>JAQPPZ010012197.1:0-492745 GCA_028583015.1 Wollemia nobilis | reverse complement strand
AAATATGATGGAGGAAACATATACAATAATATGAAACATTATAAGATGCACTTTAAGATATTATAACCTAACATCCCCTACCCTTATTGCATTATTTGAGAGAGAAAATAATAGAATAATTAACCCCATGAATCTGAAGATGAGAACTTTAAAAGAACAAAAGCTAAATTTTGATATTTGTGCTCTTTGTATCGTCTCTATTAATTACTTTTGTATTAGCAAAATACTTGATTTTCTTTTATAATAACCATAAAACATTTCTTTGATCTGATTATATTCCTTTCATATCTATTCATCCAAAATTCACCTAGATCTTTTTGTAGTGGATTTAATAATTTTTCCACCAATTTTTAAATGTATGTTGTGTGTAACACAATATTGACAACTATTTTTGGTGAAAGATTATGTTATGAGATTTTTCTTGTTCATTTTTATTTATATCACTACAACCAATTCCTATTGTATCATAAAATTTATGATCAATATGTATAATATGTTTATTATAATTACTTTATGTACTATTTTTGTCATCTTGAACAACATGCAAGTCACTAGTGTCATAATTGAACTCCTTTGTTTGAATATTTATTGTATTATAAGCAACTTCTTTCTTTATGATCAGATATTTTGTATTACATATGATATGTTTTATCAAGTTATGTGTATTGCAACCAATTTCATTTTGTGTGATAAGATCACTTGTGTCGCATATAACATTTTTCATCAAGAGCTTAGTTTTTGTTCGTGCATTTATTTCCTCTTGATTTGTATCCTTTTATTTATATTGAGAAGTGACAAATATATGATTTTGACTAAATGAATAGGAAGTATAATAACTTTATCCCTTTCATCAACTATTTTTTTCAATATGAAGACTTAGATAAGTATTAAGTGTAGTGAAGATGTCAATATTAGCCTCTTGGAATATTAGTTATAAATATTTTGGGCCATCAAAACTTTTTATAATAATTTATATATTGTAAATTTGTCATCTTCCTATGTATCAAGTATGATACCCTCACTTTGTTTTTCTATTATTTTCTATGAACTATTTAGAGTCATCATTATCTTTCTTACCTTTTTGGCCATTGAAACTCTATCCCCGAGTATGAGATAATATTTGTATTTTTGGAGTAAAGATAGAGGTTTAGTGACATCTAAAGTAGATAGTTTGTTTATGTAGGATGCAATCCCTTCTAATTTTTCTTTTCTTAAGATAAAACATCTTTTATATCCATTAACAACTTGAAAACCAACATAAACTCTTCTATCCATCATTTGAGCAGTAGAAAGTAAGTTGTTTGTAAGTATTGGAACATATAGTACATTGATAATGGTGCATTATATTAAAGGTAGTTTGAGGGGAATAACTCTCATTGTCACTAGTCATCCATATATTTCTTATGAATGTCAAACTATTGTATGTGTCTTATCATATGATTACTAGCTTGAGAGTCTATATAAAAATTACCATCCCTGATTTATTCTTTTTTTCTATCATTAATGCTTTATAAGCTATTTTTGATTCATTGTATTATTGAGGTTCTTCTTGTGCTATTTCTTATGCCACATGACCCTGTTGTGAAGGATTTATTCTATACCCCTAATTATTTTTGGGTATATTATCTGAATTTTGATATTATGCTTGAGGCCTAGTTTGTGAAGAAGTCTATGATTGATTTCACTTTAAAGAAGTGTATGTACATAATATCACATCATGAATTCTTTCTTTCTCACATATGTGATAGTTTCTTCTTTTTATTCAGATTGATTTTGTGAAGAATATGAGGATGGATTAGTTAATAATTTAATATTTCTTTGATGTCTTCTTCTAGAGATTAGAGCATTGTTTGAAGAGTCATATTTTAATTATATTTCCAATTAATGTTGTAGAATACTTGAAGAACACAAGCTTATACTGAGAGGGGGATGAACAGTATAAGACCAACTTTTACTTTTATTTCCCAAATAATATTATCCAATATTATCAATGGCAATATCAACAATAGTAATAAAATCAATGCACAAATCATCACACATAATAAATACATCAATTTAACGTGGTTCACCCAATGTGGGCTACTCCACGGAGAAAATATTTCTACTAAATTTTTTCAACAAATATTCTTGGGAATTAATTTCCTATTACAATGCTTATGGACCTCTATCCAAAGGAGACACCAATCCCCTATGCTCTGATTTGTGGATCTCTCTCCACAAGATAACTCTTTCCCCTTTTCTTCAATTTATGGAAATTTATCTAGGAGAACTCTATATCCTTAACTCATTTATGGATCTATCTCCACAAAAGAACTCTATCTTACCAGTTGGTTCACAAATCACACTCCATAGGAGAATTATTTCATGTTAATATGGTTTGTGGAACACTACCTAGAGGATAATTCTATCTCCTTGCTCTAACTAGTGATCTCCTAGAAGACTTCTACCCCCATTGCTTTACGTTGTGGATCTCTCTCCACAGGAGACCTCTGTCCCCACTACCCTGGCTAATGGATCTCTATCCACTGGATACTATTATCCTCTACTCTATCACCTCCAAATATTGCTCTCAACTCTATCTCTAATCTACACCAAACTTTGTCCCAATTCTAGCACAAATATGCTCCCTCTACTCACAAATTTGCACCAAAATATATCCCAATTCTAGCACAAATCTTCTCTAACTCTACTCATAAATTTACACCAAACTTTGTCTCAAATTTACCTCAAACCTTAACTTAAACCTTGAATAGATCATCAATCAAAATTGTTCTTAATTTTATTTCAATTCTTCACAATACTTGCTCAAATATGACTTCAACCCCTCTCAAGGACTTTCTCAAATCTACCTTCAAGCCTTATCAAAAGACTTGCTCAAATATATCCTCAAGCCTTCGCAAAGACTTGCTCAAATCTATCCTCAAGCCCTCACAAGAGCTTGCTCAAATTTTCCTTCACGCCTTCTCAAAAGACTTACTCAAATTTAACCTCAAGCCTTCAAAAATACTTACTCAAATCTATCCTCAAGCCCTCACAAGAGCTTGCTCAAATATACCTTCAAGCCTTCTCAATGACTTTCTCAAATCTTTCCCCAAGCCCTCACAAAGACTTGCTCAAATCTTCCCTCAAGCCTTCACAAAGACTTGCTCAAATATATCTTCAAGCCCTCACAAGACTTGCTTAAATATTTCCTCAATACCTCATGAGATATTTCTCAAATATACCTTCAAGCCTTCTCAAAAGACTTGCTCAAATCTATCCTCAAGTCTTCACAAAGACTTTATCAAATCTATCCTCAAGCTCTCACAAGATTTGCTCAAGTCTATTATTAAGTCCTCACAAGAGCTTGCTCAAATATGCATTCAAGCCTTCTCAAAAGACTTACTCAAATCTATCCTCACGCCTTTACAAAGACTTGCTCAAATCTGTCCTCAAGCCCTCACAAGAGCTTGCTCAAATCTAACTTCAAGTTGTTTACAAAACCTGCTCAAATAATTCCAAATATTGCATACACAACACCACTCAAATATATTTTAGAAAACCTCTCTTCAAATAAATTCTACTTACCAATTTTCTTCTCAAGATCAATCACTCAAATTCTCAATTTCCTTTTTTCAAACTGATCTAAAAACACCTTCTCAAATGTTGTTAATATCTTTCAAATCAATGTTCAAAATATTTCACAAAGATGCTTAATTTTTTTTCAATCCTAGCACAAATGGTTCACACTCTTTATCTCAAAACTTCCCAAACTCTTTCAGCAATAAAAGCATAGATTGTTTTCAAAATCTATCCCAAGTGTTTCCAAACCATTCAACAATGAACCATACAAAACTTGCTCATATATTTCCAACAATGCTTATCAAACAATCCTTTTCACTCCACTTTATGTTTCACAACATTCGTTCCAACAAACACTTCAAAGAAAAGATGATGTGCCCATTACCTCTCATTTACTTTGATGGAGAAATATTCTCAAAACCTATCTCACAACCAGCCATCTTTATATGTGCTACTTCAAATGTTAGTTATCAAAACACTCTATCAATGCATCCATATGAAATTTTTTCTCAAAATATATTTCACCATACAAAATTTACAATGAAATATCAAATCACTTTTACACCTTATTTCTCCTAACTTTGCAAGCAAAATTTCATCAACAAAAATCACCAATTACATAAGCATAATTTTTTATTTACACCTTATATCTCCTACTTGTCATTAATGCATTTTCAAATGATAAATAAATCACCATTTCAATTTTTACCCCAATGCCATACCAAGAAAATCACTTTAATTTTGCTCAAAAAAGAAAATCATTTCATTCCTTTTATTGCAAAAATAAAATCAATTTAAAACTCCTTATATCTCCCTAGCACACACCTTAGGACATAAATTAATTTTTATAAAAATTAATCCCCTTTTAGTGTCGCCTATTGTCTGCCATCGAGAATCAAACTTGCATTGCTTGTTGGCCTCATACCCTAGTCGTGGCTAGGCCATCGCGTGGGCTAACCAACCCATATGAAACCAAGGTACACGATCTCTTTGTTATCCTTAACCACCGACACTAAAAACAAATATGACCACACAATCAAAAGACCTTCACGTGAATCGAACACAACTCCTTCTTCCCTCTATGTGTTGTGCAAGCCTAGCTTTCCAGATCGACTACCACCTCACTTCAAATGGGGACACACCCCTTCCAAGCTTTGACCAAACCTTCTACTTTGAAAATCGTGCAACCTCCTATCTATTTCCTTCACCTCATTGAACGATCAAGGTAAATAATTTTGGGATTATTAAAATTGAATACACCTTAGGCTTAGGCTAAACCTTAGCCTATAAATACATATGCTCTCTTATGCACTTGACATTGGCTCTTTTGTAATTTGAATTCGATTCTTTGAATTAAATTATTATATTTAATTATAATAATTTTAATCCAAGGATTTAAATATTATAAATTAAATATTAAAAACCTTTGTAGGCCTTTTATTTAAGGAGAACCTTGCCACCATTAATGAATATTTTAACCTTTGTAAATTTACCGCCAAGGTAAATTAAATAGACTTATAAATTTTATCTCAAACATCATGGAGAGGAATTCCTTGCTTATTGCTACCTTATACCTCATGCCACCATGAGGAATATTCTCACAAATATTTCCATCAACTTAGGACATTAAACCTTTTGACATTAATCAAACCTCTTGACATTAATTCCATCAACTTAGGATATCAAACCTCTTGACATCAATGACAACAAAATATGCTCAAATTTCCAACAATATCCCCCTTTGTCATTTATGGTAACCCTTTTTCCTCAATCCTTCTTTTTTCTTTTTCCAATTCTGCTTCCCCTGAGAAACTTCTCCATCTGAATGAATGCTCTCCCCCTAACTCAAATCTCTCCCCCTTTGACATCAATGGCAAAGGGACTCCTTTGGGGCTAAATATAAGACTCTTAGCTCAGCCCCCTCCCCACCTCCTCTTCTTGAGGTGGTTAATTTTGGGGTGGGATTATCTCTACTCCCAGCATACAATGCTCTTTTTCTTTGTCCACCTTCTTTCTCAACATACCCTTTTGATTTTTTGAATGTCCCTATTCTTGCTTGTCTCTAAAAATTTTGTTCTACACCACTTTGCCTTATGCCTAACATTATTGTACTTATCACACTTAATTTTGTGGTTCCTAGAAGGTGCAAATACCTTGATTTTTCTCCTGGTGAAGCCATACCCATTTATATCATGAACTCTACAATGAATTGCTTTATAAACAAAATGATTACAAGAGTAGAAATACCCTTGAAAGAGATGTCCATTTTTTAAATTTCTCTTAGTAAAGCCATATTCCTTCTTTCCATGAGTCTTGCACTGCATAGCCTTGTGACAAAACCTATTATATGAGAAGCAACATCCTTTGAATAAATCCTAACTTGGACCCACTGGTCTCTTAGTCCTTTATTCCCTATGATATTCCCTATTCCTTGTTTGTGCATTGTTTCCTTCCTTGGTGAAACGTCTATTTTCAAATTATCCTCATAAGTCTCAATTTCTCCTTCACTCTCTTCTTATGAAGCTTCTTCCTCTTTGGAGCTTGAGCTTGACTACTCTTCTTTTTTCCCTTGTCTTTCTTCAAAACCAAGTCTTGTTTTGTTTAATGAAGATCTTTGTGCATTTATAATCTTATCCAAGGTCTTTGAACTTTTCCCAAACCTGTGTAGCTTGTCTTTATACTCTTTCACTTCCTTCCTTAGTGAAATTACCTCATGCTCTAATATTTCACATTCTAATATTTTTACCTCTAACTTTTATTTAAATCACTTTGTCTTAGCTATTGAGTTTGTCAGATCTTGTATAAGCTTTCACTTTTCTTCATCACATTCTTGAAATTGAGCCTTGAGTCTCGAATTTTGCTTTCTAATCTTTTTCAATTCTTTAAGAGCAAAATTAAGTTCAGCTTCTCGATCTACTATGCCTTCCTCTTCATTTTTTGATTCTTTCTCAACTTATTGGTCTTTAAGATCATCTTCATACTTTTCAGATTTATCTTCAATAGGAGTACTTCCTTCCTCTTCTATTTCCAAAAAGAGATTTTTTCTTCTTCACTATTTGAGGATATTTTATCACCATCACTTGAAATCCTACCTATCTTATCCGCATAGAAACTCTTCTTATGTCTTTGAAAGAACTTATTTCCATGCTTGCTTTGTCCATCCCTATTAATCTTTTCATACCTAGATTTTTTTGCTTCCTTTTTCTTACGATCTTGTTTCTCTTCATTACTACTGCTCTCAACTTCTATACAGTTAGATGCATAGTGACCATATTTACCATAATTAAAACACTTTACTATTTTCATACCTTTGTGCTTTCTTGAGTCCTTCATGTTTCTTCTACCGTAGTTAGCTTCCTCATCACTGGTTGACTCATCACTTGAATCTAGTTTCTTATATTTTGTCTTCTTTGCTACTTTGAAGGTTACCTCTTTCTTGGGGATAGGATCCTTTACTATTCTAATATAATAAGTTGTAAGAGTTGCATGTAAATCCTCCATAGTCAGATTTTCAAGATCTCTTGTTTCTTATATGGTTGAAACCTTTCTATCATACCTCATAGGAAGTGACCTTAAAACCTTTTGAGCATTATCAGATTATTCAACTTTGAATCCAAGTCCTTGCATGTTGTTAACAACCTCATCCATAGGAAGTAAGTATGTATCAATGTCTTTCTCATCTTTCATATTCAAATCTTCAAATGTTTTCTTGTGATTTTGCAATTTTTCCATATTGACCTTTTTATCACCCTCATATGCTTGCTTCAACTTTTCCCATATCTCTTTTGCTAATTTACAATGCATAACTTTTATAAATTCTGCTTCATGTAATCCACTCAAGATTACATTCATTGCCTTTGCATTATTCATGTGTAGGAGCTTACCATATTTATCTATGGGAGGATTAGTTGTAGGTGTGAACCCATCCTCAACTACTTTCCATGTCTCATATCCTTGTGCCATCAGGTAAGTCCTCATTCTTATACTCTATAAATCATAATTATTCCCATCAAATAATGGTGTCTTATTTGTCAAATATCCACTCTAAGATGTCATTTGTGTTCTTGTACACTCTTCCTTCAAGCTGTTAGACTCTTTTGAAGGAATCCACTCTAATATTAATTGAAGAATAAAGGCTTATACTAATAGGGGGTGAACAGTATAAGACCAACTTTTACTTTTTTTTACCAAATAATATTATCCAATATTATCAATGGCGATATCAACAATAGTAATAAAAGTAATGCACAAATCATCACACACAAGAGAGACATCAATTTAAAGTGGTTCACCCAATATGGGCTACTCCACAGAGAAAATATTTCTACTAAATTTTCTCAATAAATATTCTTGGGAATCAATTCCCTATTACAATGTTTATGTACCTCTGTCTAAATGAGACACCAATCCCCTATGCTTTGATTTGTGAATATCTCTCCACAGGATAACTCTTTCCCATTTTCTCTGGTTCATGGAACTTGATCTAGGAGAACTTTATTTCCTCAACTAGTTCATTGATATCTCTCCACAAAAGAACTATATATTTCTAGTTGGTTCATGTATCACACTCCACAAGAGAAACATTTCCCCTTGCTCTAGTTCATGGAAATCTATCCATAGAATAACTCTATCTCCTTGCTTTGGTTAGTGATCTCCTAGAATACTTATACCCTCACTTCTTTGGCTTGTGGATCTCTCTCCATAGGAGACCTCTATCCCCACTACTCTAGCTAATGGATATCTATCCATTGAAGACTATTATCCTTTGCTCTATAACCTCCAAATCCTACTCTCAACTCTATCTCTAATCTAAACCAAACTCTATTCCAATTCTAGCACAAATCTACTCTAACTCTACTCACAAATATGCACCACACTATCCCAATTCTAGCATAAAACTGCTCTATATCTACTCAAAAATCTACACCAAAATCTGTCTCAAATCTACCTCAAACCTTAACACAAAGGTTGAACAAATTAGAAATCAAACATGCTCTCAATATTTTTTCAAGTCTTCACAATACTTGCTCAAATATACCTTCAACCCCTCTCAAGGACTTTCTCAAATTTACCTTCAAGCCTTATCAAAATACTTACTCAAATCTATGCTCAAGCCTTGACAAACACTTGCTCAAATCTATCCTCAAGCCCTCACAAGAGCTTGTTCAAATCTGCCTTCATCCCTTCTCAAAATACTTGCTCAAATCTATCCTCAAGACTTCAAAAATACTTGCTCAAATCTATCCTCAAGCCCTCATAAGAGCTTGCTCAAATCTACCTTCAAGACTTCTCAAATACTTGCTCAAATTTGTCCTCAAGCCTTCACAAAAACTTGCTCAAATCTACCCTCAAGCCTTCACAAAGACTTGCCCAAATCTATCTTCAAGCCCTTACAATACTTGCTTAAATATATCCTCAAGACCTAACAAGAGCTTTCTTAAATATACCTTCAAGCCTTCTCAAAAGACTTGCTCAATTCTATCCTCAAGCTTTCACAAAGACTTGATCAAATCTATCCTCAAGCTCTCACAAGACTTTCTCAAGTCTATCCTTAATCCCTCAAAATAGATTACTCAAATCTACCTTCAAGCCTTCTCAAAAGACTTGCTCAAATCTGTGCTCATGCCTTCACAAAGACTTACTCAAATCTGTCCTCAAGCCTTCACAAGAGCTTGCTAAAATCTGCCTTCAAGTTGTTTACAAAACTTGCTCAAATAATTCCAAATCTTGCATACACAACACCACTCAAATATCTTTTAGAAAAACTCTCTTCAAATAAATTCTACTTACCAATTTTCTTCTCAAGATAAATCACTCAAATGATCAATTTCACTTATTCAAATTGATCTAAAAACACCTTCTCAAATTCTGTCAATATCTCTCAAATCAATGTTCAAAATATTTCACAAAGATGCTTAATTTATTTTCAAACTTATCTCAAAACTTCCCAAATGGTTCGCACTCTTTATCTCAAAACTTCCCAAACTCTTTCAGCAATAAAAGCATAGATTGTTCTCAAAATCTATCCCAAGTGTTTCCAAACCATTCAATAATGAACCATACAAAACTTGCTCATATATTTCCAACAATGCTTATCAAACAATCCTTTTCACTCCACCTTATGTTTCACAACATTCATTCCAACAAAAATTTCAAACAAAAGATGATGTGCCCATACCTCTCATTTTCTTTGATGGAGAAATATTCTCAAAACATGTCACACAACCAGCCACCTTTCTATGTGCTACTTAAAAGGTTAGTTATAAAAATACTCTCTCAATGCATCCATATGAAATTTCTTCTCAAAATATATTTCACCATACAAAATTTACAATGAAATATCAAATCACTTTTACACCTTATTTGTCCTAATTTTGCAAGTAAAATTTCATCAACAAAAATCACCAATTACATAACCATAATTTTTCATTTACACATTATATCTCCTACTTGTCATTAATGCACTTTCAAATGATAAATAAATCACCAATTCAATTTTTACCCCAATGCATTCCCAAGAAAACCACTTTAATTTTTCTCAAAAAAAGAAATCATTTCATAACCCCTTTTATTGCAAAAATAAAATCAATTTAAAACTCCTTATATCTTCCTTGCACATACCTTAGAAACTTAGGACCTTAGGGCATAAATTATTTTTAATAAAAATTAGTCCCTTTTTGCTGTCGCCTATCATCTGCCATCGAGAATCGAATCCGTACTACCTGTTGGTCTTGTACCCTAGTCGTGGTTAGGCCATCACGTGGGCTAGCCAACCCACATGAAAGCAAGGCACATGATCTCCTTGTTATCCTTAACCACCGATGCTAAAAACAAATCTCACCACACAATCAAAAGACCTTCACATGAATCGAACACGACTTCTTATACCCTATATGTGTTGTGCAAGCCTAGATTGCTAGCTCGGTTGCCACCTCACTTCATGTGGGGGCACACCCTTTCCAAGCTTTGACTAAACCTTCTACTCTGAAAATCGTGCAACCTCATGTCTATTTCCTCTGCCTCATCGAACAAGCAAGGTAAATAATTCGAGGGTTATTAAAATCAAATACACCTTAGGATTAGGCTAAACCTTAGCCTATAAATACATATGCTCTCTTATGCACTTGACGTCGGCTCTTTTGTAATTCGAATTCGATACTTCAAATTAAATTATTATATTTAATTATAATAATTTTAATCCAATGATTTAAATATTATAAATTAAATATTAAAAACTTTTGTGGGTCTTTTCTTTAAGGATAACCTTGCCACCATTAATGAATATTTTAACCTTTGCAAAATTACCACCAAGGTAAATTAAATAGACTTATAAATTCTTTCTCAAACATCATGGAGAGGAATTCCTTTCTTCTTGTTGCCTTATACCTCATGTGCCACCTATTAGAATAATTGAGAAACACTATTCTATTCCAAAGAAATAGTTATGCAAGGTATCACAAGTATTAGAGTGAAGCTTAATAACTGATTGATTATTCCATAGGATCAACTTTGTATAAATAGAAAAGTTGATCAATGTGAGTCATTGGATTACAACTTAACAAATATGAACTAGTCTAAACTAAGAGTTCACCTGACTCATGGAAGAGTGGTAACTCAAGTAATACTATCCTAGTAGAACTTAAGAGAACAAATATTTATTCTAACACCCCACTTAAGTGATACTAGGGGTGAATGTAATAACATGAGATAAGTCTCAGCAACAAGGCCTGATGAGGTAATCATTTACAATGAATTCTTATAGAAGATATGGTAAAAAAAACCACATGGAAAAAACCTTCCTTCAATAAGAAGAAGAGGCATGTCTTCGGATGGCGAAGATTGTCCTCTATTGAACACCAAAAAAATTGAGTCCTAGCAATATGGCCTTATTAGGTACTCATGTACAATGTACTTATATATAGGAGAGATGATGAAAAAACCACATGGGAAAAAACTGTCTTCCAATAAGAAAAAGAACAATAAGAAGAATAGAGAGGTGAAAACCTCTATACCCCCTTCTAATGCAACTGCCTAACCCCAAGTTTCTCTCGTAACTGAATATAACATGAAGAAGGAAAGGATTTGGTGAAGATACTCCAAGTTTAGATCCCCTTGCTGAATATGTTGTTGAATAAAGTGCATGTGAATCTCAATGTGCTTGGTGCGTTGATGCTCAACTGGATTGTGATAAATATGACTTGTGCTCTGATTGTCACACAAAAGGGTAATGGGTTGGTCATGAAAAAAAAACAAATTCCCTTAGTATCTGACAAAGCCAAAGAGCTTCCTAATTGGTCAAAACTACTACCCTATATTTTGCTTCTGTAGATGATAATGCCACTGTTTCTTTTTTTTGCATGACCAAGCAATAGGTGAAGAACCAAGATAAAAACATATCCAGAAGTGGAACATATGTCTTCAACTGAACCTACCCAATCATAATCTATGTAACTAATGATATCCATGGATCCTCCCTCATATAAGAGCCCAAAGTGAGTAGTTCCTTGCAAGTAGCAGAGGATTCTTTTTTTTGCTTGCCAATGGCTGAAATGAGGTTGACGTAAGAATCTAGATATTAATCTAACAACATATGAAATATCTGGACGTGTATGAGTGAGGTATAATAGACTTCCTACAAGTTGTCTGTAGAGAGTATCATCACATAGAGGGTATTTGCAGGAAGTACTTAGAGTGACTCCAGACTGAAAAGGTGTGGAAGAAGGCTTACAATCAGTCATCTTAAACCGTTGAAGAAGGTCTAGAGTATATTTCTATGGACACAATAAAATTCCTACATCTTTTTGAGTTATTTGAAACCCAAGGAAGTAATGAGCTAAACCCAGATCAACCATCTTGAATTTCTCAAAAAGGGAGTTTTTGAGAGTTTGGATGTGATAAATGGCACTATTTGTGAATAGTAGATCATCAACATAAAGAACAAGTATGGTTATGTGATATTCATCCCTCCAAATGTAGACTGTTGCATCAGACTCAATGAGAAAACCCCGAGGAAAGAAGGAAGGAGTCCATTTTTTCATACCAAGCTCTAGGAGCTTTTTTGAGACCATAGAGAGATTTCCTTAGTCTACAAACAAGGGATGAGTCTTGAATAAATCCATAAGGTTGTTCTATGAATATTTCCTCTTTTAAGTCACCATGTAAGAAAGCACTTTTAACATCCATTTGAAAAATTAACCACTTTTGGGAAGCATCAAGTGCAAGTACCAGCCTAAAATAATTTATTTTTGCAACTAGTGCAAAGGTTTCAGAATAATCAATACCTTTAATTTGTGAAAAACCTTTAGCTACCAAGTGAGCTTTGTGCTTGTCAATTTCTCCATCAGGTCCATACTTAGTTTTGTAAATCCATTTACAGTGAACTAATTTTCTTCCTTTAGAAAGAGGGACTAGATCCCAAGTTTTGTATTTAAATTAAGGAAGAAAATTTATTATCCATGAAATCATCCCATTATTTTATACCATTTTCTTATTTTAAGGATTGAGGATCTGTTGAAATGGACTGACAAACAAGACCAGAACCCATGGAGGTACTTAATCTGGATGATGGAAGATTTTGGATGTAAGGAGCGACCTCTTGAACTATGGTGCGGGCCCATTTTGGCATTGTGGAAGGAGTAACTAGTGTGGCAAGACTTTGAGTTGGAGTTTGAAGTATAGGATCCTCATTTTGGTCATCTATCTCAAGGATGGGATTTTCATTATATTGAGGCTCAAATATTGGATATGGCTCAAGAGTATTTATGTTGGTAGAAGATGATTGAGGATCTTTATGAGGGAATTTTTCATCAAATTGAACATTTCTATGGAAAAATACCTCATGAGTTGTGGGATAAAGGAGCCTGTAGGCTTTCATTTCCTCACAATAACCAAAAAATATTAGTTTCTTGTTTTTTCTGTCTAGAGCCTTCCTCTTTTTCTTTGGTATGTGTGCCCAAGCAGTACACCCAAAAACGTTGAAAAAAGAGACATCAAGTTTTGAGCCAGTCCATGCTTCTTTGGGAGTAAAATGGCCAAGAGCTTTATGAGATGTGCAGCTTTGAATATAATTTGCATAGTTAATTGCCTCAACCCAAAAAAATGCTAGAAGATCTCTTGAGTGGAGCATGTAGTTTACCATTTCTTTTAAGATTCTATTTTTCCTTTTTGCAGTGTCATTTTTCTATGAATTATGGGAGACTGAATGTTGATTAATTATACCATAACTTGAGATAAATATGGAGAACTCATTACTGAAGTATTCCCCCTATTACCTATACGAATTTAATTGATTTTGTAAGTGGCTTTATTTTCAACTAAGGCCTTGAAGATTTTGAAGTGGGATAGAACATCACTTTTGTATTTTAGAAAGTATACCCAAGTTCTTGAAAAATCATCAATAAAGGTTAAGGTATATTTTTCTCCTTTGAAATAAGGCTCGAGAAAGACCATCAAGTCGCTATGGATTAACTCTAGAGAGGATGAGATTCTTTGAGAACCACTTGGGTGAAAAGGATCTTGATGTTGTTTTCCAAGAGCACATCCAAGACATACTCCATCAATAGAAGATACATTTGGCAACTCTATTACCATATTATGAGTATTCAACTCCTTTAGATAGCTATAACTGAGATGTCCAAACCTTTCATGCCAAATTTTTGTTTTCAAGATCTCCATGTGCAACAAAATAGGAGGTCCCATCTGAAATTCTAAACCCCTTGAAGTGAAATAGGTGAGTGTTGTGATAAATATCTCCTTTTCCTATGAGAGAGTGTGATTCTTGAAAGTCTCTTATCTCAACTCCTATTGGTGAAAATAGAATGGTTTCGCCTTTTGTAGAAGTACAAATCTGATAGATGGAGAGAAGGTTTGTAGCTATATTTGGGACATAGAGAAAATTATTGATATAACCACCATCAATGGATATGTCACCTTTTCCTTTGACTAGGATAAAGGATGAATCACCAACTTCTATGCTACAAGTTGATCTTGAGGAGATTGAAGTGAATGACTCATGTGAAGAGGTCCTATGATGAGTTGCCCCTGAATCTAGAACCTAGTATTTTTATGAAGTCTTTATAGCTTTGCTTTGAACATTTAAGGCTTTTCCTATCTGCTTCTTGATGTATATTTTGTGATCCTTTATTGTTGCATCTAGTTGTTGTAGTCTTTTCCAACATTTGTTCATAGAATGACCATCCTTTTTACAATGTGTACAAGTTATAGGGATTTTTTATTTCTTTTTGAATTTTTTTTTAGTGGAGGTGGATGCTACTAATTATTTTGAGGAAGAGGGAGAGATCTCATATTTTTCAAGTTTCATTTCCTCTCTAGTTAGCCTATCACAAAACTCCTCTAAAGAGGGCATTTTAAAACTTGTACCAAGTGAATATTTTGTAGACAAAAAAGTGGTAGCAAAAAATTGAAACACTCCATTTAACTTAGAGAGAATAAGATAGATGCATTATTCTTCTATTTTATTCTTACCACTGCATTTTAATTGAGTGAGGACTTCTTTAAATTTGGTGAGAAAGTCAACAATATTGCTGAAGTATTTAGGAGATAATGTTGTTAACTCTGCCACTAGCTACATTGACCTTATTTGATCCACTTTACCAAAAAAGTTATTTTGCTTTTCCCAACTCTAAAATGGAGTTTTACATTCTAAAATGTAAAACCATAAGCTTTATTTTACATTTGTGCTTATAATACCCAATGTTTCATACATATTTCCTTTATGAACAAATATTTCATATTCATTTTCAAATTCAAGCTGCTTCTCTTCTAGCAAGTGGTGAGTCCTTTTTGAGAAATGAGATTAATATCTTTGGTTTCCATGTGTGATAGTTATGAGGGATGAGTGGATCAATTGTATTAATTTTGTAAAAATAAAACTACAGTGAACCAATATTCCTCCCTTTAACTGCAAGAAACTTGAGATTAGACAATTATGACCCCTCCTTCAATTAGAACAGTGTGGAGCAAGAAATTTTGAGAAACAAGGTAGTTGAAGCCAGAATGTTATACCAAACTCTTCAATTTACCCGTCCTTACGTGAGGGAAACTATAAGTAAAATAAGGAGAGTGATATGTGGAACATAGGCAATTTGAAGCAAGAATAACTCGTTAGACTATTATACCGAATCTTCTCAATGACCCACCCTTATGAGAGGGAGACTATAGGTATATGAGGGGAATTATACGTGGAACATAGGTAATTATAAAATTATATGCTTGCTTTTGAGATGTGATAAGTATGAGAAGATGTTGGTCTTTTTGCCTTGCTTGTATATGCGAATCTTGATCATGTGTGCTTGCTTGTATATGACATATTTTAAAGTGTTTTAGAAATCATAACATGTAGAAGATGCATAAATAATTAGATGCAAGCAACAAACACCAAGTGGTCAAGAGAGTGCCACAAAATGACTCCACCAACAATCTGTCCTCCACAAAAATAATGCAGTAGTAGCAAAAAAAACCTTGAACAAAGCAAAAACAAAAGATGCAAGAAGAAGCACCAATAAGAACCCCCAAAAACTTTATTTATTGTTTTACAATATTGAGGATGAGCCTTTATGATAGGCTTGAAGAAGGATACCCATAATTAGAAGAATGATTCTGTTATAATATTTGGTATTTCCTCCTTGTGCTTTTATTTTATAATCAATTGAGGGTTTGTTACAATATACGAGGCTCTTTAGTGGCCAAGAAAAAATACAGAGTTGAAGAGGTGAGCCTAAAAAAATTATGGTCTCACAAAGTAAATTATCTGATTGCAACCTTGAAAAGAAGTAGGTCGTGATTGAAGCTCTTCTACTAGATGGAGGACTTTGAGAGGGTGACGACCCCAACGTTGACCGTGTTCTCTAAAGAGGTAAGCAGAAAGAGGACTTTGAGAGGGCAGCGATCAAGTTCTCTGAAGAGGCGATCGCAACTACAAAATGTGTACTATGGCAGGATCAACACAAAGAGTGAGTGAGAGAAAAAAAACTAAGAGCTATTACTCTTCATGAATGCTCCTTCAGCACAAATTTTCATAGCAATCCAGCAGTAGGTACATTCTTTATCATTAAGCACTACACCTACAAAAAAACATAGAAGCACCAAGCGAACGAAAAAAGAGATATCAAGAAAGGTGTAGTGAAAATTTGCTTGAATAGGTGGTCGTCAAAAAGTTGTATAGTATTTAAAAATTTCAAAAACCGCAATGCCTTGGATCCCACCACCACCAGATGGTATTTCAAGGCTGATTGCATGAACCCTTCTTATCATCAGCATGGTCGACAGTCAAGACTTTGCATCGAATGGAGCCTCGAGCAAAATTTTTACCAGCCTCGTCTGAGATCGACATATCTCTATTACTTTGTAGATGCAAGGAATGGTAGAGAATGTGCTATCCTATGAGTGAAGCATGAGCGAGTGACACGTCTACCTTGAGTTACTACATCGACTGGAGTTTACGTGAAGGAAGACGTTGGAGGTTCTTCAGTTGACTGGCATAATTTTCATATCAAGCTAAGAAAGAATTCAGTTTACTGGTGCTAAATATCCACCTCATGGTGGTATCCCTAGATTACAGTGATAAATACTACCAAGAAGAGACCAAAAAATTGATCCGTCGAAGAGAGATTGGTAGCAATGGCCATTTTTCTAAAACTTCAAAGACAGATTGATGGTAATGGTTGTGGTTTTTCATGGAGCACTCTAGTTGCTTTTAACAAAGTCTTGATTAAAAAATTAAAAGCACACCTTTCTTAGGCTTTAATAAATCCAAACCTCCCTTAGGCTTTAATAAAGCCCACCTCCTGTAGGCTTTGATAAATCCAAAACTCCCTTAGGCTTTATGATCTCAAACGACCTTTTTTTAAAAATAAATCTAACCTTAGACGTTACCCAAGAGAGGACACGACTCTTTGGAGTTCGTGTGATTTCATGCCATGAACTTGCTTTCAAATGACTAACAAATGCCAAAAAAAAAGGTAACCTTAGACATTAGCCTAGGACACAAACTTCTTGGTAACGAAAGGTTCTCGCAGCCTGCCATAAACTGTCTGACAATGAACAGGTTCTCACAAAATTGACGTACACATTGCATCAAGAATTAGCTATGCAAGATCAAAATCTGTCAAAACGAGATCAAAAGCAAAATAACTTCCACAAAAAAAATATTGGCACATGAGGCAAAGGTGTTTTAGAAAAAAAATTGAAACAATATATTAAAAGACAACACATTGTTATGGCTAAGTGAAGCTTCTTGTCACTATTGGATAAGTTGCTTAAAGTGGACCAAACAAAGCAGAACAAAATTATCTAAAACATAGATGACCGGCCAGACTAACCATGCTTCACAAAAAAAAATTGAACCAACTAAAAAAAAGAGCTTCAAAAAACTTGAATGCTTGTAGACAAACAATCCTAGCTCTGGTACCATGTTAGAATAATGGAGAAATAATATTCTATTCCAAATAAATAGTTATGCAAGGCATCACAAGTATTAGAGTGAAGCTTAAGAACTTATTGATTATTCCATGGGATCAACTTTGTATAAATAGCAAAGTTGATCAATAATGTGAGCCGTTGGATTACAACAACTCAACAAATATGAACTAGTCTAAACTGAGAGTTCACTTGACTCATAGAAGAGTTGTAACTCAAGTAAGACTATACTAGTAGAACTTAAGAGAACAAAGATGTATTCTAACACCACCATGAGGAATATTCTCATAAATATTTACATCAACTTAGGGCATTAAAAATTTTGACTTTAATCAAATCTCTTGACATTAATTCCATCAATTTTTGATATCAAACCTCTTGACATCAATGACAAAAACACAAGCTCAAATTTCCAACAATACTAATTAGTTCTTCAAAAAATATTCTATGGTTTGAGACTTTCAAAGAAGTTACCAAAACATTGTATGAATTAGGTAGTACATGTAGTACAATTGAAACTAATATACTATCATCTATTCTTTCTCCCAAAGTGTTTAATGTTCTCATTAATTCTATTATCTTTCAAAGAAAATTTTCCACACCCACATTATCTAACATTTGTAATGTGTATATTGATACTTTATGTCATGAATAGTTGCTTGATTTTTGCTTTCACAAATTGTGCATAGTATGTTCCATGCCTCCTTTGATGTATTAGCTTTCCTAACATGAGACTAAATTTCATCTATTATGGTAAGCAAAATTATGAATTTGGTCTTGTTGTCTTTTTCATGAAAATGTATTTTTGCAATTGGTTCTTTACAACATGGATCATCCCCTGTCACTATATTCTAAAGTTTTTCTACCACAATAATAGTCCTGATTTTGTTTTTCCATAGGATGAATTTTGGACCTTTTCATTGTGATTTTGAAAGGAATAGTTTAGGAATGGTCATTTTTGAAGAATTTAAAACTCCTTCTTAATCCTTTTAATGGGTGTATAGTATTCAAAAAATTCAATTGTAACAAATGAACTTTCAACTACCTTATAACTCCCTAACGAAATGACAACATACTTTCAATGACACATAAATTTCTTTCAACTATCTTATAAATCCCTATGATAGCATAAATTCAATAGTGCAAAATGGTTTTTGCAACTGCCTTATAACTCCCTATGAAATATAAATATGTTCCTTTTAAATATTTTCAATATATGCCTATAGTTTTAATGTTTCAACAATAAGAATATTTGAATATTTTCCAAAAGTATTAATCCTTATATATATATATATAATACTTAAAAACTATAGCAATATTTTAAAAGTATTAATAAAAAATAAATTTTATAAAAATACTTAAGAAAAATTAAAATGACCTAGAAGCCTTTAGCATAGATTTTCTATTTCTAGCTTTGGAATATCAAACACACGTTCATCTAATATTCTTCTTCTTCTAATATCTTTCATGTAGGTGTCTCCTTCTCAGAATTCTCACACATGTTCACATTTATCTTAGGCATAAGTTCTCTTCTTCTCATACCTTTTGAGTGCAAATACTTTAGGTGCTAAACTTTCTCGAACTTTAGCTTTATCAAATGCTTGAATTTAAATATTCCATAGAATTCAACTTTTATCAAATACAAATGCCTTTGCTTTAAATATTTCTCAGACATCAACTTTATAAAAATGCAAATCCCTTAACTTCAAATATTCGTGGATGACAACTTTATAAAAAAATATCTCGGATTTAAAATACCAGGTGAATGTTTCTCTGGTAATAAATATATGCACTCCTTCTTAGGTAATAGGTATGCATAGATGTAGGTATTCCTTTGGCACTCTATTAAACTCTTACATAGATAGAAGTATTGTTATCAAATGCTTGGTCGTAGGGTAAATCTTAGGTGTGTTGAGGCACTCAAATGCCTCCTTAAATCAATGTTCTCATATTCTCTCAGACTATCTATTCTTCAATGTATGACACTAATGCTAGGAATGTAATAGTTTCATTACAGGTTCTGTAGTGTAACATCAACCAAGATGAATATGAAAGCATATTTTTCCATAAATATTTGGTTTTAAATCAACTATGAATGCACCTTCTTCATAGGATAGCTAGTGTTAAATCAGCTAGAATTACCCCTTCTTCATAGGATTTCTAGTGTTAAATCAACTATAAATGGAACACGAGTCTTTGGTATCATTCAATCAACTCTACTAATGGTTTAAAAATTATCTGCTCTAATACCACATTGGTAAAAAGAAATAAATACATATCTTATTGATCTCATTTCAATCATGGTTACAATGATACATATATAAAAGCTCATAGGATGATCCTATGGGAGAAGAATCTCATATAAGTTGTTAATGTAATGGGACAATAAAAATTTCTAATCAAGTACATTCCCAAAACTTAAAAACATGATAAAGGAAAAATATACAATAACATGAAAAGATATAAAGTGCATTTTATGATGTTATAACCTAAAAAATATAAATACTTAATGTCCCAAATCATGAGGAAGAAATTTTTTATTTGCAAACTCAATTATCTTCTATCAAAATTCCAGCTGGTGATCTTGAGGACCAACCTATTTGGGAACCTACTGATTCTGGAGAATTTTCTGTTAAATCATCTTATTTGCTTTCTCTCAATAATCTTGAAACTCCTATTCCATTTAAGCTGGTTTGGACCAAGTACCTGATTCCCAAAATTGCCTCCTTTTCTTGGCTTTGCATTCAAGATCATATCGTTACTATATAAAACCTAATCAAAGGGGGCATTCCTCTTCCTAACATATGTTATCTCTATATTTTTGATTGGGAATCTACTTCTCACATTTTCTTATTTTGTCCTTTTTCAAGAATGGTAATAAGTAAGCTTTTTCTTAATTTACAATTGGTTTGGGCTCATCCACCTTCCATCATCGAGTTGTTCCTTCAGTGGCCCAATCCTTTCAAGAACCCAGTGCTTAAAGGACTTTGGAAATTCTATCTGCAACATTACCTGTGGTAAATTTGGCTTGAACACAGTAGAATAATATTTGACAAAAAAGCCTTACATGCTAATATCATTGCTCATAAAATCATCCTCTATGCCAAGGAGAATGTCCATGTAGCCCCTTTTGATCCTTTTCCTTGTCCTCATTTTAAGAAATCCATTCTCAATTCATGCAACATATTTCTTGATACTTCAATACTTGTTAATCCTTCAACTTCGAGGACCAACATTAAATGGCATCCACCTCCGATTGGTTGGGTCAAACTTAACTTTGATGGAGCAGCTAAAGGAAATCCTAGAAATGCTGGAGCCAAAGAAATTCTACGTGATCATTCTGGTAATTCTATTTTTGCTTTTTCCAAACCTTTAGGCTTCCTTTCCAATCATTTCACTGAAGCCAAAGCTGTTTGGAGAGGCCTCAAATTTATCAAAAATATTCTAGGGAACATTATTGTGGAAGGAGACTCTCTAAATATCATTAATTATTTAAAAACTTCAAAACCTAGCAGTTGGAGAATTAGAACAATTATGGAAGAAAGTAAACAAATCCTTTGTCAGTAGCATAACATCATTGTTCAACATGCCTTTAGAGAGGCTAACTCTATTGCTGACATATTGGAAAATATTGGAGCTAATACCCAAGGACTACTGACGTGGACTGATACTCTTCCTCCTGAGGTGGCAGAGCTTGTCAAAAGTGATCAAAATAATGGTAATCATGTTGAATCTTGAAAATCTCATTCAGTTCATTACGCAACATTCTGCCTTCCATGTGAAGCATTGGGTTCATGTCCTGATTCCTTTGTTATCCCTCCCTTCAAGAACCATGCATTACTTTGAAATTTGGACTCATGACCCATTGTGTTTCAATTTTAAATTACCCACCGCCTTTATTCATGCTTGTGCCTATTTATTGATAACCGAATCCTCTTGGAATCCCAAGGTAAATCCTAGCATGATTTTTAATCATACTTCTCCCGTGTGTTTTGATATTCTCAATCTTTTTTCATCGAGAATTATCCTCTATCGTTTGGCCAGTTGAATTGTTCCAAGACTTTATTAGTTGAACATCCCAATACTTTTTGTGTCTTGTGCCAGACTCTCTTTTTGGCTTCATATTTTAAGAATCACCAATGGTCAACCTTTTCATTTGATGTTGATTTTTTTGAATATCTGTTGCAATATTCGATGCCTGAAAATCCACCTTGTTATCTGCCCTAGCCAATCTTGTTCCTTCAGGTGGTTTTTTCCCTTTTCGAAGCATCCTTTTTGGCTATCTTGCAAAACCTAGAGCTGCAACAATGCTTTCCTTTTATATGACACTTTTCATGCTCTGCTTACCAATAAGTGCATTATTACTTTGCCTATCCCATTTATCCCTAGTCATTCCTTTTGTTTTCCTTCTCACTGTATTTTATCCACAACCATGAAAGAAGGAAAACCCGTATTCATTAATCTTGAGGTGTTCGAGCTTGAATCCATTGTCATAGACATGGAAAGACAAAGGAGCACTGATTGATTTTTTCAAGTTGTTTTCTGGTGTTGATGAGGAGGTGACAAAAGCCTTTGCTGAGTCTTGGAACAAGGGCCTAGTTACTATCCATGGTGTGGAATTTCAAATTAATCTCGATCTGTTAGAGGACCTGATGGGATAACCTATGGACAAAAAGGTAATCAGAAGGAATAAAAATAACTGGGAAGTGGAGTTGACACATTTTGAGAAATCCTAGATGATTCACAAGATGGTCAAAAAAAATTTGTACCATCATCAATCTCCACTCCCTAAAAAGAAATTCTAAAACCTATCATGCAATACCTTACCTCTGATAATCTTGAATCCTCAATTTGTTGTTTCTATTTGACCTTTGTAAACCACTTCTATGAAGCCAAAATGATGAAGATTCCCACTGCCCTATTTTGGTCCATAGATTACACCATAACCTCCACCCATAAAAAGGAGGGTTTACCCTGTCATCAAGGGCTTTTTAAAGTCCTTTACAAATTTCTCCTTTTGAAATTTCCCAAAGGAAACATCCCCGCCCTAGAGTCTGATGAAGAAAATTCTTCCTCAACTCCCACTCCTAAAATTTCTAGACCTAAGAGGAAGGAGAAAAATGACAAACCTCATCCTAATTTCAACATCATAATAAAGGTCAAGGTTGAGAGTATGCCTATTAGATGTTCCCAGAGGCTCAAGCTTAAAGAAATTTTTGAAACCCCTCCTTCCACGTCTATTAAACCTACAAAGGACCATTCCAATTCACCTGATCTTGTGGAGAAATACCTTCATAAACTTGCTATCCAGGAAACCTCTGCCATAATTGATCATCTGGAAACAACCCACATGGCCATCGGTAAAGCAATTTCAAGTCTAAAGGATCAGCACCAAGCTCTGGTATCTTGTTCTTTTATGATTCGTTCAATTACATTCCTACCTTTTCAATTGCTGAGGGTCTTTCTGATGCCAAGGGTGACGACAAATATGAGGACATGGTGGAGATTGCAAAGGAAGCTTGCATTGATGTTCTGAAGGATGTTCCAAAGGATGCACCAAAGGATGAAGCAAAAGATACCACAATGGAGACCGCTACCGCTTCTCCTATGCATATTGATGTTCCTCTCTAAGTGAGGATGTGGTTCCACCTGCTGTTGTCTCTTTCCCTTTTTCTCTTGTTCCTTTGGTCTGAAGGTTTTGGTCTGGTTTAGTCCTGCTGGTTGTAGGCCTGTTTCTTTTTGTTCCTTTCTATCTAAGGATGGCTTCTTTTTGTTGTAGCAAGATTTTTGCCTCTTTGTTGTGTTCCTTTCAAGGTTCCTCTTGTGTTCCTCTTCTTGTTTCACTATTTTACAAGGTGTTGGGGTGCCTTTCAAATGCCCTATTTTGATAATTAAAAATTTTTAACTTACCAAAAAAAAAAGCCCTAAGATAATCAATAATAAATCAAAGGTTTCCTTTTTAATTAAAAACCTTAATATAATAAATCATCAAACAAAGGTTCTCCATTTTTAAATACCCTTCAATACATTCCACATAATCAAAGGTCTCGGTTTAATTTAAATTTCCTTCAATATTCCACATATTCAAAGGTCTCTATTTAATTAAATTTCCTTCAATATTCCACATAATCAAAGGTCTCTATTTAATTTAAATTTCCTTCAATATTCCACATAATCAAAGGTCTCTGTTTAATTTAAATTTCCTTCAATATTCCACATATTCAAAGGTCTCTATTTAATTAAATTTCCTTCAATATTCCACATAATCAAAGGTCTCGGTTTAATTTAAATTTCCTTCAATATTCCACATATTTAAAGGTCTCTATTTAATTAAATATCCATAAATATATTCCACATAATCAAAGGTCTCTATTTAATTAAATTTCCTTTAATATTCCACATAATAAAATGTTTTGGTTTAATTTAAATTTCACAGCGAACCCTCTCAAAATATATTAACCAAATCTAACACCCTTCATGGCCATACTAGCAACCTCTGGTGCATGTTTAAGGAACAACCAAACCAGAAGTTCAACAGGCACAATAGAGTAGTCCGGTACTTCCTAGACATAGTTCTTATTCAAACCTATGGGTGGATTTTCCATAGGCGATGCTCCCAAAAGTGATGCCCCCCTCTTCCTTTGGACATGAAGGTCTAAGGCACACAATTATCTCAAATTATTTTAGCACTCTAGAGACACAACCGACACTATTGAACTCACACACTCTCAACTTTCTAAAACACCAACAAAGTATTTAAACAAAAATCACACCTTTAGGCTTACACATGTGGTTCCTAAAAATCACAACACCTTCAACTTGCACAGATGCTTCCTAAAAAGCACAACACCTTCAACTTGCATAGACGGTTCCTAAAAAGTGCAACACCTTCAACTTGCACAGGTGGTTCCTAAAAAGCACAAGACCTTCAACTTGCATAGGTGGTTTCCTAAAAGCACATAGCACCTTAGATTGCATAGGTGGTTTCCTAAAAATACACAGTGCCTTAGCTTGCATAGGTGGTTTCCTAAAAATACATAGCGCATTTAACTACACCAGTGGTTTCCTAAAAACACACAACACCTAAGAAGTGCATAGCTTTCAATAGAGCAACATGGTGGTTTTTAAAATACCAATAGGGCAAGAAATGCATAGCTTTAAACAAAGCAACAGGGTGGTTTTTAAAACACCAATAATACAATAAATGCATAGCTTTCAATAGAGCAATAGGGTGGTTTTTAAACACCAACAGGGCAAGAAATACATAGCTTTCAACAAAGAAACATGTGGTATAACCAAGTTTCAAACCGCGATTTTACCATAGTAAAGCATGTAAACAAAGCAGGTTAAATTCTAAACACTCTAACCTCAATACTTCTACAGAATAGGAATAGGTGGCATATTGGCTACTTCTCCTTCACTTACAACATGTTCCTCTCCTTTTCCTATCCCTGGTCTGCATTTTCTCCCTCTGCTCCTTTGTCCTCCCATCGTCCCTTCTACTATTTATTTTTCTTCTACTGTTTCTTTTGGCTTATCTAGCACCATACATGCTCTCCTCCTCCAAATGGCTCATCTCAAACCTTGAGCCCTTTCTCGAGCCCCCCTCTACCTTCAATTCTTTGTCCCTTTCTCTGGTAACAAGGAACCCTTTGTCCGATGGTTTCTATATTTGGAAACTTAGCAGCCACCCTAGAGGGAATGGGATATTTACATATTTTATATTATCCCTTTTTATTTTTTTATAAGAATGGCATTCTTTTAAACATATATCCTTTATTTTAAATATATATCCTTTATTTTAAACATATATCCTTTATTGTGATAATTATCACCATTAAAGTACTTCTTTTATTTACACAATTTCATAATTGCTATTTCTTTAAAATAAAAGACATCTATTTCTTAAATGGATATATATATATATATATATATATATATATATATATATATATATATATATATATATATATATATATATATATTTTCTTATTTTAATTAATTAAAGTCTTTCAATGACTTCTCCATTATCATTAAAATGAACACCTTTAATTAACTAAAAAAAAACTCTCATCTATTAAATAAATGAGGTTTACTAACGAGCTTAATTAAATCAACCATTATTTAATCAAACTTCATTGATCATTTTGAATGAACCTTCATTTTAACATTCAAATTTAATATTCTTTTCTCTATGAGCATGATGCTTTATATTTTTTTTAACAAAACAATTAGTTCTATGCATCCACATACATTTGGCAGTTGTTTTCCTATAGCAGTTCCAACATTATGCTAATTCAACCCTAATGCAACAAAGAGCAAACAAATTTATAAGACAACAAAGAGGGAATATTTCCATCAACTCAGTCACCTATCTTAGCTAGGGATTTTACGATAGCTACTAGGCTATCAAATAAGGCTCAAGGTGATCAACCATCGATGATTATACCTTTCGATAATGCATGCCTATATGAAGGTATATATCCATGTTATCTTCAAGTACCTTAATCATCATTTCCCCTGATCTTAGGTACCCTCATTTCTGGTGGATGCTTTTGCCTTCTCCACCTACAAGTGTACTTGATCTTGCACACTTGGCAATATGTTAGCAATAACATGCCCTTCTCAAATCAACTAAACACCATATAGTTGGTTCAATTGTTTAAACTAAGTATCACCACCATAGGTTAATACATTATTTCTTTGTGCCATAAAGTCAACTAGGGAGGGTCATGACAGCTATCACAAAGACCATTAGCACTCTGGTGGCCATTGATCATGCAATCCTAGCTAGGACTAGGATGACTGCCATAGGAATTTTCATCAATGCGAACATAGATTCAGAGTTTCCAACCTTTGTTGAGTTGGAATACAATTATTACTACCACAATCCATCGATTATGAAAATAAGATGACTTTCTTTGTGGAATGCCACATCCAAGGACATCTCTAGAGCCAATGTCCTTCTCTAAAGGCTAAACCTATGAAATAATCTGCCATAGGGTTAGAAGGCCCAAGTCGTAAAGTCCAATTATGGAATAAATCAGGGGTACAAGGTTCAAATGACAACTCATAAGGGTGGAAGAGCATAGGCCCTAAAAAATTATTCAAACAACCTAGTTATGCGCAGCATCAAGCCAATAAAGAAATCATGATACGTGAACCTAAGGAAATACAAGCTCCTCAAGCTGTTATGCAGTCAGTAGAAAAGGGAAAGAAGTTCATTACATATCCAACTCCAATATTCAATAAGGAGGTATGTCCCTCTACTAATATACCAAATAAATATTTAGTTCTTTATGATCTAAATCTATTTCAGAAAGAAAATGAACAAATTATCCAAAGTATGGAGCTTCAACTTCCCCAAAACCTTGACTCTCCTATAAGGTTTGTACCTTCTTATCCTCTTCCTGATACCTTTAGACCTACAAAGATCTCAAATATCACAATATCTTCTAGCCCTATGATTGAACAAATAGTTCCTTCAAAATTTAGTCCCAAGAAAACTCGAAGCTCTATGAAGTCCCCCATTGACTGTGGGAGTGATAAAAAGTGGGGAAGAACTTCAGCAAGTGATCACTAGAAAAACAAATTTCAGGATGACATGGCATCCAAAAGAATTTATTTCCCCTTTGTCATGACTCAATCTAGATATGAAGAAAAAATAAAAAAAACTCCCCAAACCAATGGTAAGGGAGGCAAAAAATATTCCAAAATTCCCAAATGAAGATCCTCTTATAGAATGTGAGAGGTCTTAATAGGCTAACCAAGCAGAGGGTCATTAACTCATTATAAAGAGAATTGAAACCAAAAATTCTTCTTATGCAAGAAACTAAACTTGACCATCATAACTCTACCTTTGCTACTAAAAAAATCTAGAGTAAAGGTGAATTTGTGTTCAGTCAAGCAAGAGGATATTCAAGAGATCTCATTTATTTATGGTATCAAAGGAAGCTAGATGGAAGTTTAATTCAATACAATGAAAGAATCTTAAGTGTTTTATTTTATGATAGAGATAACAATTCTTCATGGATTCTATCCAATATCTATGTACCAAACTCTCTATCAAAAATGGTACATTTTTGGGACACCCTTGCTAGTCTCAAACATCCTTTAAATAATGTCCCCTAGATTGTTGTAGGAAATTTCAATTCTCCTCTTTATCCTTCAGATAAATATGGAGGCTTTGGTTTTCCTAAAAATGTATGGAATATTTTCATGAGTTTGTCAATTCCAAAAATCGTATGAATGTCAAACTTAAAAATGCCAAATATACTTGGAGCAACAAAAGATCAATAAATTAGCTTATTCAAGTGAAACTGGACAGATTATTCCTATCCTAAGAAGTGGTTCAAATTTTTGGGAATGCTACCCTCCAATATTTTCCTAAAATTGGATATGATCACAGTCCCCTTCTCTTGGACATACTAAAGGATAGTCCTTTTAGAAGTCCTTTTACATTCGAGGTGATGTGTATCTAGCACTCTGATTTCAGACTTATAATTTCATAATGGTGGCAACAGGTTGGTCAAGGTTGTCCTTTATTTTATCTTGACCAAAATTCTAGAATAGAGAAGTCTTAGGGAACCTGTTTGAAATCAAATAATCTTTTAAGGATAGGCTACTCTCCATTGAGAATAAAATTTAGTCAGGAAAATGTGATGAGCAAATCAGACCTGAGGAAAGAAGTATCCTGGCTGAATACCATAACATTCTAGCCTAAGAAGAAACCTTTTGGAAGCAGAAATCTAGAGCTCTATGGCTCAAAGAAGGAGATTTAAACACTAAATTCTTTCACACCTCAACTATGAGAAACAGAAGTCACAATAGAATTAAGGAGCTTACTAAAAGTGATGGATCCACCACTTTTGACATTCTAGAAATCAGGGAGGAAGTAGTTTCTTATTTTACCAATCTTCTTGGTGAGAGTAGGCCACCCTCAAATCTTGCCTTGAATTCTATGCTCTATCACATTCCTTAGTCTGTCTCAGAGATTAAAAATTCCATGCTCCTGGCACCTTTTTATGATGAGAAAATTTATCAAGCTTTGTTTTCCATGCATCTTGACAAGGCCCCTGGTCTTGATGGTTTTCCTCCTTGATTTTTTTATACTTTTTGGGATATGGTTGGCCTTGATATCTACTCCCCATTCAGAGATTTTTAGTCATCAAAATCTATTCCTCGTGGCTTCAATTCTACTTTCATTTCTCATTTCCAAAAACCCCACAGCCAAATCCATGATTGATTATAGGCCTATAAGTCTTTGTAATGTGGTTTAAAAAATTCTCATCAAGGCCATCACTTATAGAATGAAGGATATCCTCCTCACCATTATTTATTTGAGTCAAGGAAGTTCTATCCAAGGTAGGTCCATCCTTGACGAGGTTATAACCATTCATGAAGCCCTTCACTCTGCTCATCTAGCTAAAAAATCTACCTTTATGTTGAATTTGGACATGAATAAGGCTTTTGACAGAATCAGTTGGGATTTCTTATTTTCCATCCTTCTTAAGTTTGGATTTAATATTGACTGGGTTGATTTGATTAAGGGGTGTATTTCTACCCCTTAGTTCTCAATGCTTGTTAATGAATCTACTACACGTTACTTCTAGAGTAGCAAGGGCCTTCTTCAAGGAGACCCCATATCTCCATTGCTCTTCATAATAGTTATTAAAGCCTTAGGCAAAACTATTAAAGTATCCTGTAGACTCAGTATCATATTAGACATCAAATCTTCTTTGCAAACCAGCCCTGTATCCCAGAAAAAGTTTGTTTATGACACAATTGTATCCATGACTATGTCTATTTTCGATGCCAAAGTCATTAAACATATTTTTATTTTGTATGAAGATGCTACTGGCCAAAAATCAACTTTCACAAAAGCAATATATAATTCCTCAACACTCCTGTCCAAAGGTAGATTAAGATATCCAGAATATTTGAATACCCCATGTCATCCTTTCCTGCTACTTATTTGGGGCTCCTATTCACAAGTACTTATAATGCTTCAATGTGGAACAACGTAATTGAGATATTGCAGAATAAACTTGCTAGTTAGAAATGAAACCTTTTGTCTCAAGCTGGTAATTTTACCTTTATCCAGGTTTCCCTCCAAAGCATTTCTATCTATTTTATGTCTATTTTCAAAGTCCTAGTAGGATTCTATCATAATATTGGGCAAATTCAAAAGACCTTCTTTTGGTCTGGGTTTGAAAATAAACATAAATTCCACCTTGTTGCCTGGGATAAGGTTTGCTAACCTAAATGTTCTTGAGGGCTTGTACTTAGGAGACTCTACCTCCTAAATTTAGCTCTTTTAGCTAAGCAGACATGACATTTAATTACAAATGTGAGGTCTGAATGGACTCTCATTATCAGTTGTAAAAATCTACAAGGTTCACATTTCCTAAATACTGCACTTCCTTCCAGAGGATCTACCTTCTGGAAATATATTTTACAATCAAGGTTCCTTATGGAAAGAGGTCTCAGGTGGAGATTATGGGATGGTCAAAAAATCAATTTCTAGCATGACAAATGGTTATCAAGAGAACTTCTAATAAATAATCCCAATCTTGCTATCCTGAAAGTTTACATGACATCACTTTAGTTCAAAATATTTTCAAAATTAATTGTGTTCAGAATAATAGGAAAATGTGGAAAATTATCAATATTTTAACCCATCCTAAGGAATCTAAAGAATTGTAATTCCTTCTAAGCACCATATTCATTACTTTTGGGAGTCCTAGAGATTAGATCTTCTGGAAATTCACTAAAAGTAAGGATTTCTCTGTAAATTCAGCTTACAAGAAGCTTTTGATCCATAAAGAGCCTTTAATACCTTTCAATATTATTTGGCAGAAATTTCTTATTCCCAAAATAGTCCTTTTTGCTTGGGTAGCCATTCAGTAAAATATTCTTACCATTGATAACCTTATTAAAAGAGGTCTTCCCATCCCTAATATATGTTTTCTTTGCTTATCTGATTGGGAATCCTCCCACCACCTTTTTCTCTATTGTTCTTTCTCTCCATCCATCCTTAATAAGTTATTCAATTTCTTTCACATCTTATGGGTTGAACCTTGCTTTATTGTTGATATCTTTTACCAATGGCTAAATCCTTTTTTTAACCTCTATCTCAAGTTCCTGTGGTAAATTTATCTTCATCAATTTCTTTGGCAAGTCTGGTTGGAGAGAAATCATAGAGCCTTCTCTAATAACATGCTAAGTCTAGATTGTGTGTTAAACAAAATTATTTCCTATGCTATATAGAATTCTTCCCTCTATCCTCTCCCATCCCATCCTGCCTCTCATTTTGAGGCTTCCTTGGGTTTCTCCCTAAATCTTCCCATTATGGATAGTCACCCAAATCCTACCTCCAACCCAAGGGCTCTTTCTAAATGGATTACCTCTCCTTCATGTTGGCTCAAGTTAAAATTGGATGGTGCTTCCAAGGGAAACCTTGGATTTTCTAGATATGGGGGTATACTTAAAGATAGAAGTGGTAGGATCATCCTTGCATATGCAGAATTTTTGGGAAATCAAATGAATCAAGTTGTTGAAGCTAGAGCCCTGTGGCGTGGCATTGTTCTGGATAAATAATATTCTAGTAAACTCATGGTCAAAGGGGATTCTCTAACTATTATCAATTACTTAAATAATTCCAAAAACCCCTCATGGAGGATAAGGGACTAAATTGATGAAGCTAGGTCTCTAAGTCAAACCTTTTAGGAATTTGTTTTCAACATGTTTTTAGGGAAAGCAATAAGGTTTATGAAAAGCTTGCTAATATTGGCACATAATCCACAAGCTTGATGACTCTAACAAGTGGCATTCCTCAGGAGCTAGATGTTTTCATATATCAAGATAGATTATCTTCAAAAGAGATAAATATTGATGTGGAATAGCATCATGAAGCCTATCATGGAGTTTGTCACTGTGGATGATACTGATAAGGTCTTATGCAGCTTCCACTTAACTTTCTTCAACCACTTTCATGATATCAATACGGTGAGTATTCCCTAGTTCCTTTTTAACTCCATTGGCTACACTCTTGAGCATAGTCATAATAAAAATTGCATTGAATTGCCTTCCCATCAAGGTTTGTTCAAATTCTTGTATAGCAATTGGTTGATCCACTACCCTCAAGGTGTCATCCCTCATCCTGCTCCTAAAGCTAAACCTAGTCCTATAAATCCTATTCTATCCTAGACCACTCCTTAGTCCTCTGGAACTCCTATTCTATCTGCCAAAAAGAGAGCGATGGTCGAAACAGTTCGTAGGTTGAGGAAATGAGCTAAGAGCAAATCCTATGAGGCGAAGAGTGTTTGTTCCTCTGCACACTTGCAAAAGTTGGCTCAAGAAAGGTTTTCTTCAATAAATATTTTTTCGAGGATGGTGTTTTATATCCTACTATAAAATATGATGTTAAGGTTTTTGTTGATCCTATGGAAGATAAAGGTGAGGATAAGGAAATCAACATGGATGTGTCGACTAATGAGCTCCAAGAAGTTGGAGCAGAACTGGATGATGAAGCATAGGGGCATCCTTTACCATAGAGTTTTTGTGAAGGGCATCCTCATTGTCGCCCTAAGTGTATTTCTTCTGTTTGAGGGTATCCTCTGTATTATCCTCTATTTTTATCATTTGCTTCTCATGGACATCCTTAGCGGTGTTTTCAATTTTGAGGAACTACGTTCCCGTTCTGTTTCTTTCTAGTTTTTGTGGCTGGTTTTAGCCTTCTTTTCTAAGTTGTAATCAAGTTTTGGGTTCCTGCTAAAATTTGTGTCTAAAATTATTAATAGATTAAAAAAATAAAAATAATTCTATTTTATTGGTAAATTTCTAATAACACTTTCACAGATTACCTAACTAGTAATGGTCTCTCCATGGTTGTGTAACTGGTTAACAATATCTTGAACTTGAACATAATAATTTTTAATGTTATCACTATCTTTCACTTGAACATGTTTGAAATATATTAAAAAATTCTACAAAAAATTAAATTTGACTTGATTAATGCCTTGGGAAGTAGACTACAATGTATCTCAAGATTTTTTATCATTCTCCTATACAATAATTCTAGTAAAAGTGCTTACATCTTGAGCACTTTGAGTTAAAAACATGCAAAAGACATATTTCTTGTTAGTCCTCTCTTGTATTTTCAATGCATTCAAATATTGATTCTCTTCATAGCCCACTTGCACTATATCCCATGCTTCTTTAAAAACCATCAATATTTGCATCTTTATTGCCTAGTACTCATAGTCATATAGATTGAATAGTGTAAATTGGTAATGAAGATTTATTATAACCATAAAATTTTGACTTCACATTCAAATATTGACCACCTACAATAGAAAAAATATATCTGGATCTCTCTAACCTATTTTCTTTGACATCAGATGTAAGAAAAAATAGACTACATGTATGCTACAACTACACTATTGTTGTAGAACAAAGAATGAAAATAGGCAATTTACAAGACAATGGGTGCACATGAGAACTGTATTCATTTGTTCTCTAAATTATTACATCCAAATAAAATGGTTTTCAACTGGTGTCTAACACAAAATATCTATAAACATCCTCCAAGATAATAAAACAAGACTATTATATATACAATTCCCCATTTTTTCAATTATTATCTATTTTTCTAGTTTTAGAACTAATATATTTTTTAACTTCTTTTCTCTTTATTCACTTTTTATAAGACTGTCCATACACAAATTTTTCCCCATTTAAGAAGAATACTATTTTTAGCAACACACTTTTACTATTTTTCATCAAGCATTATTTTTGACATAGATCTTGTACTTGTTACCACCAATTCTGGCACATATTTTTGTTTAGATTTTTCTTTAAGTTCTTAAGTCATTTTTGTCCAATTTATTTTGGTGAAAAATAAAATTCAACCTTATTTTAATATGATCATTTAGTACAAATAATTTAAATGCAAGTATCTCAAACATCTTCATCTACCAGACCATATCTAATTGATGTTAGGCATACCCTTTGTGATGTTGTCAGGGTGTCTTTTTCATGGCTAATGGTAGTCTAAGGATTGATTGGATTTCAATTACTTATCCATATATAAACCCCCTATTTATGTTATAATAAAGAACACTCCCATAAAAATTAAAGTCCGAGTAGCCTTGACCAGGGTTAAAGGATCCTAGCTATCTAGAATATATGAATTCACATTGGTCAATTACAATGGTAGTTGTCTCATATAGAAGTGATTAGGTAATTGCACACAAAATAATAGTATTATAGGATTAATGTCACCTTATATATATATATATATATATATATATATATATATATATATATATATATCAATTTCCTTCCCAAAATAATTTACAAAATGTTCTTTTACCTATAATTGGTCTAATTGCTTTAGTTATTGACCTACACAAGAACAAGAAGGAAAGGTTTTGATTATTGAGTAGCATAACGATAAATCGTGTAACTGAATCACTTGTACCCTAATACATTTTAGGTTATTTCTATGGATCTAGAGAACCAATGAGATATTATTTCTCTTTAAATATTATTAATTTCCAGGCCCCACCTCCCTTTCTCCCGGGTGGGTGGGAAAGAGGTTGTAATTTGAGATCATTTCGTCATGGTTTTATTCTAGATCCATGAGGTTCTCCCTTATCTAATTTGTGGTTTGGCATATTCAAATTAGGAATTGAATAACATGACTATTCATACAACCCAATCAAAAAGAGGAGGTTATATATTTTTTGTATTGGATATATTACATTATTTGGTCCCCTTGTAATATTAGTTTGGTAGATGATTTATATTTTATATAATGTATGTGGTAATATAAGAGAACGTGAAAAGTTTCATGAGAGAATAAAGTGTCACATAACATGTTGCAATATGAGAGATTTGTATTTATGAGATGAATAAGAAAGGTTGCATCTCCCATATGAAAGAGGAGGTCAATATTTAGATGACTGAAAAGTTATGTAAAATGATATTTTGGCGGTAAAGCTCCAAGCAATGTAATCTTCTTATATTGTTTGCATTTGTATTATATTCTTTAATATATTGCATGTAATATATTAATGTCATTTCATTATTTATTTTAATTGTAAGTAGCATTTATTTAATTTATTTTTAGATCCTAGATAGAGCTTTCTATGAGTTAATCTATTAAGAAAGCTAACAACGATATTAAAGCCATGGAGGAAACCATGGAAATAGTTGTGGCATGAATGGAGTATTGGTATAATCATTGATATGTTATGACAATCCTAAATTAATAATTTTTCTCCTTTGGCACCATAAGGAGGGCATTGATAGCTTATTTTTTGACAACGAGGTCAATCCAAATTTATGAATAGAGTTAGAGGCTACATAGTTGTTTGAATGGCTGCATGTTTAACTATTTTTTGAATATAAGTGTACTACCAATTTTAACATCTTGAGCCATACCTTATTTCAATAACATAATCGTATCATTGATCTCCTTGTTTTAGAATACATCTTAGGTATAAATCACATATTCTAGAAGAGCATCATTCATTATGAAGGTCATGGAATAGTTTCAATTGGAATAAGTGTCATCACCAATGCGAGAGAAAAGAAGAGAAGGATGCTATGATAAAGTGGTAGATGATGTGTAATCCTTTGTAATAAACTTGTAACGTTAGCTATTTATGTAAAACTAAAACAAGAAATAACATAACTGAATCACTTTGTATGAAGAATCACTATTTAAGTTGATGGTCAAAAATGATCAAATGGATAAATTAAATGTATTTGATGATGCTTAGTACATCAATTCGAAGTAATATAAATATCTTTGCAAGTGATATAAACAAAGGGATGTGTTGGTCCCTAACTAATTAAATGGTGAATTAATAAGTACTTTGTGTTAGGATTAGGGTCCTAACATGCCACCCTCCTTAAAAGGAGCTTTGTCCTCAAAGCTGAAATTGAGGAAACTATTGTTGGATATGATGGAGTGTCTCCCACGTGGTGTCTTCCGGAGGTAGATCCTTCCATTGAACCAAAAATTTAGTGATGGTGCGATTGCGAAGGTGGTGCATGCGACGATCTAGGATAGCCTCGGGTTTAATCATGAGTGTCCCATATTCGATAAATTTTGGAAGCTAAGTTTGGGTAGTGACATGTGTGCCTAGTACTGGTTTAAGGCAAGAAACATGGAACACAGGGTGAATTTTGGAAGACTCAGGTAGCTCAAGTTTATATGCAACTGGTCCAATACGTTGTAGAACTTTATAGGGTCCATAAAATCTAGGTGCTAACTTTTGAGAGCCTTTGATTTTTAGTGAAGTTTGGCGATATGGTTGCAAGCAAAGGAATACCATATCTCCTTCTTGGAAGGTACACTCAATTCGATGTTGGTCTACCTGTTGCTTCATATGGTGTTGAGCGGTGAGTAGATTTTCTTTAAGGATGTGCATCATGTTATCTCGAGTAGAAATTTCCATCTCTACTACTGGTACGTTTGTACTTCCTAGAATATATGAAGTAAGGGATGGTGGTGTTTGGCCATATAAGGCTTCATATGGGGTCATTTTAATGGTTGTGTGATATGTGGTGTTATACCACCATTCAGCTAATGGTAGCCATTTAACCTAGTGAAGGGGTTGAGTAGAAATAAAACAATGGAGGTAGGTTTCCAGGCATTTATTAACAACTTTAGTTTGACCATCCGTTTGGGGGTGGTAGGCGAAACTCATCCGAAGTTGGGTGTCATGGAGTTTAAACAATTCTTTCCAAAAATTACTAGTGAAAGTGGGGTCACGATCACTAACTATAGTGGAAGGCATGCCATGCAGTTTAAAAATATTATCCAGGAAAATTTGAGCGATAGTGTTGGTTGTATAAGGGTGACTCATCGGGAAAAAATGGGCATATTTAGATAAACGATCTACCACGACTAATATGGTTGTTTTCCCTACGGATTTTGGAAGGCCTTCAATAAAGTCCATCGAAATATCAGCCCATGTTTTTGTTGGTATGGGAAGAGGTTGAAGAAGACCTGGTGTAGCCACTATTTCTCCCTTATGCCTTTGGCATGTCTCACATTCCTTTATGAACTTCTTGATATCATTTTTCATTCCTACCCAATAAAAATATCTAGTCACTCTTTTATAAGTCTTTAGAAATCTAGAGTGTCCTATAGTGGGTGTAGCGTGTAATTCATGGAGGAGTTTTGTACGATATGCGGATGTAGGAGATAGGACAAGATGTTCTTTATAACGTAGTATGTTATCTCTCCAAGAATAGTGAGGCTTGCTCATGGAATTTTGTTGGAGTTGTTGAATTATGGTATGTGTGGTGGGGTCCTTAAACCACTCTTCATTGACTTGGTCTATCCATTTAGGAATAGGGCAGGAAAAAGCATGTAATTGGGAAATTTCTTCAAACTTTCTAGAAAGTGCATCCACGATCGTGTTATCTTTTCCTTTTTTATATATGATTTCATAATCATAACCTAGTAGTTTTGTAACCCACTTTTTTTGTTCTGGTGTGGTTATGCGTTGCTCTAATAAATATTTTAGACTATGGTGGTCGGTGCGGATAATGAAATGTTTACCAATAAGGTAAGGTCTCCAATGTTGGACAACATGAACAATGGCTAACATTTCTTTTTCATATGTGGAACGTGCTAAATTATTTTTTGAGAATGCTTTGCTAGTGAAGGCTAAAGGTTTTTCCTTTTGCATGAGGATGGCTCCCATTCCCAATCTTGAAGCATCACTCTCAATAATAAATGGTTGGGAAAAATCTGGCATGGCTAAGACCGGGGTGGTACACATGGCATTTTTTAAGGTAATGAAAGCTTCATTAGCTTTTGGAGACCATAAAAAAGCATTCTTCTTAAGTAGTGTTGTTAAGGGGGCCATGATTTTTCCATAGTCCTTGAAAAACTTGTGATAATAGCCTGTTAGTCCTAAGAACCCATGCAGTCCTTTCAATGTTTTTGGAATAGGCCAATTTTCCACATCTTCAATCTTACGAGGATCTACTTTAACTCCTTCCTTAGAGACAATATGTCCAAGGTATTCGATTTCTTGTTTTCCAAAGGAGCATTTTGATCTCTTAGCGTATAATTGATTTTCCTCCAAGGTCTTTAGTGCTTGCTCTATATGGTTTAAGTGATCTTCCCATGTTTTGTTGTAAATCAAAATATCATCAAAGAAAACTAAAATAAACTTTCAAAGGAAAGGGTGAAATACCTTGTTCATAAGGCTTTGAAATGTGGAAGGGGCATTGGTAAGACCAAATGGCATCACCAAAAATTCATAATGTCCTTCATGAGTGCGAAAAGCCATTTTGGGTATATCACTTTCTTTAACTCGAATTTGGTGGTAGCCCGATCGTAAATCAAGTTTGGAAAAATATGTAGCCCCATGAAGTTCATCGAGTAATTCATCAATGATTGGAATAGGAAATTTGTCCTTGATAGTTATTTTGTTGAGGGTGCAAAATTCAACACATAAGCACCATGATCCATCCTTCTTCCTTACTAGTATGATCGGAGAAGAGTAAGGACTTATACTAGGTCTAATGACTCCTGCTTTAAGTAGTTCTTGTACTAGTTTTTCTATTTTTATTTTTTGTAGATATGGATATCGGTAAGGTCAAATATTAGGGGGTTGGTGTCCTAGAAGAAGTTGAATGGCATGATCATGGCTTCGTTGAGGAGGTAATCCTTTTGGTTTGTTAAATACCTTGTCATGGTGTTCTAGAAGTTGTAGTTCTGGCACCTCCTTTTCTTTCACCATAGGTGATTGAATAGAAAATAGTTGTGCAACCATTCCTTTACTTCCTTTGCACATAATTTTCTCCATACGGTGAGAACTCACAATTTGGGAGGGGCCTGATTGTATTCCTTTAAGGGTATATGTCTGATATTTTATTGTAAATTGCATCCATAATGCCTCAAAATCCCATTGGATTTTTTTGAGTGTTCGTAACCATTGTACCCCTAGGATGATATCACATCCTCCTAATGGAAGTACATACATATTATTTTTCATGCTATAATCACCCATGGTGAGCTTAATATTTTGGCACTTTCCTTTACAAGCAATTCTTCCTCCGTCACCAACCATAACTTCAAAACTATTACAGGGTTGTATATAGCAATTAGCTTGTTTGGCCACACGTGGGTCAATGAAATTATGTGTACTACTAGAGTCGATAAGCACAATGAGGTTTTATCATTTGAAATATCCTCTGACTCTCATAGTTTGTGGAGAAGAAAATCCTACGAGGGTGTTGAAAGAGACTTCTGGTGTACTTTCAGTGCCATCTTCGGTTACACTCGTCACCACTTCTACTTCTATTTTATTTTCTTCTATTGAATTATCAGGGTCAGCTGCATCCAGAATATATAGTTTTCATGTAGCACATTTATGATTTTTCTCAAATTTCTCATCGCAATGATAGCAGAGGCCTTTTGCTTGTCGTTCTTTCATTTCTTCAAAACTGAGATGTTTAATTGGTAGGGTTGGGTTAATTTTGGGGGTTGTGTAAGTGCTTTGTGCCTTTCCATTATGCGTAGGTTTGGGGGCAATGTAAGTGGTTTGTGATTTCCCCATAGGTGGTTTCCCTAATCGACGTTGTGCGTTGATTTTATCTTCAGCTAATTTGGCCAATCCAATATTTTGCATCATGGTACTGGGGTTAAACATTTGTACCTCTAGTCGGATCTCTTCCTTTAATCCACTGATGAAACAATCCTAAAAAAATGAGGCATCTAGCCCTATTGTGCGGTTTGCCAATTTCTCAAATTCTGCTTGATATTCGCGTACCGAAGTGGTTTGACACAGCTTGGTGAGAGCTCCTATGAAATTTTTGAGCTTGCTAGGGCCAAATCGTACTAATATATTTTGTGTAAATTTTAGCCAAGTAGGTATGTCATTGGTCTTCTCGAACCACTAGTACCATTGGATAGCCTCATTTTCTAAGTGAAAAGATGCAATATGAACCTTTTGTGCTTCAAGGATTTGGTTTAAAGAAAAATATTGCTCTACCCAATAAATCCAGTTAGTGGGATCACCACCTTCAAATTTTGGAAAGTCCAACTTAGTAGTCTTGGGAAGGATGGATGTTTGTGGCCCCCCTAGTGGTATTGGATGTGTCGGCACTCCGATGGTTTGGCTTGTTTGAACGAGTGCCATATTTTGCTTGAAGGTATCCATTTTCAGGTCCATTGTTGACATCCTTTGCTCAACTTCCTGCCTGGTGGCTAAATTCTCTTGGGAATTTTGTTCCTTAATTTGGAAAAGCTCATGATAGATCTTCTCGAGGGTAATATCTTGTGACCTTCTTCCATCTACCATGGTGGGCTTTTGCAAAAAAAACATTTTTCAAAAAAAAAATTGTTTGACAACTTTTTCACATTTTGTTTATTATCAAAAATTTGCTAAAAATTTTATTTTCAAAGTTGTTTGACAACTTTTTCACTTTTTTTTAACTGTCAAAAATTTTCCAAAACTTTTGTTTTCAAATTTCTTTCACAAATTTTTCACTTTTTTGTTTATTGTTAAAAATTTATTGTTTGTTAACTTTTAGGTGGTGGGGAAGGCTAGCGAGGGTCTACAAAAACCGAACGGTGGTCGAGGTAGAGGTGGAGGAGTGGAGTGACTGATGGTTTGAGCATATATGGTGGAGGTGAGGGGTAGAGGGAGGAGTGGAGTCAAGGTGGAGGGCTAAGCAAATCCAAGGTGAGTGGAGGGAGGTGGAGGGAGGGATAGAGCCAAGGTGAGGCAAAGGGAGGAGCGAAGGCATCAGTCAATATTTAATGCAAATTTTGAGGGAGGTAGAATGAAAGGGCCAAGGGGGTTGACCAATCATGAATAGACAAGTAAATACTTAATTTCGATCACGTGCACATGAGGTACGGTTTCAACATGTAGCATGACCATAGCCATGAAGGACTATATACCATGATCTTTTTTTTTAACTCCTTACTTACCCACTTGTTATTGCATGTGGGATATTGGATGTCCTTTGTTTTGAGAACCTTGACTTTCCATTACTGGCGAAAAAAAAAACAAGACCCGTTTTACTTCTTTTGGTGTATTTTAGAAAAAAATTAAATTATAATGAAAAATTAATAATTCTTCACCATTCTTTTTGACAGGTCACCAAAAAATGTCAAAAATATTTCATAGAAGTATTTTTGTTTTTGGTTTCATTCTGGTCCAATTCTTGATCTGGTAGTCACTCGACGATATTATGCCCTTGCTGTCATGTTCGTTTATCGATGATGTCTAATGTCTAATATTGTTATAATTGATGTTATCACTGGGTGAAATCGTAGTCGAAGGGAGACTATGATAGCAGTTGTATGGGGGATAGAGTACCCTATGCATTTTATAGGGAAAATCATCAACCGCAGAGTTTGTTCTGTTTATCACAGAAGAAGTTTTCTCATCCACAACATCGTGAACAGATCAAAAATTTTTTTGGATTAAATGGCTCTAATTCAAATGTAAGCAATCTTCAATGTTAGTTGTTTATGTAAAACTGAAACAAGGAAGAACAGAACCGAATCACTTTGTATGAAGAATCACTGTTTAAGTTGATGGTCAAAACTGATCAAATGGATAAATTAAATGTATTCGATGATGCTTAGTACATCAATTCGAAGGAATATAAATATGTTTGCAAGTGATATGAATGAAGGGACGTGTTGGTCCCTAACTAATTAAATGGTGAATTAATAAGTACTTTGTGTTAGGATTAGGGTCCTCACATCCTCCTACTATGACAACATCAGGTTCAAGATATACTTCCTTTGTAAATCTAACAAGAAAGCTAGTATACAAGTTTATGTATCGTGATAAGAGGTACACATATTTCTAGATTGTATAAATAGAATAAAATATGAGCTTATATTTCTAAGAGGAAGTATGCTGTGAGGGAGATTATTTTGAAGAATCATACCCATAAAATTACAGTCACTTTAGTTTTTTCTTTCAATTAGCAATCATGGGGTTCTTATGAGCTACAATGTGGCCAGAGTATCTATGTGGAGAGACATAAGATATCATTGCACTTGTGCTAACATAACTTCATATTCCTAAAGAAAACAATTTTTTTTACATCAAGCATCATCACCACCAATGAAAACAAAGCATAAGAGGTGCATTTTTTTAATAATATTTAATTTAGATACAATGACGGTGAACTTGGAGCTGATTGTTTTTGGTGTAACACCTAATTATACCATTGTTAGAGGCTTCCTCTAATTCAATATAGACATAGGTCTATCTAACCACAAATTTCCTACTACTAATCATAAACTATGGCTACATCCTAACAAACATTAAGAGGAAGGTGTAATGACTAGCTATTAAAGATTCATCCTCAGACTGCAATGTTTCCCTGCTTTAATGTTTCTTTTTTTATTGTATTCATTATCTAATACTAGTGCCACACACATAGCTAGGAGGTAGACCAAAATCTACTATGGATCCTAACATATGAAGGGTGCATAATCTTTAGTTATATTTGAGAGTAGGACCGTTGCTTTTAGTGCAATAAGTCATAAAGTGCAGTTGTGAGAAGAGCATGCACTAGGAGCTTTAATAAGGTATTGTGATTTCTAGTTTATTAAATAAAAGGCTAAGGTTTTATATTGATAAGACTTAGGAGGTATATAATTATTGATTTATTTGAGTAATAGGAGAAATAATGTTATAATTTAATCAAGGAGATATAAGGGTTAATTAATTAATTATTTTGAGATTAAGGATTAATTAATATAATATAACATAGATTAATTAAATTAAAGAAGGGATAAGGTAATTAGTTGCATAATTAAAACCTTAAAAGGTTTATTAAAGTTTTTGAAGTATTTTGAAGACTTTTGGAGATTTAATTAAAAGTTTTGGAATTATTTTATTTAATTTGAAATTTAATTCATTTAGAAATATTTTCTAATAATTTAATTTTGGAGAGATAAGGAATTATACTTCAAACTTAGGAATTTATTAAATTTACAAAACCTAGTTTCTAAAAATTTGGGAGAAATAAGGAATTCAACCTCACAACTTTTTTTAATTTAGAAAACTTTGATTTATCTAAACCTAGGAAGAAAAAGAGTTACTACTCCAAAGGAAATGGAAAATACAAGAATATTCTTTTCTGAATGTTAGTTAGTAAAGCGGTCTTATTCTACCCCATGGAAAAATAATATGAGGTCAATACTTAGTATTGAAAAATATTGGGATGTAGTGAATTGACAAAGAAACATTCGAGTAAATAAAACAAGAATTTAAAAATTCAAATTTGATGATGTTAAAGCTCTTATGTTGATTCTATTTGGTATATCAGATGAAATTTAAACACACATTAGTGATATAGAAACTTCAAAAATAGCAATGGAAATTTTTTGTATGATATTTGAAGGAAAGAACAAGGCAATAATATTACACCTACAATCACAATTATATGTAGTAATTCATGATGGAGAAGACAAAATATTTTCCTCAAAGGATATCAAAATTAAAATCAAAATTGCATACTTTAGGAGAAAAGGTTGAAGATGAACTTTTGGTTTCAATTGTACTCAGAGCACTTTCTGAATCATTCAAAAATTTTGTTACATCTCTTCTAGTATAAAATAAAAAGGTGTAATTTCAAGAATTAATAAACATTATTCAACAATATGAACTTGAAAATCAATTGAAAAATGAGTCATACAATAAAAATATTGTATTAGAAAAAGAAATTTACACTTCATCACTAAAATAAAACAAAAGAAAAATTGTCATATTTATGAAAAAGAAAGGCATAGTACATAATCTTGTAAGTATAATGCATTAACAAGGAAGGGGCAAGACAAAGAATATCCTAAACATAATCATAGAGATAAAAGTAATCAGCTAAGATATATTGCATAATTAGAATTTTTACAAAAAAATATTATGGCAAATCACATATGTTTGTTAACATGTAATGAAAAATCCAATAAAGACTTCAAAAACACAAGCTTATACTAAGAGGGGGGGTGAACAGTATAATATCACCTTTTACTTTTATTTCCCAATAAATATTATGCAATGTATCAATAAAAATATCAACAACAATAATCAAAGCAATGTACAAATCACCACACACAATAGAGACACTAATTTAACGTGGTTCACCCAATGTGGGCTACTCCATGGAGAAAATATTTCACTAAAATTTTCTCAACAAATATCTTGGGAATCCTTTCCTTATTACAATGTTTATGGACCTCTATCCAAAGGATACACCAATCCCCTACTCAAGTTCATGGATCTATATCCATAGGAGAGCTCCTTATCCTTTGCTCTAGCTAGTGATCTTTTAGAAGAACTGCTAACTCCACTACACTGGCTTATGAATCTATATCCACTAAAGACTCATGTCCTCACTGAGAAGACCTATCCTCACTACCCTGGCTAATGGACCTTTATGCACTGGATACTACCATCCTTTATACTCTGTCACATCCAAAGCTAGCTCTTAGATCTATCTCAAATCTATACTAAACACGGTCCTTCAGTCTAGCATAAATATATTTAATATCTATCCTATAATCTACACTAAACATAGTCCAAATGTTTAGTGCACTTTGATCTGCACTAAATATAGTCCTTCGATATATCACAAATATGCTCAATCTCTATCCTCAAATTTGAACTAAATGTAGTCCTTTGGTAGCACAAATCTGCTCAATCTCTATTCTCAAATATATCCTCAAACCTTAACACAAATCTTGACTCAATCACAAATAAAATCTACTAGATCTACTCCAAACCTTAACTCAAGGTTTAAATAAATAAATTAATCAACTCTGCTCTTAAGTCTTCTCAAAGACTTGTCTCAAATTTGAATTGTAAGCTTCCAAAAAACCTCACACTACTTTGTCCACAAGTCTTTTCAGAACTTGTACAATCTGCTCAACAAGTATTCACCAAGACTTACCTTAAATTTTCTCAACAAGTCCTCACTAGAACTTGTCCAATATTCTCAACAAGTTTTCACTAATACTTGCCATAAATTTACTCAACAAGTCATCACTAGAACTTGTCCAATCTTCTCAACAAGTCTTCACCAAGACTTACCTCAAATATGCTCAAAAATTCCTCCCTAAAACTTATCCAATATGTATTGTAAGCTTCCAAAAAAGCTTACTCCACTCAACTCAACTTAACACAAAATCATCTCTAATCACTTAGACAAGCTTCACATAGAATTTTTTTAATCTCACATAAACATATAGAGAATTTTTAGAGACTCAATATGCTTCACACTCATAATAATGCTCAATCACTTTCAATATCTTTCTCAAATCAAATTAGAATATAGAACAATTTTTTTTACAAAACTTGAACTATCACTTCAACACTTCCACTTGACTAGGCTTAATCAAAACCATTCAATCACTCACTCAATAAATCACTCCTTGCTTACAAACCCTAGTCCAAGTATATGAACACTCACTCACTTATTTCCAACAATTCTTATCAAACAATCTCACATAACAATGATACTCATGATCTTGCACAAACCTTAGTTTAGGATAGTACTCAACTTCACATAACAATGATACTCATGATATTTCACAAACCCTAGTACAAGATAGTTCTTCACATAACAATTATACTCATGTTCTTTCACAAACCCTAATAATGCATATGAAGATTCATTCAATATTTCCAACAATGCTTATCAAACAAGATTTTTATCAACAAATCTCACTCATAAAAACCTTTCACAGTCAAACTCAAAAATCCCTGCCAAACTATCCTTTTCACTCCAAATTAGCATTCAAAACATCCAAAAATCACTCACAAGGAATATGTGCCCATACCTTTTGTTTTATGAAGAATTAACCTTATAAAACTTATCTCAATCACAATTTCCCTCTTTTGCCAATACTAAGGGTTATTTAGAAAAAACCTTCTTGGTGCTTCATTCAAATATTTCACCATAAAAAATATAAAAACTCAAATACACCTTATTAATCCTACTTGCAATGTTATTCAACAACACACATGCATAAAAATATGATTCCTTGCTTACACCTTATTAATCTAACTCTAAAACAACATTCAGCATTACATACATCAAAAGACCCTATATACTCCTTATTACCCAAACTTCATAAACTCTAATCACCAAAAAATTAAAATAAAATATTTAATTTTTAATACCCTTATATCTCCCTCAAAAAATTTAATCAACCTTTATTTTTTACAGCAAAGCAACCTTCGAAATCGCACAACTTTAGAAAAATAATCAAAATTGGTGCATACCTTATTTATCCTAGAAAAACACTTTCGATGGGTTTTGAACACCTAACCTCACCCCTCCAAGCGCCTTAGCAAGGCACGTGCCCACCACGTGGGCTACAAGCCTCTATACAAAGGAAAAGGCTATTGCCTTTCCTTTGTATTCCACCAAGCATGAAAACTTAACCAACAAAACCTTCCTTCACTTTACAAAACACAAACCCATGAGATTTGATCTTTACACCTCACGATTATCAATGTCTTAGTACCTTCCTTATTTCCAGTCGCACTTTAGAGCATCTTGGACATGAAATTCAAACACACATTAGTGATGTAGAAACTTCAAAAATAGCAATGGAAATTTTTTGTATGATATTTGAAGGAAATAACAAGGCAATAATATTACACCTACAATCACAATTATATGTAGTAATTCATGATGGAGAAGACAAAAAATTTTCCTTAAAGGATATCAAAATTAAAATCACAATTACATAATTTAGAAGAAAAGGTTGAAGATGAACTTATGGTTTCAATTGTACTCAGAGCACTTTCTGAATAATTCAAAATTTTTGTTACATCTCTTCTAGTATCAAATAAAAAGGTGTCATTTGAATAATTAATAAATATTCTTCAACAATATGAACTTAAAATCAATTGAAAAATGAGTCATCCAATAAAAATATTGTATTAGAAAAAGAAATTTGCACTTCATCACAAAAATAAAAACAAAAGAAGAATGGTCATATTTATGAAAAATAAAGGCATAGTACATAATCTTGTAAGTATAATGCATTAACAAGGAAGGGGCAAGACAAAGAATATCCTAAACATAATCATAGAGATCAAAGTAATAAGCTAAGATATATTACATAATTAGAATTTGTACACAAAAATATTATGGAAAATCACATATGTTTGTTAACATGTAATGAAAAATCCAATAAAGAATTCGAGAACACAAGCTTATACTAAGAGGGGCGTGAACAGTATAAGATCACCTTTTACTTTTATTTCCCATTCAATATTATGCAATGTATCAATAATAATATCAACAACAGTAATCAAGGCAATGCACAAATCACCACACACAATAGAGACACTAATTTAACATGGTTCACCCAATGTGGGCTACTCCATGGAGAAAATATTGCACTAAAATTTTCTCAACAAATATCTTGGGAATCCTTTCCTTTACAATTTTTATGGACCTCTATCCAAAGGAGACACCAATCCCCTAATCAAGTTTGTGGATCTATATCCATAGAAGAGATCCTTATCCTTTGCTTTGGCTGGTGATCTCCTAGAAGAACTGCTAACTTCACTATACTGGCTTATGAATATCTATCCACTGAAGACTCATGTCCTCACTCAAAATACCTATCCTCACTACCCTGGCTACTGGACATCTATCCACTAGAGACTGTCATCCTTTATACTCTATCACCTCCAAATATAGCTCTCAGATCTATCTCAAATCTGCACCAAACATGGTCCTTCAGTCTAGCATAAATCTATTTAATATCTATCCTATGATATACACTAAACATAGTCATTCGGTCTAGCACAAATTTTCTCAATATCTGCACTTTTATCTGCACTAAACATAGTCATTTGATATATCACAAATATGATCAATCTCTATTCTCAAATTTGTACTAAATGTAGTCCTTTGGTCTAGCACAAATCTGCTCAATCTCTATTCTCAAATATATCCTCAAAACTTAACACAAATCTTGACTCAATCACAAATCAACTCTACTAGATTTTCTCCATACCTTAACTCAAGGTTTAAATAAATAAATTAATCAACTCTGCTCTCAAGTCTTCTTGAATTTGAATTGTAAGCTTCCAAAAAACCTCACACTACTTTGTCCACAAGTCTTTTCAGAACTTGTCCAATATGCTCAACAAGTATTCACCAAGACTTACCTTAAATTTGGTCAACAAGTCCTCACTAGAACTTGTCCAATATGCTCAACAATTTTTCACTAATACTTGCCTTATTTACTCAACAAGTCATCACTAGAACTTGTCCAATCTGCTCAAAAAGTCTTCACCAAGACTTACCTCAAATATGCTCAACAAGTCCTCACTAGAACTTATCCAATATGTATTGTAACCTTCCATAAAAGCTTACTCCACTCAACTCAACTTAACACAAAATCATTTCCAATCACTTAGACAAGCTTCACATAGAATTTTTTTAATCTCACATAAACATATAGAGGACAATGCTCAATCACTTTCAATAGCTTTGTCAAATCAAATTAGAAAATAGAACAGTTTTTTTTATAGAACTTGAACTATCATATCAATACTTCCACTTGACTAGGCTTAATCAAATCCACTCAATCACTCACTCAATAAATCACTCCTTGTTTACAAATCCAAGTTTATGAACACTCACCCACTTATTTCCAACAATTCTTATAAAATAATCTCACATGACAATGATACTCATGATCTTGCACAAACCTTAGTTTAGGATAGTACTCAACTTCACATAACAATGATACTCATGATCTTTCACAAACCCTAGTACAAGATAGTTCTTCACAGAAAAATTATACTCATGTTCTTTCACAAACCCTAATCATGCATATGAAGATTCATTCAATGTTTCCAACAATGCTTATCAAACAAGATTTTTATCAACAACTCTCACTCATAAAAACCTTTAACAATAAAACTCAACAATACCTGCCAAACTATCCTTTTCACTCCAACTTAGCATTCAAAACATCCAACAATCACTCACAAGAAAGATGTGCACATACCTTTTTTTTGATGAAGAATTAACCTTATAAAACTTATCTCAATCACAATTTCCCTCTTTTGCCAATACTAAGGGTTATTTAGAAAAAACCTTCTTAGTACTTCATTCAAGTATTTCACCATAAAAAATATAAAAACTCAAATACACCTTATTACTCCTACTTGCAGTGTTATTCAACAACACACATGCATAAAAATATAATTCCTTGCTTACACCTTATTTATCCAACTCTAAAACAACATTCAACATTACATACATTAAAAGACCTTATATACTCCTTATTACTCAAACTTCATAAACTCTAATCACCAAAAAATTAAAATAAAATATTTAATTTTTAATACCCTTATATCTCCCTCAAAAAATTTAATCAACCTTTATTTTTCACAGCAAAGCAACCTTCGAAATCACACAACTTTAGAAAAATAATCAAAATTGGTGCATACCTTATTTAGCCTAGCAAAACACTTTCGATGGATTTCGAACACCTAACATCACCCCTCCAAGTGCCTTAGCAATGCACGTGCCCACCACGTGGGCTACAAGCCTCTATACAAAGGAAAATGTTATTGCATTTCCTTTGTATTCCACTGAGCATGAAAACTTAACCAACAAAACCTTCCTTCACTTTACAAAAAACAAATCCATGAGATTTGATCCTTGCACCTCATGATTGTCAATGTCTTAGTTCCTTCCTTATTTCCAGTCACACTTTAGAGCATCTTGGACATGAAATTCAAACACACATTAGTGATGTAGAAACTTCAAAAATAGCAATGGAAATTTTTTGTATGATATTTGAAGGAAAGAACAAGGCAATAATATTACACCTACAATCACAATTATATGTAGTAATTCATGATGGAGAAGACAAAACATTTTCCTCAAAGGCTATCAAAATTAAAATCAAAATTACATAATTTAGGAGAAAATGTTGAAGATGAACTTATGGTTTCAATTGTACTTAGAGCACTTTCTGAATCATTCAAAATTTTTGTTACATCTCTTCTAGTATCGAATAAAAAGGTGTCATTTGAAGAATTAATAAATAGTCTTCAACAATATGAACTTAAAAATCAATTGAAAAATGTGTCATCCAATAAAAATATTGTATTAGAAAAAGAAATTTGCACTTCATCACAAAAATAAAAACAAAATAAGAATGGTCATATTTATGAAAAAAAAGGCATAGTACATAATCTTTTAAGTATAATGCATTAACAATGAAGGGTCAAGATAAAGAATATCCTAAACATAATCATAGAGATGAAAGTAATAAGCTAAGATGTATTGCATAATTAGAATTTGTACACAAAAATATTATGGCAAATCACATATGTTTGTTAAAATGTAATGAAAAATCCAATAAAGACTTCAAGAACACAAGCTTATACTAAGAGGGGGGTGAACAGTATATAATCACCTTTTACTTTTATTTCCCAATAAATATTATGTAATGTATCAATAACAATATCAACAATAGTAATCAAAGCAATGCACAAATCACCACACACAATAGAGACACTAATTTAATGTGGTTCACCCAATGTGGGCTACTCCATGGATAAAATATTGCACTAAATTTTTCTCAGAAAATATCTTTGGAATCCTTTCCTTATTACAATGTTTATGGACCTCTATCCAAAGGATACACCAATCCCCTAATCAATTTCATGTATCTCTATCCATAGGAGAGCTCCTTATCCTTTGCTCTAGTTGGTGATATTCTAGAAGAACTGCTAACTCCACTACACTGGCTTATGAGTCTCTATCCACTGAAGACTCATGTCCTCACTCAGAATACCTATCCTCACTACCCTAGCTAATGGACCTCTATCCACTGGAGATTGTCATCCTTTATACTTTGTCACCTCCAAAGCTAGCTCTTAGATCTATCTCAAATCTACACTAAACACGGTCCTTAAGTCTAGCATAAATATATTCAATATCTATCCTCTGATATACACTAAACATAGTCCTTCTGTCTAGCACAAATTTGATGAATCTATACACTTTGATTAGCACTAAACATAGTCCTTCGATCTATCACAAATTTTATCAATATCTATCCTCAAATTTGTACTAAATGTAGTCCTTTGGTCTAGCACAAATTTACTCAATCTCTATTCTCAAATATATCCTCAAACCTTAACACAAATCTTGACTCAATCACAAATCAACTCTACTAGATCTGCTCCAAACCTTAACTCAAGGTTTGAATAAATCAATTAATCAACTCCACTCTCAAGTTTTCTCAAAGACTTGTCTCAAATTTGCATTGTAAGCTTCCAAAAAACCTCACACTACTTTGTCCACAAGTCTTTTCAGAACTTGTCCAATCTGCTCAATAAGTATTCACCAAGACTTACCTTAAATTTGCTCAACAAGTCCTCACTAGAACTTGTTCAATCTGCTCAACAAGTTTTCACTAAGACTTACCTTAAATCTACTCAACAAGTCCTCACTAGAACTTGTCCAATATGCTCAACAAGTATTCACCAAGACTTACCTCACATCTGCTCAATAATTCCTCACTAGAACTTATCCAATATGTATTGTAAGCTTCCACAAAATATTACTCCACTCAACTCAACTTAACACAAAATTGTCTCCAATCACTTAGACAAGCTTCACGTAGAATTTTTTTAATCTCACATAAACATATAGAGAATTTTTAGAGACTCAATATGATTTACACTCACGACAATGCTCAATCATTTTCAATATCTTTCTCAAATAAATTTAGAATATAGAACAATTTGTTTTACAAAACTTGAACTATCACTTCAACACTTCCACTTGACTAGGCTTAATCAACTCCACTCAATCACTCACTCAATAAATCACTCATTGCTTACAAACCCTAGTCCAAGTATATGAACACTCACTCACTTATTTCCAACAATTCTTATCAAACAATCTCACATAACAATGCTACTTATGATCTTGCACAAACCTTAGTTTAGGATAGTTCTCAACTTCACATAACAATGATACTCATGATATTTCACAAACCCTAGTACAAGATAGTTCTTCACATAACAATTCTACTCATGTTCTTTCACAAACCCTAATCATGCATATGAAGATTCATTCAATGTTTCCAACAATGCTTATCAAACAATATTTTTATCAACAACTCTCACTCATAAAAACCTTTAACAATCAAACTCAACAATGCCTGCCAAACCATCCTTTTCACTCCAACTTAGCATTCATAACATCCAACAATCACTCACAAGTAAGATGTGCCCATACCTTTTTTTTGATGAAGAATTAACCTTATAAAACTTATCTCAATCACAATTTCCCTCTTTTGCCAATACTAAGGATTATTTAGCAAAAAAATTCTTAGTACTTCATTCAGATATTTCACCATAAAAATATAAAAACTCAAATACACCTTATTACTCCTACTTGCAATGTTATTCAACAACACACATGCATAAAAATATAATTCCTTGCTTACACCTTATTAATCCAACTCTAAAACAATATTCAGCATTACATACATCAAAAGACATTATATACTCCTTATTACTCAAACTTCATAAACTCTAATCACCAAAAAATTAAAATAAAATATTTACTTTTTAATACCCTTATATCTCCCTCAAAAAATTTAATCAACCTTTATTTTTTAGAGCAAAGCAACCTTTGAAATCACACAACTTTAGAAAGAGAATCAAAATTGGTGCATAACTTATTTAGCCTAGCAAAACACTTTCGATGGATTTCTAACACTTAACCTCACCCCTCCAAGCGCCTTAGCAAGGAACGTGCCCACCATGTGGGCTACAAACCTCTATACAAAGGAAAAAGCTAGTGCCTTTTCCTTTGTATTCCACTGAGCATAAAAACTTAACCAACAAAACCTTCCTTCACTTTGTAAAACACAAACTCATGATATTTGATCCCTGCACCTCACGATTGCCAATGTCTTAGTGCCTTCCTTACTGCTAGTTGCACTTTAGAGCATATTGGACATGAAAATAATATCTCTCCTCCTTGTCTTATATGTTGCCATGCACAACCTTCAAAACACACGATTGCTTCCCATTTCAATATGCACAAAATACTTTTATCATGGATGATTTCATTTACCAAAGCTTTACCCCCCTTTATATGCATTAGGCTATGTATTTTATGACGTTGATGATAATTCAATTAATTTGAAGTTTTGAGTCAATATAAACCTTATAACCCTCTTCTTTAGGGTTTTTTAATTAATTTAAAAATTAATTTATAATTAAATTATAATTAACTTAATAACTTTGAAGGCCAAAGTTGAAAAAACCCCTGTCCATTGTTCCCAGTGGCTGAAACATAAATAAATTGCCAAAACCCCTCCGTCCACCTCTGTAAAAACTCCAAAGGATACGTCTAATTCTCCTGACCTAGTTGAAAGGTACCTTCACAAGTTGGTTGTGCATGCAACTTCAGCCACCATTGATCATCTTGAAACTGCTCATTTGGCCATTGGAAAGACGATATCAACTCTCAAAGAACATCGCCATGCACTAAGCCTCTTGTTTTTCTATGATAATTTTGAGAATTTTCCAGTCTTGGCCAATGCTGAAGGATCCTTTGATACCAAAATTAACGTCAAAGATGTTGTCAATGATGAATATGTAATGGAGATCGCTAAGGATGCATGTACCGTTGTTCTTAAGGATAGTACTAAAGAGATCTAAAAAATAGATGCGAAAGACACTGGCATGGAAGGTGGTACTTCATCTCTCATGCATATGGACATTCCCCTTGATGGCTGATGAATTTTCCTCTATTTTTGGGTTCCTCTATGGCAAAGGATCGCTTCTTTTTTAGTTCCTTTATGGTGGAGGATCGCTTATTTTTGGGTTATGTCATCTTTCTGCCTGTTTCTCTCTATTCCTTTTTTTCAAAGGCTACTTCTTTTTGCTCCTTTTAGTCTGAGGATGTAATTTTTTATTTTAGCAAGCAGTTATGTGGTTCCTTTTCGTCTACTCCTTTATGCTCCTTTGATGTACAAGGTGTTGGGGCACCTTTCAAATGCCCTATTTTTAATAAAATTATTAATTTACCAAAAAAATTAAATTAAATTTATAATAAAACTATTATAATTAATTAAATATGTGGGTCTTGCACTTTTAATATTATAATAAATTATTATAATATTATTTGGCTTGGGCCTTCCTTTTGCCCTTTAAACCTCATCTGACCACCTAGGAGAAAACTTTCTTTTGCACTTGATTACAAAACCTGAAACTAATGTTGCTCACTAAAATGGATGCTTACTGGTGCTAACTTCTTGACATCAATGACAAAAAAATCTGCTCATATTTCCAAAAATATCCCCCTTTGTCATTTATGGCAACCCAATTTCCTTTTACCATTTCCTTAACCTTTTTTTTTTCTACTCCCCTTGAGAAACTACTCTCCCTAACTGAATTCTTATTTCCTAACTCAGATCTCTCCCCCTTTGACATCAATGGCAAAGGATCATCTTTGGGTATTAAGGCTAAGAATAAGTCTCTTAGCTTAGCCCTCCCTCCACCTCCTCTTAAGGTGGTTAATTCTAGGGTGAGAGTATTTCTACTCCTATCATGCACTGGTCTTTACCTTTGTCCACTTTCCTTCTCATCTGATCCATCTGATTACTCTGACTATTCATGTTCCTGCTTGTCTCTAGAATTTCTACTCTACACCACTTTGTTGTATTTCCATAATTAGTTCACTTATAAAACTTAATGTTTTTATTCCTTGGAGGTGTAAATGTCTTTGAATTTCTCCTAGTGAAGCCATATCTATTCCTATCATGAACCTTGCAATTCATTGCCTTGTGACCAAACTGATTAAAAGAGTAGCAATACCCATGAAAAAGTTGCCTATTTCTAGAAATTCCATATTCCTGGTTTCCATGTGTGCTACACTATGTAGCCTTATGCCCAAACCTGTGATATGATAAACATCATTCATTGAAACTACCTTGCCTTAACCTCATTGGTCTCTTAGTCTCTTCTACCCTATACCGGTTCATATTCTATCTGTTTCTCATTTTTGTATTGTTCTTTTCCTTGTTGAAATTTTTGTTGTCCAACTCATCCTTATAAGTCTCACTCTCTCTTATACTCTCTTCTTCTGAAGCTTCTTCTTCTTCGGAGCTTGATATTGACTCCTCTCCTTATTTCTTTTTTTACTATTTAGATCCAATACTTGTCTTGTTTAATTACCATATTTGTACCTTGATAATATTATCCATGATTTTTGAGCTTCTTCCAAACTTGTGTAACTTGTCCTTAGACTCTTTTACTTCCTTCCTTAGTAAAGCTACCTCATGCTCTAACCTTTCACATTCTAAAACCTTAGCTTCCAATTTCTCTTTAAACCTTCTTGTATTAGCTATTGATTTGGTTAGATCCTCTATAAGTTTTCCTTCTCTTCATCACATTATTTAAATTAAAGCTTAAGTTTGGAGTTTTTATTTATTACCTTCTTTAATGCATCAAGGGCATGAATAAGTTCACCCTCAAGGTCAACTTCTCCTATCTCCGATTCTTCCTCTATTTGTTTACCTTTGAAAACATCTTCATTCTTTTCTGACTTGTCTTCTTTATGATCACCTCCTTCTTATTCTAATGCCATAGGAAGATTCTCTTCTGGTCCTTCATGTGTATCTTCATATTCATCATCACTAAAAATGAAACCACTCTTTGTACAACTTTCTTCAATATGACCAAAAATTCCACATCTAAAACACTTGAGAATTATTGGTGACATTTTCTTAACAATTTATTTTTATTTTACCAAAAATAGAACTTCATATTCATCATTATCTGAGGAGCTAATATTACTATCACTTGAGTAATTACTTGCTTTGTCTGCATAGAAACTCTTCTTTTGCCTTTGAAAGAACTTTTTTCCTTGCTTGCCTTATCCATCCCTACTTTTATTTTGATACTTGTGTTTTCTTGCTTCCCTATTCTTAAGATCATATTTCTCTTCATCATTTCTATTTCCATCTTCTTGACAATCAGATGCATAGTGACCATACTTTCCACAATTGAAACATCTAATAGATTGTGTACCTTTAAAATTTCTTGGATCCTTTTTCCTTATACCATAACTTGCTTCTTCATCACTAGATGACTCATTGCTTGAATCTGAGTTCTTACCCTTAGTCTTCTTAGTAGCTTTGAATGCTACTTCTTTTTGGGAAATAGGTTTCTCTTTTGTTCTTATATCAAAAGTTATGAGAATGCCATGTAATTCATCTCTTGTCAAAAGATCACTATATTTTGATTCCTCTATAGCTGAAATATTTTCACTAAACCTTTTTGGGAGTGACCTTAAAATATTATCACAAACATCATATTCTTGAATTTCAAATCCAATTCCTTGCATGGTGTTAACAACCTCATCTACACGAAGTAGATAAGAATTAATAGTTTTCTCATACTTCATTTTTAGGTCTACAAAAATTCCCTTGATATTTCAAAACTTTGTCTTTTTGATATTTTTATCCCCTTCATATATGCCTTGCAACTTATCCCAGATTTCCTTTGTTGATTTGCAGTGCATAACCTTTATAAACTTTTTTTTATGCAAACCTCTCAAAATTGCATTCATTGCTTTTGAATTATAATGATGTAGGATCTTACCATATTTATTTTTAGGTGGAGTAGCTAGTGGTGTGTATCCATTTTAAACTACTTCCCATATTTCATTACCAAGTGCCATTAGGTGAATCTTCATTCTTATAATCCAGAATACATAATCATTCCCATAAAATACTAGTGCTAAATTATCTTGGGATCCACTTTTAGAATCCATCTATGTTCTTGTGAGCTTTTCCTTCAAGCTGTTAAACTCTTTCAAAGGAACCGACTCTGATACAAATTGAAGAACAAAAGCTTATACTGAGATGGGGGTGAATAGTATAATATCACTTTTTACTTTTCTTTCCCAATAAATATTGTGTAATGTATCAATAAACATATCAATATCAATAATAAAAGCAATGAATAAATCACCACATACAATAGAGACACCAATTTAATGTTGTTCACCCAATGTGGGCTACTCCACAGAGAAAATCTTTCACTAAAATTTTCTCAAAAAATCTCTTGGGAATCCTTTCCCTATTACAATGTTTATGGACATATGTCAAAAGGAGACACCAATCCGATAATCAAGTTCATGGATCTCTATCCATATGGGAACTCCTTCTCCTTTGCTTTAGCTGGTGATCTTCTAGAAGAACTATTGCCTCCACTCAATCACAAATCAACTCTGCTAGATCTACTCCAAACCTTATCTCAAGGTTTGAAAAAATCAATAAATCAACTCTACTCTCAATTCTTCTCAAAGACTTATCTTAAATATGCATTGTAAGCTTCCACAAAATCTCACACTACTCTATCCTTAAGTCTTTTCATAAATTTTCCACTCTACTCAAAAAGTCTTCACCAAAACTTACCTTAAATTTGCTCAACAAGTCCTCACTAGAACTTGTCCAATCTACTCAACAAGTCTTTACCAAGACTTACCTTAAATATACTCAATAAGTCCTCACTAGAAACTTTCCAATCTGATCAAAATGTCTTCACCAAGACTTGAATCAAATCTGCTCAACAAGTCCTCACTATAACTTGTCCAATATGTATTGTAAGCTTCCACAAAAGCTTACTCAACTCAACTCAACTTAGACAAGCTTCATGTAGAATCTTGTTTAATCTCATAGAAACATATAGATAATTTTTAGAGACTCAATATGCTTCACACTCATAACAATGCTCAATCACTTTCAATCTCTTTCTCAAATCAAATTAGAATATAGAACAATTTGTTTTACAAAACTTGAAATATCACTTCAACACTTCCACTTGACTAGGCTTAGTAAAATCCACTCAATCACTTAATAAAGCACTCCTTTCTTAAAAACCCTAGTCCAAGTATATGAACACTCACTCACTTATTTCCAACAATGCTTATCAAAAAATCTCACATAACAATGATACTCATGATCTTGCACAAACCTTAGTTTAGGATAGTTCTCAACTTCACATAACAATGATACTCATGATCTTTTACAAACCCTAGTGCAAGACATTTCTTCACATAACAATTATACTCATGTTCTTTTACAAACCCTAATCATGCATATGAATATTCATTCATTATTTCCAACAATGCTTATCAAACAGGGTTTTTATCAACACTTATCAAACAGGGTTTTTATCAACAACTCTTACTCAAATAAACCTTTAACAATCAAACTCAACAATGCCTTCCAAACTATCATTTTCACTCCAACTTAGCATTAACAACATACAACAATCACTCACAAGGAATATGTGCCCATACCTTTTGTTTTATGAAGAATTGACCTTATAAAACTTGTCTCAATCATAATTCCCCTCTTTTGCCAATACTAAGGGTTATTTAGCAAAAACATTATCAGTACTTCATTCAAATATTTTACCTTACAAAAATTAAAAACTCAAATACACCTTATTACTCCTTCTTGGAATGTTATTCAACAACACATGCATAAAAATATAATTCCTTGGTTACACCTTACCAATCCAACTCTAGAACAACATTCATCAATACATACATCAAAAGACCTTATTTACTCCTTATTACTCCAACTTGATAAACTCTAATCACCAAAAAAATAAAATAAAATATTTAATTTTTAATACCCTTATATCTCCCTCAAAAATTTAATCAACCTTTATTTTTCATAGCAAAGCAACCTCTAAAATTACACAACCTTAGCAAGAGAATAAAAATCGGTGCATACCTTATTTAGCCTAGCAAAACACTTTTGATGGGTTTCAAACACCTAACCTCACCCCTCCAAGTTCCTTAGCAAGGCATGCACCCACCATGTGGGCTACAAGCCTCTATACAAAGGAAAAGGCTAGCACATTTTCTTTGTATTCCATCAAGAGCGTAAACTTCACCAAAAAACCTTCCTTCGCTTTGCAAAATACAAACCCGTAGGATTCGATCCTTGCACCTCATGATTGCCAATGTCTTAGCACCTTCCTTGCTGCTAGTCATACTATAGAGTTCCTTGGATATGAAATGAAGATCTCTCCTCCTTGTCCTACATGCGACCACACACAACCTTCAAAACACATGATCGCTTCCCTTTTCAATGCGCACAAAATACTTTGATCGTGGATGATTTCATTTACCAAAGCTTTACCCCCCTTTATATGCATTAGGCTATGTCTTTGATGACGTCGGTGATAATTCGATTAATTCAAAAATTTGAATTAATATAAAATTTATAACCCTATTCTTTAGGGTTGGTTTAATTAATTTATAAATTAATTCATAATTAAATTAATAACTTTAAAATTTAATTAAATTAATATATAAATTAATTTATAATAAAACTATTATAATTAATTTATAATTAATTAAATCTGTGGATCTTGCACTTTTAATATTATAATAAATTATTATAATATTATTTGGCTTGGGTCTTCCTTTTGCCCTTTAAACCTCATTTGACCACCTGAGAGAAAACTTTCTTTTGCACTTGATTACGGAACCTAAAACTAATGTTGCTCACTAAAATTGATGCTTATTGGTGCTGACTTCTTGACATCAATGACAACAAAACCTTCTCATATTTTCAACAAGACTTAGAACCTATGATATCAAATTCATATTATGACACAAAGAAAATATATAGATTCTAGCTCAAATTATTTGAGTACAGTTCATGATTGGTTAGAAAAAGCTTATGCTATTAGAATTGATGATGATAAAGATTCAAATGATGATAGGGATAGTGATGGTCATAGTTGTATTGATGTTGATAGGGATCAATCGGATGCTATTTTTGGTTATTTTTAAAAGCATACTAAGAGATTTGGTTCAAATTTGTTGAAAAAAATGGGATATAAAGATACGAGTTTAGGAAAATATGGACAAGGAATGAAAGAGTCAATTGTACCAAAAATAAGACCAAAATATGAAGGTCTTGGATATACAAGACATACTAGCAGGAATGAGAAAATAACTAAATTTTTGATAGAAAATAGTAACATCAAACCTATGAAAAATATTTATAGAATCAATAATAATGAAGGAAAAAATGTCAAAAGAAATTTTGTAACAAATAACAAATGTAATCATTGTAGTAGATATGGACATAAGATAGAAAATTTTTGGAATCTCCATTGTTGTGAAACTTGTGGAGGATATAATTATTATTAGAAATCTTGTCTATATAAAGATAACAAAAGTCAGAATTTGAACATGGATTATGCATGGATAAGTATGAATGAATGGAATAAGATAAAAGGAATGTTGTATGGTTTCTACAAAATGAAACCAAGTGTAATGAAAATTTAAAAGTTTATTGAATGTAAATAATGATATTTGATATTATCATAAAGAAAAATAAAATAAATCATTATGACTCAATTATACCTCGGGAGGTAACCTACAATGAAAGCACCTATAGTGATGATCCTATAGATATGATAGTCTTATGAATGTTCTAGTGGATGACCTAGAGACAATGATAATCTAGAGGTAACCTAGAGGTAAGGTTCTAGAGGCAACAACCTAGAGGTAGTGATCTAGTGGGAGTGACCTAGAGGTAGTGACCCAAAGGTAGAGACCTAGAGGCGGTGAACTAGAGGCAATTCTATTGGTAGTGACCCAAATATAGTGACCTAGAGACAAAGACCTAGAGGTGACTCAAATATATTGATCTAGAGGTAAACATAGATAATAGTATCTAGCCATGATAGAGTCAAAATATAAATAATGAATCAAATAAGAATAAGAGAATGAAGGCAAATAGCCTTCCTACCAAATAATGTAATATAGGGGGTGTTGGAGATATTACATTATTTGGCCCCCTTGTAATATTAGTTTCGTAGATGATTTATATTTTTATATAATGTATGTGGCAATATGAGAGAAAATGCAAAGTGTTATAATAGAATGAAGAGTCACATGATATGTGGTAAAATGAGAGCTTTGTCTTTATGAGAGGAATATGAAAGGTTGCATCTCCTAGATGAAAGAGGAGAGCAATAGTTAGAGGACTAAAAAGTAATGTAAAATGATATATTGAAAGAAAAGCTCCAACCATGTAATTTATATGTATCATTAATGTATTCTTCGTATATTGTGTACATTTGTGTTATATTCTATAAGATATTATCTATAATATATTGATGTCATTTCATTATTGAGTTTCACTATTAGTAGCATTTATTTGATTTAATTTTATATCCTAGATAAATATTTCTGTAAGTTAATATATTCATAAATCTAACATTTTTCTCCCAAGCAAAACATCTTATTTTATCTACCTAATAAATAAATAAATACCATCAAAATATATAATTATTTTGGAAAGACCTTAGTTAGCACTACACTTCATTCCTGGAAAGACCTTTCCAAGCAAGTTTTTATGACATAGATACAATTTTACATATTCATATTTAGTTTGAAATGGAGGAGAAATATTTGAGGGAATATCTGTAAATCTGTTGATGGAGGTTTTCCACGTATATGAATCCAATCCGTCCAGTAGGCATGTGTGTTCTATTCACCAGAAGTTCCTTCCTTTCATAACCAAGTGCTACTTCTAGACTATTAGATATAGTTACTACTCATTGCACACATTCCCTTTCTTGCTTCCTCTTGTTTGTTCTTCTTTGATCAATGAAAGCCTAATTTTTCAACTTACTGATAAGCATTGGATTCTAGTTTTCTTAAGGGCATAAATATTTGTCAAACTAAAAATTTATAGGAGCACCTAACCCACTTTATTCCATGGGTATGATCAAAATATGGTTTCTTTGATTGAGGTAAGGATTTACGCATTAAAGGATCTATTGTATGTATTTTATTTCCTTTGTCCTTTCCATGTTTGTTTCAAAATATGAATCAAATAGGTATTGATTGCATAGAAGGGGAGGTATGCCTTAAAAATAGAGGTAACAAAACCAAATAGTTATTTAAAGTAATCCATGGATTCTTGATTAGAATTTTTTTTATAGAAGATAGAAGAGTGACACAAAAGATCAAAGAAAAAATGTAATGATTCTAACTACCAACACACTAAGAAAGCATTCATGAATAACACCTATAGCTATAAGTTAGGATTATGCATAAGGGGTCAGACCCAAAATGTACTTGTAAAAAAATGGTGAATCTGTTGCTAAACCCTGGTGAATCTTGGCCAAATTTACCTAGGAGGAAATGGTGAATCGCCATATTTTTTCAAAAAAAAATATAAAAAATTGGTGAATTTCAAAGTTTTGATCAGACCAGGTGGAAAATGAGTTTCAAAAATGATGGATCAGATGCAGAATGTGGTTCGGTACTAGACCAGATGCAGAACATGGTCTAGTACTAGATTGGATGTAAAACATGATCTGGTACTAGACTGGATTCAAAATGTGGTCCAATACTATATCAGATATAGAACATGATTTGGTACTGGACCAAATGCAAAGCGTGGTTCGGTACTAGATCGAATGCAAAATGTGGTCTGGTACTGGATCAAATGTAGAATGTGGTTCGATAATGGACCAAATGCAGAACGTGGTCTAGTCATGGATCAAATGTAAAATATGGTCTGGTATTGGAATGGATGCAGAACATAGTTTGATATTGGATCGGATGCAAAATATGGTCCGGTCTTGGATCAAATGCATAAAGTGGTTTGATATGTACCAGATGCATAAAGTGGTCCGGTATGGACCAGGATGCATACTATGGTCTAGTATGGACCAGGATGCAAAAAGTGGTTTGGTCTAGTGCAATTTATGGTTTGGTAATGACCAAGATGTAGAATAAGGTCCGGTATAGGGCCTGATGCAAAAATTGGTTCATCATTCGATCGGTTGCAGAATATGGTCCAATATCTTACCAGATACAGATAAACATCCATCTTTGAAAATGTTCCCCCTTTGATCGGCTACCATGTGTCACACGTTCGATCAACCACACTGCATGTCCAATACACTACTACCACGTGTCAACCCCATCAATTCTCTCTATAAAAGGACATCGACTATCATTTTTCTAGTTTGTTTCTATGACTACACCGAACTAGAGCTAATCATTTCAAGTAACCTTCCTTCCCTCCAATTTCTTCTGGAATTTTACTTCCAACTTCTTGCAATGGCCACCTCTTCCACCCCTGCACCAAAGTTCAAGAACCTTTCTTGCACTTTAATTTTAGATTTATTAACAACCCCATCTATGGACTTTTCGTGGTTGGATGATGCAGGTTTGACAACATTAGTTTCAATGCCACAATTCAAAATGGATAAAGTCATCCTACAACATATCATAGCTGGTTATGACCATGACAAGGCTACAATAAGAATGAAAGTACGAAATAGAAATCTTGTTTTCACCATCACGCCTACAGATATTAACATATTGACAAATCTTCCTTTCAGCGATTGTCCTCAAGTGTCAACGAGGTTGCAGTTGACTCCAGATGACAAAGGATACCTGGACACAATGTACGACCTAGGATCAGAATATTTGGTAGGTATAATTCTTGTTATTTATATTTTATTAATGTTCAAAGTTTCAAATTTATAAATTCGTGATCTAATTGTGTTTTTGCAGCTTCCGCCGCCAAGTCAAAAAGAGGGTTAACAATCAGTGATGTTAATCATCTAACTCTAAAGGCCATTATCGAGTTCTTCCAGGCAAGACTGATCCTACTAGGTAGACCAAAAGTTTCATTTTGGGCACTGGCATATGTTGTTCATTGTGAGAAGCATCACAAGTTCGATTGGTGTACATATATTTCAAATCGGATCAGGGCTGAGTTGCATGGAGTCCAAATGCAAACCAGCAAGACACAACCCATTGTGGGCATAGTTAATTACATTTTAGCACTCTATTATGAGTGTTTTCATAATTTGCAAACTACTCCTGTACCAACAGTAGTTCATTCAACACTTCTTGCTATTGGAATGACAACAGAGGAATTGAAGGTGATAAGTCCATCTTTCACCATGAAATACTATTTTATATTTTCACATTTTATTTTTTTCTTTTCATCTAAATGTAGAGTAAGGTAGCCATTACAAATACTAAACAAGATGTTGCCAATAGGGGTTATAGGCCAGAAGAAACTGGTGATTCTAAAGACACTGGATCAGAAGCGACACCATTGCAGAGGCTGCATAAACGTTCCAGGCAAGCCACTCCACCTAGGGGTCCTCGTACACCTAGGTATGCACAAAATGTGCAGGATGAATCTAGTGTGGTCAACCCCTCACACATTGGCACACAAATTCAACACATTTCATCATCTTCAGGTAAATCATTGTGTATTTAATTTAAATTAAGATTGTTTTCTATTTTATTTTCTAAAAATTTGTAAAATAATATTTTTGACTATTTTCAACCGATTCTCAAGTTCCACGACAAGTACAACCTACAAAAATGAGAGGCCATATGCCACCACCATCTCCATCACAGCCATGGTGTGCACCACAGCCACCACTTGCACCACACCCACCACTTCCACCACATCAACAACAGGCACAACCTACACAAATGCGAGGCCAAGTGCATGTTGGAAAATGATTATTTTCAGAGATATCATAGGGGCAAGCACCAAGTTTTGGGTGTGCCTTCTCATAGAGATCATAGGGGCAAGCAGGCCCAACACCAAGTTTTGGCCATGGCTAGTCATATTTTACATTTAACACGAATTCACAGGCACCAAAAATTTTGAGTGCGGGTTTGGATAATATCCAACTCGATGATGATTTTATTTTGTAGGGCAACATTTTGGGATTCAAGGTAAATAGATGTGCTTCATGATCCACAGGGTGAAGCACAACAAAGAGAAGCCCCTACAGCTGAGCAAACATCATTACCATCAGCTCAGGATCCTCAAACTGAGGATGATATTGTAAATTTTGATGAAAATATTTTATTGATTGAGAATACTGAAGCAACCATTAAATATGTTGTTCTTAGATATTTGCAAGTGGCGAAGGATTGGGAATATCGGGCCAAAGTCCTTATAAAGGAAATTAATGCCCGATATAAGAATTATACAAAAAGAGATTCCATTTATTCTTTGGTTCAATATGAACCAAAAAAGCTTGGTGGCTTGCTACAACAAGCCAAATCAAGGTCAGTGAAGTCTGATGTTGATTATGATGATGATATTTTAAATGTTGCAGTTGGTAGATTAGAGAACATAAATGCAGAAGCCCAAGATTTTTATAACCAGTGGAGTTATGATAAGGGTAAGGTTGCAGTTGTTGAAGTTGCAAAGGAGTTGGTTGAGGTAAGAAAAGTTGTATCTAAGTCAATTTTCTTTTGCAATTAATTTTTTTCTTTAAAACATGTAATAATTTTCATATAACTCATTTGAATTATGTTTACAAATTTCTTTTTACAGTCAAATTTTGATAATTTAAAAAAAAAAGTTACGACAATGGATGCAAATATTAATAGGGCGAAGACATTTTTGTATAGTGCTATGGAAATGAAAAAGAAAATGCAGTAAAAAATAGCGGAGACTAATCATTTAAAAAAGTATATCAGGGAGAGGCTCAACGAAGATCTGGATGTTCCAATTGAGCAACAAAAAGCAAAAGAAACGCTTCCAACGATACTCGAAGATCCAAACAAAGAAGAAGCAGAATTGGTGGGGAGTATTGAGAAAGTACATGAAAACCTAGTCAGAGTTGGAGCACTACCAGAAGAGGGTGTCACGAAAGCAGATAAAGGAAAAGAGAAGGCAACGACAACCGATAATGAAGCAGCAAACCCACAATCAAATGTTTAACAATGTAAAATGCTTTCAAGTTGACTGTAGTCAACAATTTTGTATGATGTAATATATTTCTATTTGAATTAATGAAAATGATATTTTCTCATTTTGTGTCTTCCATCATTCAAAGGTTGTTTGCATTTATAAATTTGTGTTGCTATTTTAGTTTATTTCTGGCCAATATTGTTTACTATGTTCATCTTAAACAACAACATCATAGATATTAGATCATAGATCTTCATGCAAAATGTGATATAAAATGTACAATTTTTAAAAGCATAATGTGATATAAAACGTACAATTTTTAAAAGCATAATGTGATATAAAACATACAAATTTTTAGAGCATAATGTGATGTAAAACATACAATTTATGAAAAAGTAAATTTTTGAAATCTTGTACATCTGAAACAACATTGTGAAATCTAGAATGAACAGTATTGAAATCTAGAATGAACAGTTCTCAACTTGTGGAATCTAGAATGAACAGTTCTCAACTTATGAAACAAATATTAAGCATAGCACATTTGTGAACGAATAAAGAATGAACAATTCTCAACTTGTGAAACATTGTTGTGAATACTAGAAAAATCAGAATTCAGGTAGCTGAAACGAACAGTTTTCAACTTGTCCAGAATCAGTCTATGAAGCCACCATTTGATCACTAAAAGCATCATTATCCTCCTTATCTGTCGTATTCATGATACCCCTTCTGTCTGCAATTGAATTCTAGTATGCCAATGCTCTGTCATATGGAAATTTGTCCAGCTGATATGATGACACATAAATTCTTAAACAATTTTCTAGATTTTTGTCTAGCCTATTATGGAGCTTAGATTTAACAAAAGAGAGTGCACTAAAAACCCTCTCATCTTCCACAGATCCCAAAATCATTGTTTGACACAATTCATATAAACAAAAGTATTCACTAATCGTATCTTGTAAGATACAACTTGGATACAACTTTTGCCACAAACGTGCAATGGAACCAGTCTCATGGATATTACTCAAAAGTGATGCTTGATGAACCATTGTTCTTCCAAAATGTTGTGACTGTTGTCTTAAAATATCTTTGTTGAGTATACCTTTTATTTCAACACCATTGACTTCCACACTTCTACTGAAATGCTCAATAAGGTTGCCCATATATTTAATAAATAAATCTTGTGTAGATTTTTGATCATTGCAAGAACCCCAAAACAAAGGGTTAACAACACCCATGGCCTCGAGCAACTCATGTATTTGAAACCGATCTCTTATCTCTTTTGTCAAATATTTTGCTATGTTGAACAATTTTTTCTTTGTATTGTGTAAAACAACTTCGTATCGATTGTGTGTTACACAAACTTTTTCAACATCATCAGTAACTATACTTGACTGCCTTTCATAACAATATAGAGGTATCATATTTTCATGAACATTAATACAAATATTATCATTGATGTCAAACTTCAAAAAACTATTTGCATCTTTCACGTTTGTCAATGTTTTCCAACTTTCAAATAAGGGATCTGTAAAATCTGGTTCGGACACATATAACCTGTCAATAATCACACATATTTGCTTTCTCATCCTCATGAAATCAATGATATAGATGGATTTCTCTTGTGCAAGTTTTGTCAATCTATTCATTTCTTGTAACATTGGAAGAATACCACATAATGTTAAAAGAGTTTCCAAGTTAGTCAAATGGAACAACATATCGTTTGCCTTATCAATTGCCCTACTATTTGCGTACATAAACCCTATTAAAGATTTATATTCTGTAAAAACTCTGAGTGCAGGTTGATACAATGAAATCCACCTTGTATCCACATCTTTCAACATTTTTTTCCTTCTGTAACTCCTAGTGCAAACTATTGAAACTCTGCAAACCTTTTAGGACTGCAAGAAAAATAAGAATGTATTTCATGAATGAGGTCTTCCACTCTAGCAACATTTTCATTTTAAAGGTGCTCACGATTTTATATGCAAGATTCACTCTATGAGCCATGCAATGAATGGGTATCATATATGGGGAAACTAAGGTTTGGAGTCAAACACATAGGCCATTCCTTGCACCCTTGCATTATAGCAACACCATCAGCTCCAATGCAAATTAACTTTGTGGCTATGTCAATATCATTCATTCTTGCAATTTCCTTTAAACTGGTCAAAACAACATTATAAATATTTTTTGCATTTGAACTTTCCACCATCTTATGTAATCCTAGCAAACTAGGTTGCCTCATATGATTTTGAAATGTGTACACATGCATGCAAATCCAGGATGTGTTGTCCACAGTCGTCACCTCATCAATAGAAAGTGAAATGAATCTAGATAGTTTTACTTTCTCCCTCAGGTCCTCCTTCTCAACTAAAGATAGACATTTTACCATTTCCCAACCACTTTGATCTGACCAATGGGAAGAAGGAAGGTTTTGCACATCAGCTAGTTGATAAAGGTGCTTATAATCAATCAAATCGGATATGGGTATACCCCTTTTGAGAATACTAAATACAACAACAAACTGCAAACTTTTTGAAGTTAAAATGGTCTTCTGCATTTTATGAAATTGGGTCTCAATCGTTCCACCTTTCTCAACTAGGGATTGTTGTTGTTTTAAGTGATTCTCATACTCTATTGCATATTTGACATGCATACATTCTGATGCATCCTTCCACCTAACATATTTTGTAATTTTACCATCACTTCCTATAAATTTTACATATACTTTGCCAACATGTTTTTCTATTGTATCTATCTTAGTTTGCATCCTGTGATCCTTACCTAGTTTCCAACTACAAATTTTGCATCTACATTATTTTTTATTGACTTGGTTGTCTGCAATCAAGACCGCCTCAATCTAGGGAAATTTTTTTGCCCATTCATTCTTAAATGATCTTCCAATAATCCAGTTAGAATATGTCTTCCTCTTTTTAGAATTTTTGCTTGAAGATTCATGAGAAGTTTGTAGTGTATTTGATTTATCGCTTTCATTTTCAACTTGCATATCTTGGTCAGGAATATCTTCAAGTGATTGGTCAAGGTATTCTACATAGTAGCATACAATAATATTCTTTACCATTTTTGGATTTTAAAAAACTAACTTACAGATAGAACAAAATATTCATATCGTTGAGCACATACTGAGCACTAACTGTTTGAGGAAGAAAGCAGTATTGAAAATAATTACAAAATATACAACTAACTATTTATAAGTCAAAAATCATTTGTACCTCGAATTTGTACGGATGTCGATGGCTTGTTTGTTTTCAGCGTATGGCTAAAATATTTGAGGATACTCTTTTCAGCAGAATATTTGGCCCCCTTCTTTCCATCGTCGATGGGTGACATTTTACTTGTAAAGAAAGTGTTTTTCATTTTAGAAAAGTAATAAAATGTTAAAGAGATATTACTTCTCTTAGGCCTCAAGATAATATTGTAATTAGAATAAACAGATGGTCAGTCGCTAGAAAATAAATACCTATTTCTTGCCATGTTTTATTGTGATTTTGTCAGTGTATGCCACTAGTGCGCTTTCTGGTTATAACACTTGTAACTGATAAGAGCACAAAAATATACAATATACAAATTCAAATTACAGTACAGAAAAGCATTTACCAAAGTATTTACCTATTTATAATCTTATCACAGAAAAGCAGATCTGAATAGAAACAAAGAATCAAAGAGTTTTCATAGGACAAAAAAATAGAAGACAACATTCAGAACAGGGAAAAATAGAGAAAAATATTTGAAATTGAGCATTGACATATTTTCTACAACTGCTTCAACTTATATTCAGAATGTCTTAAGAGAAACAGAGAAAATAGGTCTGGTGCAGAATAGGGTTCGGATATAGGTCTAGTGCTGAAGACATCCAAAACATGGAAAAATAGATAAAAACATGGGAAATAGAGCATTGACATATTTTCAATAAATGATAGAAAAATAGTAGAAGAAAAACTTGCAATTAGCTGATAGAAAAACAAATCTTATTACTACAAGTGCTTCAACTTATATTCAGAATGTCTTAAGAGAAATAGAGAACCTAGAGCAAAACGCGATTTAACAGTCAATCCTGGAGTAGAATAGGGTCCGAAAATTGGCCTTGTGCAAATAGGAATCTGGTGTTTGGCCTTGTGCAAAATGGGTTTTGATGGTCGACCTAGTGCAAAACTGGATCCGATCTGATGTAGAGGTCTTTTGTAGAATAGGGTTTGAATTATTGCAGAACAAGATTTGGATAGTTGTAGAACTAGTGTTGCAAAACTGGGTCTGGAGTATTGTAAAATAAGGTTCAAACTATTATAGAAAAGGGTTTGGTCTATTACAAAATAGGGTCAAATTTGTTAGAGAGCTATATCTGGTCTACTGTAGAACAAGGTCTGGTCTATTACAAAATAGGGTCTGGTCTATTGCAGAACTAGGTCTGGTCTTTTGTAGAACAGGGTTCGGATATCGGTCTTCTCTAGAATAGGGTCCAAATATCGATCTGTTGCAGAACTGGGTTCGAATATCGATTTGTTATCGAACTAGGTCTGGTCTATTGCATAACACAATCTGGATGTCGGTCTGGTGCAGAACAAGGTCCAGCTTGGGTCTGCGTATAGTTTTGTTCCAGATCAAGTGGAAAAGTATCGTTGTCGTGTTAGTTATATATAGTGGTATACTTGGCGAACTTGGCAGGATAATTTTAAAATTTAAAAAAATTTAGGTGAAAAGCATCCTCATTCTGGCAAAAAATGAGGGTGAAGTTTAAAAAAAATCATAATACTATTATCAACCGACGATGAACCGACACCTTTAAAAAAAAATTTAAAAAATTGGGTGATAGGACCGACCTCCGGTTCCCCCAAACTCACCAATTTGAGTTTTCAAAATGTAAATTTTAAACCAAATGGTCAATAGTCACCATTGTGTATAACCCTACTGTAAGTACTTTAGTGGCTAATTATCAAGTGGTAATGAATTGAATTCTTTGGGATAGAATATGCTAAAATAAATATGATCCATCATGTAAAAAGGTAATAAACATGAGTATCACTAGGAATTACATGGTGTACTCTAGTAAAATCTTACCAAAGCATGCACCATTACTTCTTTCAACAAGAAAGGGGTTCATTTACAAACTTACTCCTCAAAACCTTATTGATTGAAAAGTATATATTTAGGGTTACAAGAACCCTACTCTAGAATGGATCAGAGGATAAAAGTGCCCCACTTAGAATTACACTTACACTATAGAACTAACAAACTCTTATGTGATCAATATTTTGCATCATTCTCCTCTAAAAAACCTAGTTATGTATAGAGAGGTTAATTTATTCATTTAGAAGGAAAATCTAGTATATAGAATTCTTCCTTTCATATTGAATGAGGAATAATATTTGGGTTTTTAACCATGCACCTATAGTAATATAGGGAGATATTTCACCATTCATTGTAGTTATTTTACCATTGAATTTTGACACATCAAATTGATAGGTGCAATGAGTAAGGAGAGATACCCACCAATCACATATCTAGTAGGACGTGGTTGTTTACAAAAAATCATTGAATTTTAGGTATTTAGGATTGTAATACCCTAATATATGCTTATGAACTAAGAGGATAAGAGTTCTTAAAATTAAACCAATGAGGGAATAAGATATGCTATTTGTGATATGTTGTTCTCTAAATCAGGATACCCATTTCCATGGAATTTATAGGGAATTGTTTTGTTTTTTAGCATAAAAAAACACAACTTTAAGATATTAAAATGTAGAACCAATCCCTTGTTCCTTATTCACTAGTTTTGGATTAGGAAGTCTAGCAAATGAAACCCTAAAGAAGAACATGAAATGACTAACTGTAGACAAGAAAATTTTACCCATGTCAAATTCCTCTCCCTCCTAATAATTTTTTCCCACTATTTTTCAAATTTGAATCCTTGTACCATGCATGCCAACTAGCTTGACAAGTTTTCCTTGATTTCCATGATTATGCATCATAGCAGCTAGGATGCATATTCACAAAATCCAAAAAAATGCTTCTTATCAAAATGACCATTTATATTCCATCTCAAAATTAGTCAACGGTCTGATTTCGATGAATATACATCCTAGCATCTATGATGAGTATTTGTCAAATGTGGCAAAATGCCAAATTTATCTAATTTGATCCACTTTAGACTCCTAGATTTTGCATTCCTCGACCTTATATTCTGACCTGTGAAGAAATTAAAGCACAAAGTGAGCATTCTTAATAGGATTGAATGATAAGTAGAGAGGAGGAGATATTGAGAGAAATAATGTTTTTCTAAGACAAATGGAGAGATCTAACCGTTTTGTGATGCAGGTTTGATAAATTGCAATGGATGTTCTGAATGCTATGGAGGTTCCTTGCATGAAAAATCTTATTGTAAGTTAGATCTACTACTTCTATCTCATCCTTCATGTTCCTATTGATCTAATATATCATCAAAAGCACTACAAATTCATTAGAATATCTTTTAGATTAGTTTAAATTATTGTAACTTGCATTATTTTATTTTGCTTCTTAGTATTCCATGATTTCACGTCCTGGTTGGCAATGAAAGGTTGCAAATATTTGGATCCACATGTTTATAGGTAAATTAATGCAACTAAATGCATAAATATTGCATTCTTATTCATCATAGATGATTCATGCACTTAGTATATCCTATCTATATCTGTATTTCATCTATATGCTCAATTGATGTTCAATTTTATATGTGTTTTCATTGACCACATTTTGAAGCAAGGTTGTTTAAGAGGCTTGGGGATCTAAATAATGTGCCATAAAGAAATAAAATTCATAGTGGCTTAAGAAGATCCTCAAATAATAATTCCCAAATTTTAAGTTTTGTGTGCAAAAATCCCTTGCAGATCCCTCGAAGGCACAAATTTTTGAGTTGATCGACAAGATGTATATTCACTTCAGGATGCATATATGCTTTGCAAGATGTGTATTCACTCTGAATTAGACATCCAGATCAATTAAGTGCAAAAAAACACATTATTTATTTTATCTTTAAAGTTTTTCATTTGTTTCAATTATGTTCTCTTCATAGAATCATCTGAACAAAGAAGATTAAGGCAAAGGAAAATGTTAAAGTTAAAGGAAAAATAGTTAATTGCATTAGTTGGTGGCATATTTTACTATTTGAAAATAAAAATATAAAAATCACAGTCATTTATTTGCATTAGTTTCATCACCTAAAAAAAAATAAAAGACCAAAAATATATAGTTAGTCACATTAGTAATGCATTGATTTTACTATTCGAAAAGACAATATAATATTTATACATAGATATTTATGCATACTTTTTTGAATTATTCTTTTTCTATGGAAAAAGAAAGAAAAAATATACCTATACACATGATGACATAGATTTTTTCTTTTACTTTGAGCATCCATAAATATCATTTCAATATAGTTACTTTTAATGGATTTCTAGTTAAATTGTATGTTGATGCTTTCATGAAATCTAAAACACATATAGCATAAACATAGTTGCACTCTTGCCAAAATTTAGGTGTATGCTTAAAATAACTCATCAAACTCTTTCCTTACCTAGGCGTGGAAACCACCATAAAGTGTTTCTTAGTGAACCCCACCAATAATTCGTTGACAAACACCAAGGAGAGCACAACTCAAGTGCTTCTCGTCTGAGGTGTAGGCACTTTATTTTCCCTCCTCTTTTAGGCATGGATCCATCATTATTAAGGAAAGGGGTGCAAAAATTTTGGGTCTAAATTATTTCGTGAACCACACCATCACTTTGATTTTATTGCATTTCTTTATTTAAAAAAAAAAAAAACTAAAAAAGCCATTAAAAATTGTTTGCTTATATTAGAAGAAAATAAAAAGATAATTTTTAATTTAGTATTATTCTCATTGTTTTATTTTCTTTACACCATTTTCCTAAAAATAATCACATCCGATGTGATTTTCTAAAGCTTCAATTTATATGGACATAACAGGAACACATAGTGAAGGCTTAATTTAAAACGTTTTTTTTGTTTAACTTAATAGATTTAAAATTTGGATCCAATGTGCTTTTCTAAAGCTTCGATTGGTATGGATATAATAGGAACACATGGTGAAGGCTTATGAATATTCAAAAAATGATTATCCTTTTTCCTGTTCCTAGAAAACTTAAAACTCTAATCAAGATTTTAAAATTTGGATGGTCCAACAACCATCGTAGCCATGGAAAATAACATGCATCTCTTTGAGGTGTATCATTGCCCATGGTGAACTGGGTGAGGAATGGTAGGACCTGGGCTTCATCATGGCTTGGACTTCATCACCAAGCATCTGTATGTGGGCATCTAGGTGAAATCCTAAATTGAAAACAAGACAACTTGACCTACAACTTTCAAAATGGTTTGAAAAGAAAACTTTTAGTTAGGAGAAAATTTGTGTTTAAGCTTTTTTCCTTTTTCACTTTTTACTTTGTTTTTCTAAAATAAATAAATAAGTATAAAGAAAATATAATTAAATTGTGGAGAATCGTACTAGAAAATCCACACTTATAGACCTCAGGAAGGCATTTATAGAACATAAAGTCGACAATATTTTTATAAGAAATAGAGAACATTGGGGTTATTTGTGGTAAAACTTTGATCTCATCAAAACTAGGTTTGAGGAACTAAGTTAAATTAAGAGAATGGATATAACAAAACCTTTAGGTGTAGACTATTACTCCCCTTACTTCAAGATTAAAATAAGTTGTGAGCATTGGTTAGCAAACAAGAGGGCTAGTGTTCATTCAATAGTATACCCTTGGGAAAGCTATTTCAAAGAATCGTTAACCGTTCACAAGTTTCTAGCATACCTAGAAGACAAGGAAGTAACCTTTGAGAAAAATAGACGATATCATAAGGCACCTAGAGTAGTACTCTTCCGAGAATTTTACCACGAACTACAATTCCAACCCCTACTTCTGGTACTAAAAATCTTACTCTTGTTCATTTCATCCTCCTTTTGAAAAAGGATTTTGCCTTTGAAGAAGAGCATTTTATGAGCCCAAAAGAATTAGAGCCTATCAATGACATCCATAAACTCTTCCAAGAGGATTGAATCACCTAGCTTCATTATTTGAAGTTTTTGTAAATATTTAGTAAGAAATATTTTTAATTTAATCTAAGAAAATAAAGAAAAAAACTTTGGAGTAGCATCGATAAAAGATGCCTAAAACTTTAAGGAATGGTAAACATGTGGCAATTGGTCCCGAAGAGGAGTTGAAAACTAAAAATCTTAATGAAAAAATATTGAAATAGAGACAGAATAAAACCAAGAAGAACAAGTAGCACAAGTAGAAAAAAATGAAGAAGAAGAAACAATAGATCCTTTTGAGCCTAAAATGGGACCTGAAGGGGATATCCATTTTGAATTTGTAAAATATTTTTGCAAATTTTTAAGTCATAATCGACCTACTCTCACTAATGTCTTTGAGATAGAAGATCAACTTAAGAGGGGTGATTTTTCAATTGAAGCATCTTTGGAAGAAGCCTTTTGACTTCGCCCACAACTAGAGACATATGCGAGTGATACTTCATATAATATTCCTCCATTACAACATGTCACCTATAATGATCATCCCTTTGGTACCACCCAAATTCCACACTCTCAAGATATTCACTCACAAATTCAAGCATCCATAGCACCACAACACAAACCTATTTTTGTTGCCACTACAACTACTTCCACTCAAAAACAACCCCCTCCATCTGCCAATAATATAATTTTCTTTCTCAATATTTCAACAATTGGTTTGCTCAAGCTTCTACATCTCAAAGAAATCAAAATGTGCATTCACAAATTCCTACTTCTTCTCAACCAACCTCTCAATGAAATACATTTCCTTATGGGTATACCAACCCTACTATTTCAAATCCTATGCACAATAGTATTACCATTCTAACTCCTTATTTGGTAGCACAAGCTACATATTACCCTCCTTATGCAAACATGGTGGCACAAAATATGCACAATGGACAACCACATCATATTGAAGCTATAGTCAAACAATTAGCTTCATGATTGGACCACATAGATCCTTATCATCCTACATATAGTTATAAGGAAATGTGTAACCAACCATTAGATCCCATTGTTGCAGCTAGACCATATCCTAAACATTTTCCCATGCCAGTTCTTCTGATTTATAAGGGGACTGAATATCTAATTGAACATCTTCATATGTTTAGGACAACATGTCATGATATTGCTTATGATGATATGTTGTTAAAAATATTTCCTAAAATCTTGGGGGGTATGGCTTTGGAATGGTATTATCAATTGCCAACACATTCCTTAAGAAACTTTGAAGAAATTGTAGAATTATTTGTGCACCAATTTGGTGCCTACATAGAAAGGCATGTCATGATTAAAGACTTGTATAACTTAAAACAAGGAAAAGAAGAAGGTTTCACAGAATTTCTAGCCCGATGGAGAAAACTCTTGGGTAAATTACATTTTTCTCTACCTCCAAGAGAGATGCTAGAAATATTTATTGGAAACCTACAAGAACAATTATCCTATGAGTTAGAAACTGCCACTATAACCTCTTTTGATCAAGCCATTGATTTGGCAAGAAGGGTAGAAGAAGCCCTTATCAAAAGGGGACAACTTAAAAATAAAGATGAAGATAAATCATCCAAGAATCAATATAAAAATAAACATGTGGTAGGATATGGGGTCATAGATAATAGACCTCCTACAAATGTTAATGTTGTAGAGACTACAAAGAAATTTGTATTAAAAGCACCTCAAAAACCTCCACTACAGAATTTCACAAAGTTGAATCAACCCTTGACAATGGTCCTGCCACAATTATTGGAAAGAGGTCTGATAAAATTTCTAGAAATACGACAACCAGACACCTCCCAGCCTTGGTATAGACCAGATCAACATTGTGATTTCCATCAAGTTGATGGTCATCCAACCAATACTTGTAGGAGATTGAAACACTTGGTGCAAGACCTAATTGACAATGGAAAGCTAGAAGTGGAAAATCCTCCTCAAAACCCCAATCCTCCAACAAATGCACAAAAACAACAGGCACAAAATGTTAATCAAAATTTAGACATCTTCCAAAACCCACTACCCAATCGTGGTAAGGAAGCTATGAATCAACTAGATTATAGAAATGTGCCTCATCCAACATGTTATGTGGGAATGATTAGTAACCACCTACCATCACAACTTTCACAAACTGTATTTGTGCCTACCCAATCTATGGTCACAATCAAGAAGTTTCAAGAAAAATAGTTACAATATTCATCTCTTGAACATACAGAAAGTGAATCAGAATCAGAGATAGATATTAGTTCTCTTCATTCCAATAGCTCAAAATATGAATCAGGACCAATCCTACCTATCATATATTTGTTAGTTCTAGAGGAACCATTTTTGAGAATGTTAACAACTCATCCTTCTTCATGATAGTTACTTCCTATAGAACAAGCAACAACCGCCAGACCTCACCCCATTCAGTTTAATTCATCCAACCCATTTGTTATCCCACAACCACTTCATCAACCAAGTAACATTGTAGGTATGGTTGGAGCCATCACTAGGCAACAGGCTCAAGCTCAAGCTTCTCAACCTCAACTATCTACAACCCAACCAAATGATACAACTCAACCACCTTTTGTCCTAAAGGCACCACATAAGGGGAATAATCTAGTTTGACTTCAACAGAAGACCCCTTTTGATATCAATGAACAACTAGCTAATACAACAGCTAGAATTTCTCTTCTTGATCTCCTTAGAACTTCACCTATTCATAGGGAAGAATTAATGAATACCCTAAGTCAAATGTTGGTACCTCAAGATATAGATCCAACTATTGTAGTTAATGTTGTAGCCTCTCACGGAATAGACTACATTGATTTTCATGATAAATATATCCCTCCTCAGAGTATGCATAGAGATAATCCTCTATATATAACAACATTAATTGGATATGTGTGTGTTAAAAGGGTGTTGATTGACAATGGATCATATTTGAACATTTGTACTTATGACTTTTTCAAGAGGTTTGGATTTAGAAATGAGGATTTAAGAAGAACTAAAATGATTATTAAAGCCTTTAATGATGAGACCCAAGAAGCTTGTGGTGTGATGTCCATCCCATTACAAGTTGGTCCTAGGATTTTGGACACTTCCATTTTTGTTGTATCTTGTTCAACATCATACAACATTCTTCTAGGACACCCTTGGATTAATGCAATGAGGGTAGTCCCCTCTACCTTACATCAATGTGTGAAATTTGAATTTAAAAATCAATTGGTCACTATTCATGGAGATCCTAGACCTTTTGAAATGTGTGCAACAGTGGAACCCATTGATGTCCCCTTTTGTCCAGCTCTATCATCATTAGCACCTATTTCTCCTAATCCTCCTTACCAACACCTGATCAACCACATTATTCTGATGCACCTCCACCTTCTAGCACTAATGATCCTTCTACATCGTACCCTCTTACAGATGAAGTTCTACCAAATTTATCCACCATACTAGCCCCGATTGAACATGCTAATTTTGTTGTGCAAGACTCCATTATCTTGTCTCAATTACCGCCATCCCCACGCACAACAAGGTTACCTCACAAAAAGAGGAATATATACCATGTTGGAAATTGTACCTTTATTTTTGTAGGATGTTCCCTAGACAAAATTAACATTAAGGAAACGAGCTTTATCTTTGATGAAAATAGTTTTGCTCAATGTTATTTCTTAGATAGGTATATAAAATCCAAGCAAATTATGTGTGACATGGGGTATAAGGGTAAAGGTTTAGGTCATTTTGAAAATGGCATACACAAACCTTTTGAGGTTGAGGAATGACCTACCTGATGTGGTATTGGCTATATCCCTACAAAATCTTAGCCTTTTCCCTTCGATGAGGATGATCACTTGATCACATATAGTGAATATTTAGAAAATAAAAAGTGTTTGACATATATTAAAAAGAGAAAGAATCCTTCCATTTTCTCTTGCAATATGCTTTCGGTGGTCCATCCAAAAATAATTTCCACTCTAGATGAGTGTGTAGAAGGAGATGTCTTTTATGATATCCCTCATGAAGAAATCATGTGGAATGGTTTCTTCTTTGATGGGTCCATCCCATGCATAGCGCATGTTCAAATAACAACTACACAAGATGAATTAGCAAAACTATCCCTAGAAGAACTCTAGGAAATGGGTGTTTCACCCGCTCCTAAATTTGAAAGGGATTTGAGCATTGTGGTAGAAGATATTTTGAAAATTAATATTGGAATGGAAGCCAATCCCCACATGGTTAAAATAGGAGCCATTTTGAGCAAAGAAGAAAAAATTAGATATATAAAATTTCTTGCAAAATACCCTGACATATTTGCATGGACATATGCAGATATGCCTAGTTTGGATCCTTCTGTAGTCATGCACCATTTGGTGGTTCATCCTGATGCCAAATCGGTAAAACAAAAACTTAGAAAAATGCATCCTAAAATAGCCTTGTTGGTTAAAGAGGAATTAAAAAATCTCTTAGATGTCGACTTCATTCAAGTTATCGACTATTCTGATTGGATATCCAATGTTGTTCCAGTATCCAAAAAAGAGGCTACCAAAATCAGAGTATGTACTGATTTTAGGGACATCAATGTTGCATGTCCCAAGGATGACTTCCCTCTTCCTAACATGGATCAAATTATTGACTTCATGATAGGAAGTGGGATGTTATCCCTTATGGATGGATTTTTAGAATACAATCAAATTCGTATAGCACCAAAGGACCAACCCAAAACTACCTTCATTACACCATGGGGAACTTTCTGTTGGAAGGTAATACCCTTTGGTTTAAATAATGTAGGGGTAACTTATCAACGAGCCATGACATATGTGTTTCATGACATGATGTATGATATTTTGCATGATTATGTTGATGACATTATAGCTTGTTCTATTAAGGAGGAAGATCACATCCCTAACCTATGACTTGTGTTTAATAGGCTCCGTGAATACAAAGTTTGTTTAAACCCAGATAAATATGTTTTTGGGGTAAAATATGGTAAATTATTAGGATTTATTGTATCCATGCGAGGCATAGAGATAGATCCTATTAAAATCAATGCTATTATCAACATGCCACCACAAAAAACTTTGATAGAGCTTAGAATTTTACAAGGCAAACTTCAATCCATTCATCATTTCATCGATAAATTAGTAGATAAATGTCAACCCTTTCTTAAGCTACTTAAGAAAGATACCCTTTTTAATTGGGATGATGAATTTCAAGAAGCCTTTGAAGCTCTCAAAAAATACCTACTTACACCACCAATGCTTGTTCCTCCTAGACCAGAACATCCTTTCATTTTATACATTTCTACCTCAGAACTTGCCTAGGAGCAATGTTAGCACAACATGATGAGGAAAAGAAATAATGAGCCATTTATTACATAAGCAGAACCTTGGTAAGCTATGAAATTCGTTACACACCCCTAGAAAAGCTTTGCTTAGCTGTTGTGTTCTCTACACAAAAACTGTGCCATTATATGCTTAGTCAAAAAACATTTGTCATAGCGAAATTTGACCCATTATGATATTTGATGAGTAGACCTTACTTATCAGGATGAGTAGCAAAATGGGTTCTTGCTTTGAGTGAATTTGACCTAACCTTTATTGGTCAAAAATCCATTAAAGGATAAGTTATAGCAGACCAACTCATCATTGCCCCTCTTGAATCTACTCATCCCTTAAAAATAGAATTTCCAAATGAATACCTTAATTTAGAAGATGATCATTTAGACTCTTGGTCTCTATTTTTTTATGGAGCCTATTGTATGAGTGGTACAAGTGTAGGAATTATATTGGTTTCTCCATAGAAATAACTTATCCCATTATATTTCAAACTCCAAATTTCTTGTACAAATAACACAGTAGAATATGAGGACTTAATTATTTGTTTACAAGTAGCTTTAGCTTTGGATATCAAAATCCTATTAGTTTCTAGAGACTCACAACTCATGGTAAACCAAATTAATAATTTATACCAAATATAAAATGAGAAACTCTATCCTTATAAATAATTAATCTTAAAACTGATGTCTTTATTTGAGAAAGTCACTACTGAAGCTATCCCCCATACTAGTAATCATTATGTAGATTCTATGACGGCAACTGCTTCTCTTATTAATTTAGATTTGGATGATGGTAATGCTACTAGTGCCATTCACAAAATTTGAGAACCTTCCTCGCTAGAATCTTTCCTAGCACTCTTGGACATATTTGCAATTGAAGAAATATCATTAGAACTGTAGTATGTAGATATCTTTAACTTCCTTCAAAATGGCTCATTCTTGGATGGTTTATATAGGAATCAATGTAGAATTTTGTGTAAACAAGTTGTTCATTTCATAATAACTGAAAGTAAATTGTATAAAAGATATTTTTAAGGTATCCTTATAAGATTCCTCAACTTATATGAATCCCAAAAAGCACTAATCAAAGTGCATGATGGATCTTGTAGAGGTCATTTTAGCAGTAGTTCCATATCCAAAAAAATCCTATAGATGGGTTACTTTTGGCCCTCCATGGAAAAGCATGTTAATGATTATGTGCATCGATGTGACAAATATCATGCTTCTACTCAAGAGCTTCATGTAATTTCTCCCCCTTGGAATTTTTCAAAATGGGGCCTAGATATCATTGGGAAGATTAATCCAATCTCGTTCGATGGTCATAAGTTCATCATAACAACAACTAAGTACTTTAAAAAATGGGTAGAAGCCATGTCATTGTATTCTTGTAAAGGAACCTAAGTATCTAATTTTTTTTAATCAAATCATCTCTAGATTTGGGATTCCCTCTATACTTGTCTCTGATAATGGAACTTAATTTAAAAATAAATATATACAAACACTTTGTGCAAAATATAAAATTCTGCATAGATGGTCTACTCCTTACTATCCACATGGAAACAGCCAAGTTGAAGCATCTAATAAAAAATTAATTAAAATCTTAAAAAGGTTGGTTAATAAGTTAGGTAAATATTGGCACACTCAATTATATCCAACTTTATGGGCTTATCGGACCAATGTGGGAACCCCTAAAGGTGCTTCTCCTTTTGTCTTGGTAAATGGTGTTGAAGCCATATTTCCTTTTCAGCTTGAAGTACCTTCCTTAGGGATTTTACTTTAAGATGTTGAAGTAGGAGATGAATATCATGTCAAACAACTAAGTCAAATTGAATTATTAGATGAAAATTGCATAAACTATTTAGAGCATTTTCACACTTATCAAGATAAAATTAAAATATCATACTCAAAGAAAGTTCATACTAGATCTTTTGAGGTTGGTGATCTAGTTCTTAAAAAAAATAAAAAAACACCAATTCTTGAATTAAAGGAAAATTTTAACCAAATTGGTTAGGTCCATTTATCATAACTACTAAATTTAGATTAGGTGCATACCATTTGGCTACCTTATATGGCAAATATCTTAAGGAGCCAATGAACATAATGCACCTTAAAATATATTATGCATAAAATCATGTTTCACCATTGTACATAGTCATCATATATTTTGTACATACAACATTTGTTGCATGTAGTTCAGTTTATAATTGTAACCATGTCATATAAATCATATTTCACATAGCTGCATTTATCCTATATATTTCATGGGTTTTGGTCTAATTTCATATGGCATATAGTCACATCCAGTTATTATATTATTCAAATATTAGACCGATGTTGTCAATATTCATAGTCAATCTTGGTTTTCTTTGAAGCAATTCAAAGTTTATCTTGGACCACTCACATGATTCACATTTAAATAAAATCTTAATTATTGATATTTGATTAAAAATATATTTTGAACCAAAATCACATTTTTTCACTAAGAAAATCTGTAGTTTTTGGAATCGTTTCTGCCACTTTTTGAACCAAAATATACTTACACATCTTAAAATTATTGTTGCACTAGGAAAGATGATGCTACATAGTAGTACTAGCTACATAAACGAAAGGTTTACCTTGCTATCCTATTATGGGCATGGTCTAGAATATTGAGAATTGAAAAAAGGACAAGCTCTCCTCTACTCAAATAAATCCCTTGCTCTTCCATAAAAACGAGCAAGTATTACTGTAAAGAGAAAAAAAATAAAACCTATCTAGAAATGGGGTAGTCTTATGCATGGCAATATGTCTATCATATTAGCAACATTATTTTATATAGACCAATGTTCGATTATGAATAAGCTAGATTTTTGTGGTTTGTATTACAAAGTAGTTAAGTCTGACCATGCATGAAATCATGATAAATAAATTTAGCATTTTCTCACACAATGGTTCTTAACGTTGGTTTGCATCATTACTTTACTCAAAATTGGTAAATGAACCTCATAAGCACACACGTTTGATCCTTGAGATATTTTTCATCATAATTAAGAGCAAGATGGAAAATGAATGCACAAATCACACATTGGTTCACTTAATGAATGATTCTATATACCATCACTCTGCCAAAGCTATAAGAAAAATAGTATCAAACTCAACCTAAGGCATAATTGCTATGTGAATGAGTCATATTATCTCTAGCTACCTCCTATCATCGTCATCAAGAGTTCGCATCCACCCTATGAACTTCTTTGACCACCACTCTCGATTTTCAAGAGTACCAAACTGCAATCACAAACAAGGATTACTATACATCAGTAATTAAATAAATACATGAAGAAAGTATGAAAGAAAGTAAAAAAAATGCTTTATTTAGGGATTGCCTTATTTTCAATGAATTTACGTCTTGAATGCAAATTCAGATCTTCTCTACAAATTCACATCTTGATCGTGAATTCATGTCCTGAGAAAATTTGTTCTAGTGGAATGCATATTTACATTGTAAGACGTGAATTCACCACACGGATTTCATGTAATGAATCTACCCTAAAATCCAAATTCTCTAGCCAAATATAAATTTTAAATGGATAAAAATTCATAAAAATAGTAGCACCACTTACCCACATGCTTGGTTTTGCTTCCTCACCCCTCGATCATACCAATTTCACTCGATGTATGGGAAGCTCCATTTCTCCAAATATCTCCTCTCCTCAAATGTGTAGTGGAATAATGAATTAGGGTTTCTCCCTAATTTACCTTTTAAACCCTCAGTTTAAACTAAATTAGCACTTCACTTTTTATTATCACAATTTTGAGTTTCGTGAGGAATTCGAGGGGCACCTTGATAGGAAAAGATTAAAAACACTTAATTTGTTTGATGCCTTGATTTTTAAAAAAGAAAAAACCAAAAATAATAATAATATTTAAATAAAAAATATGCAAACAAGCTTATGATTACCGTTTTGACAAAAATTGCCCACCCCTTTTTCGTTAAAAAACCATCTACAACTTCTTTGATGTATTTTTATTATGCACCAAAGAGGGGGTAAAATGTAGATAGGGAAATTTGACCCGTGTCAAATTCCCTTTCCTACTAAGCATACTTTTGCATTATTTTTCAAATTTGAAGCTTTTTTTTGCATGTGCCAACTAGATTGAAATGTTTTCCATAATTTTTACGATTACACATCATAGCGGCTAGGATGCATATTCACGAAATCCAAAAATCACTTTCTACTGAAATGACCATTTGGATTCCATCCCAAAATTGGCCAACGATCCAATTCTGGTGAATACATGTCCTAGAGGCTAGGATGCATATTAACCAAATTTGGCAAAATGCCAAATTTATCTTATTTGATCTACTTTAGACTCCCATATCTCACATTCATTGACCTTATCTATTGACCTACAAAGATATTAAATCATAGAGTGAGAATTATTAATAGGATTGGATGCTAAGTGGAGAAGAGGGGAGATTGAGAGAAATAATGTTTTTCTAAGCCAAAGAGAGATAATAGAAATATTGAGTTGTCATTGATGTTAAAGGAGCATGGTATTCAAGGTAGAAATATTATCCAAGGGTGATAATTTTATAAGGTTGTACAATATATAAATGGAGTAAAAAATGGACTTTATGAAGAGCAAGAAATGGAAAAATATCCATAGCAAGAATATATTTTAGATGAAGCAAAGCAAGGAAAATATTTTTAAGAAAAGTATTATAATATGAAGTACAAAGGCTTGGGACAAAAATATTTAAATATTACAAGAAAAGGACAAAGGTTTAAAAGTTGCTTGGGACAAAGGTTTAAATATTACAAGAAAAGGACAAAGGTTTAAAAGTTGATTGGGACAAAGGTTTAAATATTACAAGAGAAGGACAAAGGTTTAAAAGTAAATATTATAATATAAAATGGGTTTATAAGAATAGGCACCAACGTCTTTGGAGAGCATATATAAAATCAAAAATAAAAATCATGAGCCGACCTCCCAAGGTGAAAAGAAAGGCATATAAATATGGGGGCAAAGATTTCATTTTTCCTAAGGTGCATGCTATAATAAAAAATTTCCAATGCAAGTGATTATTTCTAGCGTGTGCTAAATCAAAAATTTCTAGTGTGTGCTAAGTCAAAAAATTCTAGTGTGTGCTAATTCAAAAATTCCCAAGCATGAAAGAGAGCGAATATTGTGTGATGTTTAGCAGAAATCCAGAGTAGGAATAAAGGACAAAAAAAAATTCCATTTGGTTCCAGTGGTTGGATCAGCCCAACCGAATATCTAGGTTGTGCTAAGGCACTGCTATGCATGAGATTTGAGGGTCAAAACCTATTAGTGGTAGTTTTGTTTGGAATATATTGTGGTGATTTTTGCTGAGTGGAAGTGCATCGCAAGTTTAAATAAAGTGAGATACTTTTTTATGTTATCAATTGGGCTATCCAATCTAGTCAAGGAGACATTGGCAAGGTGCTACGCTTTGGAAGGTCTAGGGGTCAAATCCCCTTTATAGTAGTTAAGGTTTTTGGTGCAAGGTAAGGGAAAATATTTTTGTTTTAATTTAAGTAGGAGATATAAGGTGCTACATTGATTATTATAAAATTTGAATTTTGTATGTTATAATTTGGAGATATAAGGTGCTACATTGATTATTATAAAAGTTTAATTTTGTATGTTATAAGTTGGAGATATAAGGTGTAATTTTGATTGTTATAAAAATTGTATTCTGCATGCTATAAGTTGGAGATATAAGGTGTAACTTTGGTATTTCAATTTTATATTTTGCATATTATAAAAGAAGGAATAAGAGGTCACTTTGATATTGTTAAAGCTTTATTGTTTATATTTTTGATAAGGATTTTTGAGTGGATGATTTGATTTTTATTCAAGAAAAGAAAAAGGAGAATTGCTAACCAAATTTTGAAGGGACAAACAAAAGGAAAATTATTTTTGTCTAGACAGGTTTGGGAAGCTCATGCAAAAAGAAGATCATCATTATTGAGATAGATTTAGAGGTAAGGTGATTTAATTCCTTTCTCAAGGTGGTTTGGGTTGAAGAAAATATTTTTGGTGTCATATGGTTGGAGGTATAAGGAATTATTGGATGTGCATTGTTTTGGTTGAAATTTAGAATAAATGTGCAAAGGATATAGATTAAATTTGTGAGAAAACTTGTGCATTATTATTAATAAAATTAGGAGTAAATGTACAAGAGTTATAGATTATATTTGGAAGTAAATTTATGCATTGTTCATGATTGATTTTAGGAGTAGATGAAAAGGACAGATATGTGCATTGTATGCCCAAAATAGCCACATCCTTAGAAAATATTGAAAAATTTATTCTAAGGCATGAAATTTCTATTCCATTGAGGACATGGAGTATTTTGGAGTGTATTTGCAGTAAGAATTCTACAATCCTCTCAATAGATAATATTTTTTGAGATAAGTTTTCATTCCACTCGGTACCCAGTGTATTTGGTGATAGATTCCAGGTGAAGCTTGATTTTGCAAAACTTTTGAGCAAAGATGATGTCAGTGTGATAAAAAGTGTAGAATGGTGATTTTTTTTTGCAAGCTCCAACAACTAAGTGTCGAAAATCTTGATTCCACTAAGTTCCAAGAGTATTTTAATGTAGAATGGTGACATAAAGGGCAAAATTATTGTAAAGATACAAAATGGCAACAAAAGGCTATTTACACTATGACCAGTGCAGATTGGTGATTCCACAGTCTAATGAAGTCAAATGTTGATGTCAGCACATTTTGGTGTGGATTGCAATATAGTTTATGTTGTAGAAGAGAGAAAGAAAGCTAAGTAGAGGATTGATGGTGGACTTCATTCCACTCGCATCTTAGTGCATTTCATGTTAGAATTTTATTTTGCATAACCAAAGCTAGTAAAGATAACTTTTAAAAATTTTGGAATTGTATTTTGTTCCTTCCCTACCAATTTATAGAGCATTTATGACTATTTAATCATAGCCATTTATAAATAAGATCAATGGCATATAACTTGTTGACATTGTTAGTGAGTATAAATGTAGAATCTTGTCAGATTTAAGATCAATCAGTTTGGAATCAGGAAGGCGAAGCATCGAGGGTTTCCAAGAACCAAGAACCATAAGAGGTTGCATATCTATGATGGATTAACATTTCCAATAATGATGAGCGATCCAAAGCTATTTCAAATGGCTTAAACTCCAACTACCATGATAGCAACAACAAGTTGTAGAGCTGAACAACCATGGTGGATTACTTCTAGTAGATTTCCTAGACTTCACCAACCAATGAACTAATGCTAATAAAGCTCCTACTGAGCTGTAAAATTGTAATTTTTGTAATGACTCCTTAATTTTTTTTATTTGTCAAATTATAAATAGAGGTCGAACCCTCATTTTCAAGGGTCAGATCTAGTGTATTTGCTTGCCTTACTATAATATTCCTGCAAACTAATGGAAGGAGAATTACTCTGATTTTGACTCAAATTTTTTTATCTTCTTTGTTTTTGTGCAAGAGGTTCGAAGTTGTGAGTTGCATTTATTTCAATGCTTTAGTGGTTATTTAATTCCATTTTTATTGGATTACTAGTTGTGAGAGTAATTGAAATTTGTTCATAGTTAGATCTGTGTTGTTAGGAAGTTGTTTTTTTGCTAAATTTGATTATGGGTCTATTTTTCTAAATTGGATTATAATTTTTCTAAATTGGATTATCAATGTTAGATATTGAAATTATTTTTTGCAAAATATCTCTATTTTATGCTGTAATATATGAATATTTCATGGGTTTAGGTGCTGTCAATTTTGAGTAGTGGAACACTGGAAATAGTTTGATGCTATAGTTGCCATTGTTGTTAGCCTATCCAACCACTATTTTTTATAAGCTCTCTAACCCTAAACCTTTTCTAACCCTTTTATCAAAACCCTAAGTGATATTAATTGTGTCAACACTCTACTAAGTTGAAAAGGAACCAACCTACTTTGGAGGTTGGGCTGAAGTAACATTTGGTCCATCCAATGTTAAGTTTTGAGATGTGACTATCGGGTGCATGCTTGGATAGAAAATTAGAAGATAGACAGTCATAGTTTCAAGTAAAACTTGATGTCAATTTACTACCCAATAATTTTTAGCATGCTTGATGGGATAAGTTTATAAGAAATACAATCACCCATCATTTATTTTATTGTTTTATCATTCCTTAAGGAATCAAGATTTGATGAATTATCTTGACCTTCCTAAGCGAACAATAGATAATTCACCTGGTGACTCTCTGATATTTAAACCCAAAAATAATTATCCTTGTGGATTGTAGTTTTTCATGAATACTAAGTCATTTAGGATGAATAACACTGACTCCTTTTTCTACTGTGGGTTGCCTTATAAAGGGTCTACTTTTATAAGGGATTTGAATTAATATTTTCAATCAGAAGAATATCCCCCTGAGGAAAACCTTGCAGCTAAACAAAACCTCCTCCAGTAGGAACTACACCTAGAAACATAGCACAAAATGTACCTCCAAATCAGCCTTTGTAGAACTACCCCAACTAGAACATAGTTGGTCCCCTTAGATTACCCCATATGCATGAAATTCCACAAGATGTGTCCAAAGCTATCCCCAATTATGATGGATCTTGGAAAACTACATATGAATACTATCAGGATATCTTAAATCTGGCAGTAATTCACAATATAAAGAATTAGGATGTTATTGTGAGGATCCTAGCCCTATCCTTTAGAGGAAATTTTTTGCATTGGTTTAGGAATATTGAGGACAATAATATCACCTCATGGGCTGCATTGGCTAAACCTTTTATGGAGTAATTTAATGAATATGTTGATCCATTTTCCCTCGTCAATTAGTTTACTTCTATACAGAAACATCCACAAGAAACTATTTTGGATTTCAACCTAAGATTCAATAGAACCTGGAAGAGAATTCCCCCTACAACGAGACCAATTACAAGCCTTACTTATATGTATTATATCAAAGCTCTTAGATCAGATATAGTTTTAAAAAACCAATAGTCTAGAGTGGAGGCATCTCCACAAGTCTATAATACAGTTATTCATGCAGAAAATGTCTTGATTAATATAAGGAGATTACGCCCAAAAGTTGTGTTACCTTATAATTTTAAAACTACCAATTTCCAAAGTCAAACAACTGCACCATCTTATATGGATCCTCCTCCATTGTCATCCCCATTTCCACAAATGACTCCCATTCCTTAGCTAAAAGAACCATCTGTTGTTGTTCCTTTTTCTCCACTTCCCACTTAGATTCTCCAAGAATCCTCTATCCTCATTGACAATCTAAACACTTTTAAAACCCTTAGTAACAATATAAATTCAATGGAAAAGAGAGATATGGAGAGATCTCAACAAATGAGATTTCCTAATGTGAAAAATGATCAAAGACCCGATCCTAGCAATACTTCTGGTGTTAAAGTAAATGTAATATATGAGGAGCCTGAATGTTCTTTGGATACAAGTCTTGTGAATGTCTAGTGTTTGGTATGTAATGATCCTCATGATTCATAGTCTTGTGTTATGTACCAACATCATGTACAACAGGCTATGGAACAAGTAGAGAGAAATCAGAAAGGGAGAGTTAACATGCTCTGGAAACAAGACCATATTATGGTGGGAAAAGACCTTGACGAGGATGGACCTATTATTGTTATAGCTAGGTCAGGTAATAAAACACTGCAAGTTGATCCATAAAAGTTGGGTCAATTTCAAGTTCCCTCTAAGAAAAATAAGGATCCACATGCTTAATCCAGTGATACATTTCTTATCCCCCAGGACAATGAAAAAAGAGATAGCTTCTAAAGGCCAAGAAAAGATAGTTATTTTTCCCAAAATAAATGAGAATGAAATCAAGGGAGATAGAATGAGGTCTAAGGATGAATCCCAAGAGAGGCTCAGATTCCGTTCCATCACTAAAAGACGGATAATCTAGGCCACTCAAAAATATAAGAGGAAATATAGTGAGCCCAAAAGAAGACCTGAAAGACCTATCTTTGCTAAGTTTGAATACAACATTATGGAATAAATGAATAAGATACCATCCAAATCTAGTTTATATGACACTCTTTTCATCATTGGCCAAATAGATTTGCTAAAAGCTTCTCTAAATTAATATTCATAGGAGAAGCAAGCCATAACAATTCTTAGCATACCCTTTGAAAAGAAATAAATGCCCCTTGTTGTTTTAAAGAATAATACTCTCCTTATTTATCTCTCTAAGAATGGAGGGGTGGATTGTTCGAAATTGCATGATTGATTCAAGGGCATCTACTACAGTTATGCCCAAATAAATTTGTGATGATATGGGTATGGAGTATACCCGATCTTGCCCTTGAGTTCTGCAATTATATGGGACACCTATAAAAATAGTGGAAGTAATAAAGGATGGTTTAATGAGGCTACACAAAGCACCAAAGGTGACCATAGTGCAAGAAGTAGTGGTGGTGGATCTAGAACCATATTTTGGCTTATGCCTTTTGAGAGAGTTCACTACAAATATGGATGGATGCATGTACATGGATTATTTCAGCATGGTGATTCATTTCAAAGGAAATAGGATAAGGATAACACCCAAAAATCCCATGTCTTACTAAATTGAAAAAATTGAAGAAGACGTACAATCTTACTCCTCTTGAGGAATTTGAACTAGTTGAAATTTTTGAGGAATTGGAACTTGAAGATGATTTACCTTTCAGGGAGGATTATAACCAATTTGGGATAGGCATGGGGACCTATAGTATTTTTATAGAATTAGAGAAGAAATTTATTGCTATATCTAATCAGTATCTAAGAGGGAAATAGAAACATGGACCATGCACTTTGATGGTTCTAGATGTGGAAACATTGCTGGTGTTGGTGTTTTGTTACAATCCCAATAAAAAAGGATGAAGAGTTTCACGTATAGATTAACATGGTCATGTATTAATAATGCTGCAAAATAGAAGACCTTATACCTTGGACTAATGTAGGCTGAAAGCATGGGAATTAAGATTTTGAATATATATGGCGATTCTAATTTGATCATAAATTAGGTAAGAGAAAGGTGTAATAGCAAGAAACATTACCTGAAAGCATACAGAAATAGGGTATGGAATTTTATTGAATCTTTTGAAGCTCTAAATATAAATTTTATTTCCAAAGAAAAGAATACTTTGGTAGATTCCTTTGCAGAAAGGGGAGCTAATTTCAACCCTTCTGCAGACATAGGATTTAAGAAAGACAAAGGGATCAAAATTATTTTCAGGCCTACATGCTAGATAGACAAATCTTCTAGTAGGTATTTGAAAGTGATAAACAAATTATTGATTTTATAGTAAGAGAAGCCTATCTACCTACTATTAAAGAAGAAAAACTAGAATAAATTGATCAACATGATGTTATTTATCTCAAGAACACAAGAAAAATATTCGTTCCATGGAAATCAATGAAAAATATATAAATAAATTAAAATAGAGAAATAAAAGAAGCTCAAGTTTGGGGTCTGATGTTCTCAAGAAGAGACAGAAGATATCAAAGCTTTATGCCTAAAGTACCAAGACATTGTAGCTTGGTCATACGAAGACCTTAAAGTATATGATAATAAGACTATCCAACACACCATTAAGCTAAAGCCTAGTGCAAAGCCTTTCAGTCAGAAGCAAAGGCATTTAAACCTGAGGATCGAAGCCATAATGAGAGAAGAGCTCTTGAAATTACTAAATGTTAAGATCATTTACCCAATTAAATATTCAACTTGGGTAGCCAACCTGGTACCTGTAAGAAAAAATAATGGTGACATTATCTTGTGTGTAGATTTCAAAAATCTCAATCAGACATCTCTTAAGGATCACTACCCCCTCCCAAATATTGACCAGATCTTACAGATAGTGGTAGGGTCAAAAATATATTCACTATTGGATGATTTATCTAGATATAATCAGATATGAGTGAAAGATGAAGATCAATTTAAAATAGCATTCACCACTAAATGTGGTACATTTTCCTACCAAAGAATGCCTTTTAGGCTATCCTATGCTGGAGCCACTTTACAAAGAGTTGTGCACTATGTATTTGGGTAGCTAATTAAAAATCTCATTCTAATTTATTTAGATGACATGACTGTATTCTCCCATAACAAGCATGACCACTTAGCACACCTAAAACAAGTCCTCCATAAGTGCAAAGAATTTGGCATCTCCCTTAATCCCAAGAAGTCATTTTTTTTAGTTCATGAGGGAATGTTTCTAGGGCATATGGTCTCTAAGGAAGGCATGGCCATTGATCCAAATAGAGTCAAATCCATTCTTGATATTCCATTACCTATGGATAAGAAATTTTTGCAGTCTTTCTTTGGAAAAATAAACTTTGTGAGGAAATTCATCTCTGACTTTTCTCAAAAGATGAAACCGATATAAAAAATGGTAAAAAATAATGCAGATTTCAAGTGGACCAAAACAAGAAAGCAAGCCTTTGACATTATCTAGCAATCCATTGCTACAACTCCAGTGCTAGTCAATCCAGACTTCAACAAGGATTTTATTCTTTATGATTAAGGAGCTGATGAAAGCTATGCATCAGTACTTACCCAAAATAATGATGAAGAAGAAGAGCACCCAATATTATTCTGGATTTAGACTCTTCATGAATATCAGGTCAAGTACAATTTTATTGAGAAACAAGTATTTTTTGTGATGAAGTCACCAAAAAAATTAGGCAATACTTGGTTCAGAGCAAGACCCTGATTTATGTGGTTCACCTAGATGTGATATTTTGTATTCTACAAGGTGAACTAATAGATAAAAGAGCTATTTGGATCACTAAGATCCAGGAATATGATATGGAAATTCATTCTACCAAGCTGGTAAGAGGTATAAACCTATGCCAAGGTTTGACAGAAGTAGAAATTTTAGTAGAAGTGATAGACTGTCAAGCAATGACTTATGGGTAGACCGAAGAAGCAACAACAAATGAATCAAATTGGGTAGATCAAATGACCAAGTACTTTCAAACTGGGGTATGCTCTCATGGCCTTAATGCATCACAAATAATAAGATATAGACTTCAATATTTAAAGTATGTCCTATTGCCAAAAGGCATGTACAAAATAAACCTTGATGGAGTTCTCCTAAGATGCTTAAAATATGATAAAAAAAAAGGTCATAGAGGAATTTCATGGAGGACTATCTGGAGGAAATTACTTAGGGAGAGTAACAAATTTGAATATTATTAAGGTAGGCTATTATTGGCCTACCATATTTATTGATACCTTCAAGGTCACTAAAGCTTGTGATCAATGCCAACAATATGTGGGAAGAAAAATAATGCATCATTCCCCCTTAATCTAATTCAAGTGGAAGAACCCTTTCAGCAATGGGGGTTAGACTTCATAGAAGTCATTAATTCACAATCATCATATGAACACAAATACATTTTGACTACCATAGAATACCTCACAATATGGGTGGAAGCCATCCCTACTAATAAATATGACCAATATGTGGTGATAGGCTTCATGGAAAGCCTAATTTCAAGGTTTGGTGTTCCAGAGTATTTGGTGAGTGACAATGGACCATCATTCATAGGGGATAAATATATTGAGTTTTCTAGTAATTATGGCATCACTATAAATAATGCTTCAAATTATTACCCTCAAGGAAATGGACTTGCAAAGTCTACCAATAAAAACCTGTTAAGGATTCTGATAAGATCATTACAGGGGAATAAAATAAGTTGACACCTAATGCTAGAGAAAGCTTTGTGAGAAGACAAAATTACTATTAAAAGTTCCATCAAGACCTCCCCTTATTCCCTAGTGTATGGCAAAGAGGTAGCATTACTTGTTCATTTGGATATTCCAACACTCAAGATGATAAATACAGAAGAGTAATCTGAGATAAATCCAGTAGAAACAAGGTTGACACACTTGTTGCAGCTGGAAGAAAAGAGAAATCAAGCATATGAGTATTTTAAAAAACACTCAGTTGATATCAAGGCATGGTTTAATAAGAAGGTGAGATTCAGGAAATTCTAGGTGGGATATTCAGTGCTTAGGTGGAATGTTGAGAGAGCTAAGCTTGGACATCATTAAAAGTTTGAATCCTTCTAGGATGGTCCTTTCAAAATAGTAGAAGTTAAAGAAACCAATTTTTTCCAGCTTTAAGATCTAGAGGGAAACATACAACCGATTCCAATTAATGGTTTCCACCTTATGATTTATTTTGATTAAGTATAGCTCATTGTAACATATGTACATACTTTTTATCATACTATTTTTTGCATTTTTTATCAAGTTTTGTTTTTATAACATGTATAAAAAAAATTGCAAAATAAGCTGTGTTGCCAAGGAAGCAACAAGTTTCCATTTCACACTCAAATGTACTATGAAAGCAACAGAATTATAGGTGAGATCCAATCCACACTCAAAAGGACTACAGTTCCAATGGAATGTCACATGCATCTATTTCACACTTAAATAAACTAAGGTGGAAGTGAAATAAAGAGAGTATCTAATCCGTCAAAGTTCGATATTCTTTTTGAGCGAAAAATAAATCTCATGCCACACCACTTCCTAAAAGATCAAATGTTCATAAGTTTCCTACATCACTTCAATGGTAAAGAGAAAATAGAAAAGTGATGCCACAAGGGCATGGAAGGTGTTTGAATTTCAGCCAATCAAAAATCAACATGGCATCTCCAAGCCACTGAAATAAATGAGCATGATTTGAAAAGCGTACCAACGAGCAATTTGAGAAGCGACCACATCAATGGTGAAGGGTGTGCATGCATGGGAAATTAAAAGTACTAAAACATAGAATACATTCATTCAACAAATAAAAATGTTCACTAAGTGATGGAGACCAAAACGATAGCTGAGCATTGTCTACAAACTCTAGAGAAAGTATTTTAAGAATTGCTTGCAAAAATAACTCCAAAGAATGTGCTAACATAGGTACAAAAATGGGAGTAAAATTGGATATCCATGTGGACCAAAATAGGTTATTGGTAGACACAGTAATGATCCAAGTAAGGAGGACCTTCTTGAGATGAAATTTTGAATTTAGATACTTCAAAGGGAGATCGATTCGATCGCAAGGGGTAAGTCTGCCCTTAGAGCCTAAACAATTTGATATAGTAGAACAAGCTAGGGTTTATACTTCATCAATAACTTCAAAAGAAAAGAAATATATAGAAATGTGGTTTCATTTCCAATTTAAAAAGATATGAGAGCAAGACAAAATGCCTGAACTTCTGATACCCATTGATCAATTGGCCAACCCGGAGCTCTACTCTATGTTATCTTATATAGAGGGTTTGGGTTTAGATCGAATGGTGAATGATTGGTAAATAGCCACTACTTACTGCATTTCCAACAATAAAATTTATGAATATGGTGCAAAAAAGAAAGGTGTTCAGGTTATTTTATTTGATTGGCCAACTTTCCTTGCTCAAAGAATACATGAACAACTTGTGAGAATGAAAAGAAGTTATGATACACTCTATTTACACTATTGCTCAATCTTGGTTTGGATGTTCTTTACTACAGTAAGGGACATGATGCCCTAGATTTCAGTCAAGGATAAGAATGACCAGGGAGACCCCAATCTTGTTTACTATTAGACCTCTCATCTCAGGAGCAGTGATTTTGTGTATAGATTTAACTTGGAATTTTTGGGGTTAGATTTGAAAATAATGTATGGAAAATGCCTTAGGCTACCACCACTAGAAAATAAATTATTAAGGAAAAAATATTTCAAAGAAGGAGATTGGTATCTCCTAACAAAAGGCATAGTCATCAAACCGTATGGCTTCACTAGTAAGCCTTTTATGCTACCTCATTTTTTTATAGATAGATTGTTCCCAAGAGATGGAGTTATGACCCGAATGATGTATTCTATAAGAACATAGCCTTGAATGGATAAAAGGCCTATAAATTTGAGAAAAAATCTAGACCTCATTTTGAACATGGTAGAAATAATAAAGAAAATGCTCTTTTGGAGTGGAATGTTTCCAGGATGGGACAACTTCCTCCATGGTTAGACTTCTATGGGTAGATTATTTATTATGATCTAGAAAATAATGAAAAACATCATTTGGAGGAGTCTACCATCAACGAATTTGAGATAAAAATATAAAATAAAAGGAATGAATCCAAAATAGCGAACTGGTGGAGGATGAGAGTTGAAATTAGTAAAGAAAAATCCAAGTTTAGACTAAAAATTGACAATAAAATTTCTGATAAATATGACAAGAATGTCACAAAATGGAAATAAAAAGACTTAAGGAATATAGTGCTAATGTATACAAAGCCAAAAACAGGGTCAGATTCCCCATACCTACCTTCACAAGAAGAAGGAGCTGATACTCCATTAGTTGTTGTTAAATTTATGAAGACATTTTAGCCTTCAACTGAACAAATAGACAAGTTTATAAAAGGGGCATAGTTAATGAGTAATATACATTATTTTGAGGAGAGGGCTATCAAAACTCCAATCATTCAAAAAAAAATAATGCCCAAGTTCCTAGGCTTCGGTGGATAGCCCCCGAATGCAGATGTAATTTTGAATGAGAAAGATAAGAATTTTGAGTTTACACTAGTAAGTTTTACCACTATAGCAATAGTAGAGCTAAACCCTATTGCTGAGGAAACATTACAAGAGGAGCCAGTACAAGAAGGGTTGTTTTAATAAGACACATAGCAAGAAAAGGTAGTAGAGTTACAAGTATCAAGAAAGCCAAAAGAGCACCATAAAGAACTAAGAAGGAAATTTCCAAGAAATATAAGTTGAATAAAGAGAAAATTGTTAAGGAAACCCTTATTTTAGCTGCAAAACAATTGATACAACAAACACAGTAGCAAAGTGAAGAGACAACTCCAAAAAACCCTACATCAATAGGTGAAGGTATGGTCTTTATTCCCTCTTCTCCTTCTCCTCCTTTGGATTCCCCAAATAAATCTCCCTCCTTTTTTGAGAAAGATATTGTAACAAAAGTGCTTGCTTCCCCCCATAGTTCAACCCTTGTTTCATTAGTCAGCATTGAGATCCAAACCAACCTATCTCCTCCAAGGTCACCTCAAATGCCTTCTTCATCATCTAAAATTCCTTATTCATCATCTCCCATAATCCCATATTTTCCATTGCATCAACTTCCATCATCTGCGAAACAAACTATTATAAGCACACCCATTCACCCTTTTGTGAGTTTTGTTTCAGTTTCTATGAGTTTACCAATTGCAATAGTAGTAGTGGTTAAATATTCCATTGTAATGACTTCTACAAATCCACTATCAACTATTTATTTCACTCTTTCATACCTTGTATCCTCTTCCCCTCCTCTAGTGAGTTATCCTACTCAAGCAATTTTGCAAAAGGATCAGGAAGCTCCACAAAAAAATCAATAATTTTGGGTAGAGAATTTGTCCAAACCTTCCAAGAGGATGGCCAAAAAGAGGATAAGTATGTTTTATGATCTAGTTTCAAGTAAAATAACATCTATATCCATGACTCCCCTTGTAAGTAATCCTAAAACTAAGATGACTTCTCAAGATTATCGCCTAGAAGAATATACAAAAGATATTGAGCAACTGCCAATAGAAGATGAATTAGTCATGGCAAAGGCTCACTTGGACACTTTTTATGTGATATATTCAAAAAATGTGGACAATTTGGAGAGGAAAATAGAAAAAATTCAAAATACCATTGATAATCAGATGCAAGTAGATAAATCTCTTAAAAGGGAAGCAAAGAACTGGCAGGATAAATTTCAAGAGGCTAATAAGCTAAAGGAGCAAATGGAGGTACACAAGAAGAAAAATGAAAAACATGCTAAGGAAATTCAAATATTGAAGAAACAACTTCAAATTGAAAAGGCTAAGTATTTAGGTTTCTCCAAAGCTGGGCTAAATAAAGTAAGGAAAGAATTGCTCTCTAAAGTTTTGAAAAAATGCTCGGAGCTATAGCCTATTGTTGACTATATGGATGATGCTAGTTGTCTACTTCAAAATGTTCAGGAACACCTAGAAAACTACACTGAAGAACTACAACTCATGGTGATTTTGACTAAGAAAATTTACAAATTGTTAGACAGTAGGCTCAGTGACTCTTCCAAGCCTATTCCTAACAAGGAATGGAATATCACCAAAAATACTGCCAGAATTATAGTGAAGAAGCACAAAGGCCTCCAAAAGGCTTGGCTATTATTTGATAAAGTTGATAATATGATCAGGATGTATTGGATATTAACAAGGAAATGATTCAGAATGGTTTCATAGGTTTATGAATGGAAGATCACTCCTTGCTATCAGTAGAAGAGATTAACAAGAGTACTATTGAGAGCCTTCAAGATGATTTTGAGATTGATGCTCTAGAAGAACCAAAAGACCAGGAGCAAGCTTCACAAATGATTATTTATTTCACCAAACTTAGAGATCTTATGGAAGACTTGGTGAGCAAAGTAAGTTCTATGAACTATGAAGACACTAATAAATTATAATACCTTCACAAGAAGCTAAAGGAAACTTCGAATCCTTAAATAGTTTGTAAAAAGGCCCTGCAAACCCTAAAATTGATGGTGCAGTTGTTTGGTAAAAATACAAAAGATGAAAATAAAGAGCAAAGTTCACCATAAGAGGAAGCTAAGCAAGAGCAAGAATATAATGCTCAAGGGACTCAAAAAGAAGAAGAATAAGAACAATATAGAGCTATTGTTGATCCTGAGGAGACACAAGCTTAGCATTTTTATTTTGTACATTTTGTAGTCATGATTTTTGTATTTTGTTTGAATAGTTTTTACTATGAAATTGTTAGAAGGTAATAATAAAAGTATGAGTCCAAATAGGGGTAGAAAAATAGTAGTTTTGTGTGAATTCATTCATATCATTTGTTGATAAAAAGCTTTATAAGGAGAGCATAACAATATTTTTTGCTAAAGCATCGGTGTAGTTTTGAAGGGATCAATGGAGATATTTATGTTTCCAATATGATATTCATCAGAACAAGTTATCCTCTAGGATGTCCATGAAGTTTTCATAGGGTAGTGTTCTTATGAAAATTATTCTTTGAAACATTTTCTTGAAGTAGTGGTAGAGGAAATTGTGTTTCCGACATGATCTCCATGTGAGCAGTTATCCTTTGAGTGAATTAACAAGCTTTTCAAAGGGTAATGTTCTCATGGAAATTATTATTTGAAACATTTTCTTAAAGAGAAGCATTTTTTTTCACTCCTGATGCCCAATGGATAAGACTTTGAGTTCAATGGATTTGTGAGCAAATCCACCTGGGAGGCACTAGAATGTAAGCGCAAATGGCCACATCCTTAGAAAACATTGAAAATTTTATTCTAAGGCATGAAATATCTATTCTTCTAAGGCCATAGAGTATTTTAGAGTGGATCCGTAGTAATAATTCTCCAATCCACTCAAAATTTAATCTTTTTCAAGCTAATTTTTTATTTTGCATGGTGCCTAGTGTATTTGGCGGTGGATTCTAGGTGAAGCTTGATTCTACAAAATGTTTGAGCAAAGATGATGTCAACACAATAAAAAGTGTGAAATGGCGATTGTTTTTTGCATGCTCCAATGAGTAAGTGTTGAAAAGCCTTATTCCATTGAGTTCCAAGAGTATTTTAATGTAGAATGGTTACATAAAGGGCAAAACCATTTTAAAGATACAAAATGGCAACAAAAGGATCTTTACACTACAACCAGTGCAGATTGGCGATTCTGCAGTCCAAAGAAGTCAAATACTAATATCAACACATTTTGGTGTGGATTGCAATCTTCTTTATGCTGTAGAAGAGAGAAATAAAGCTAGCTAGGAGATTGACAGTGGAATTTATTTTGCTTACATCTCAGTGCATTTCATGCTAGAATATGATTCCGCATAACCAAATCTAGTAAAGATGATGTCAATGTTTAAAAAGTGCATAATGGCATTTTGTTCCTTCCCTACTAGTTTACATAGAACTTTCTGACATTTTTGCTAAGTATAAAGGTGAAATCTTGTCATATTCAATATTAGTCAGTTTGGAAGATGGAAGGCAAAGCATTGAGGGTTTCCAAGAACCAAGAACTAGAAGCGATTGCATATCTACGGTGGATCAGCATTTCCTAGAATGATGAGTAGTCCAAATTTGTTTCCATCGGCTTAAAATACAACTACCATGACTGGACCAGCAAGTTGCAGAGCCGAACTACCATGGAATATTGCTTCCAATAGATTTTATAGACTTCACCAACCAATGAAGTAATGCCAAAAAACTCTCCGTTGAGCTGTAAAATTGTAATTTTTGTAATGACTCCTTAATATTTTCTATTTTTCAAACTATAAATAGAGGTCGAACCCTAATTTTCAAGGGTCATATCTAATTTGTTTTCTTGTCATACTTTAAATATTCCTACAAATTAATGGAAGGAACATTACTCCGATTTTGACTCAAAATTTGTTATCTTGTCTATTTATCATGCAAGAGGTTCAAATATGTGAGCTGCATTTCTGTCAATGCTTTAGCGGTTAGTTCATTCTAGTTTTATTAGATTACTAGTTGTGAGAGTAATTGAAATTTTTTCATAGGTAGATCTATGTTTTTAGGAAGTTTATTTCTGCTAAATCTAATTATTGTTCTATTTTGTTAAATTGGATTTTCAATGTTAGATATTGAAATTGCTTTCTACAACATATCTCTATTTTGTGTTGTAATGTAAGAATATTTCATGGGTTTGGGTGCTACAAATATTGAGTAGTGAGACAATAAAAATAGTTTGTGGGAGCATTCTATTGTAGTTTCCATTGTTGTTATCCTATACAATGACTATTTTTTATAAGCTCTCTAACCCTAAACCTTCTCTAACCCTTTTATAAAAACCCTAAGTGACCTTAATTATGTCAATACAGGTTGGGCTAAAGTAACATTTGGTCCATCCAATATTGAGTGTTGATATGTGACTATCAAGTGCATTCCTGGAAAAGAAATTGGAAGATAGATAGTCATAGTGTCAAGTAAAACTTGATGTCAATTCAATTCCCAACATGTACTATGATTGATTTTCAAGAGAATGTGGAAATCAAAAAATACCAGTTCAGTTATCAAGTGCTAGAATAAATCTATCTCTTGATGTAATAAATGTGATACATGTGAAAGCAAAAGACTTAATGAATGTGAAGAAAATATTGGGAATTTGTTAGTTTATATCATTCTCTATATGTTCATGAAGATAAAATAATTATGGGTAGAATATGGATGAATTGATTTAGTTAAGAAAAGTACATTGAAGAATAGATGAAGAACTTGATATTATTATGCAATATTTTGGAATAGATGGAAATTTTTTTGTATGCAATATTTGGGAATAGATGAGCATTATAAGCAAGCAATATTTGGGAGTAGATGAGTAGTGTTTGTAAGCAGATTTTGGATCAAATTATTGAGCACATTTGTGAGCAGTTTTTGGAGTAGTGTTGAGCACATTTGTGAGAAAATTTTGGAGTAGTGTTGAGCATTTTTATGAGCAAGTTTTGGAAGTATATCTGAGTAGTATTTATAGTATATGAGATTGGTTTCTCCTATGGAGTGGTATCCATAAAACTAGAGCAGAGGGGACTAGTGTCTCCTATGGAGTGGTGTCCACAAAACTAGAGCATAGGGGATTAGTGTCTCCTGTGCAGTGGTGTCCACAAAACTAGAGCAGATGGGATTTGTGTCTCCTATGGAGTGGTATCCACAAAACCAGAGTAGAGGGGATTGGTGTCTCCTATGTATTGGTGTCCACAAAACCAAAGCATAGGGGATTGGTGTCTCCTATGGAGTGGTGTCCACAAAACAAGAGCATAGGGGATTAGTGTCTCCTATGGAGTGGTGTCCATAAAACCGGAGAAAATGGAATTTGTGTCTCCTATGGAGTGGTGTCCACAAAAATAGAGAATAGGGGATTAGTGTCTCCTATGGATTGGTTTCCACAAAACCAAAGAAGGGATAATGGTTGTCTCCTATGGAGTGGTGTCCACAAAACTAGAGCAAAGGGGATTGGTGTCTCTTGTGGAGTGGTGTCCATGAACTTGAGAGGGGATTGGTGTCTCCTATGTATTGGTGTCCACAAAAATTGTAATAGGGGATTGGTATCTTGTGGGTTGGAGCCCATAAATTTTTTTGAGAAATTTATAAGCAATATTTCTTCATGGATGTAGCCCATATTGGGTGAACCATGTTAAATTTGTGTCTCTTATGTGTGTGATGATTTGTGCATTGTTTCATTATTTCAATTGATGATATTTTAATTTATTGCTTTGGAAATAAAAGTAAAATTTTTATCTTCTATTGTTCACACCCACAGTCTCAGTATAAGCTTGTGTTCTTAAAATGTAATAGTTTTGTGTTGTAGGTTTAATAAATTTCAATGGAAGTTCATAATGCTATGGATATTACTTGCAAGGAAAATATTGTTACACATTATATCTACTACTTCTACACCATCCTTCATGTTCCTACTAATACGATATATCATCAAAAGCACTATAAATTTATTAGAATAACTTTTAGATCATTTTAAATTATTGTAACTTGGATTATTTTATTCTGCTTCTCAGGATTTTATGATTTTGTATCTTGCTGGAAATGAATACACAAGGCTCGTATTTATGCCTAGGTCACAAATCCATGGATCCATAGGTCCATAGGAAAATTCATACATCTAGATGCATAAAAAATACATTCTTATTCATCATAGATGATTCATGCACTTAGTATATCCTAGCTATATTTGTATTTCATCTATATGCTCAATTGATGTTCAATTTTATATGTGTTTTCATTGATCATATTTTGAAGCAAGGTTGTTTAAAAATATTGGGGATCTGACTATTGTGCCATCAAGAAATCAAATTCAAAATGGCTTAAGAAATTTCCAAATTTTAAGTTTTGTGTGTAGAAGTCCCTTGCAGATCTCCCAAAGGTGCAAATTCATGAGCTGGTTGATAGGATGTGTATTTGCATTAGGATGCGTATCCACTCTACAATATACATATTCAATCTATGAAACATGTATTCACTCTGTATCAAAAATTCATATTAGGTAAGTGCCAAAAAACTTATTATCTATTTTTTTTTTTATAGTTTTTCATTTGTTTCAATTTTATTCTCTACATAGAATCATCTAAACATAGAATATTACGACAAACGAAAAATATTAAAGTAAAAGAAAAAAAATTGTTAATTCCATTATTTGGTGGCATATTTTACTATTTGAAAATAAAAATATAAAATCACATAGTTATTCATTTGCATTAGTTTCATCACCTGAATAAAAGAAAATAAAAGACCAAAAATATATGGTTAGTGACATTAGTTTTGCATTGATTTTATTAATCTAAAAGACAAGACAAAATATATATACATAGTTGTTCATACTTGTTTGCATTAGTCTTATTCCCTAGAAAAGAAATAAAAAAATATACATATACACACGATGGCATAGAGTTTTTATTTTACTTTGAGCATCCATATAGATCATTGCATTATAGTTACTTTTAAAAGGCTTTCTAGTTAAATTGTATGTTTTTGATTTCATGAAATATGAAATGCATATAGCATAAAAATAGTTGCACTCTTGCCAAAATTTAGGTGCATGCTTAAAAGAACTCATGAAACTCTCCCTTACCTAGGCATGAAAACCTACATAAAGTGTTTCCTGGTGAACCACACCATTAATTCATAAACAAACACCAATGAGAGCACAACTCAAGTGCTTCTCATCTGAGGTGTAGGTAGTTTGTTTTTCCTTCCACTTTCATTCACGGATCCATCAGCCTGAAGGAAAGGGGTGCAAAAATTCTAGATCTACACTAACCTAAAAAGTGTGAAGGTTTATGAAATTTGTAGTAGAACTTGGATAGAATAGAGTAAATTTCACACTTTACTCAACTAAGAAGTGATTTAAGCTATTCTTCCATACTAACCCAATTTTCAAGAACTTCAATGCAGATAGTGAACAACCCATACATTCCATTATATCCTATTGTTTCATTCTACACATCTTGAAGATAATATTTGATGAAAAATGACATTGGCGTTTAATATATCTAGTCAAAGTTTTCTATATTGGAAATAACATTGCATTTATATTATTGTGTTTTGAAATAATAAGATCCTTCCTATTTCCTTAGGTGCTTTAGATTTTATGAAAATCAACAAACATATATATGTTTGACCAAAATAGAAGGATTTTATCTTTTACATGCATGTGGGGTACAAAAGATAATAACCACTAACAACTTGGCTATAAATCAAACACATCTTAAGAAATGAAAAATGAGGAGGAAACTTAGTCCTTATGTACTACTCCAAATTTTTCGTATCCTTACCTTCAAGCTATAGGATCCACGCCCGGAAGGGGGATGCGAGAAGGATGAGACAATACCTCGGACTGAGAGGCCCTTTGAAGGTCATGCCTCTCGAGGGAGGGGTATAAGGGTGAATTTTTGATGGATGGTGGGGTTCACCAGGAAACTTTGAGTGGCAGTTTCCACGCCTAGGTTGATAATGGGTTTGATGTGTTCATTTTTATATTCAATAATTCAATTCCTAGGTTTGGCCAAGATGAATCTAAGCTATTATATATGCCAATGCTGATTTATATGGATACAGAAACCATGAATAAGTGCTAAACATAGAAAGTGTGCTAAATAAAATAGAATGTACCTGATTTTGGATGTCATGAAGATTTTGAGGTTTGTAGAAGTCTAGATCGTCTCAAATATTACATAATCGTATGCAATTGCATAGAATCATCTCAGATCATAGTCGATCATCTGAGATCAGACGAGATCATCGTTGACCTGATGAATTTGTCATACGAATTTTTTAGAAACCTGCAATCACAGAAACAGATACCAAAGACCAAAAATGCAACTGCAAAAGCAAGGGAAAATGATAGAAATAATAGTAAACTTGCCTAAATGATAAATCTAGATAACAATTAAATGAAATGCATTAATTTAATAATTTATTTTAACTTTATCATGCATCTATGCTAAATGAGGTGAACTCCAGAATGCATAAATAGAATAAACTAAGTTAATGCATAAGGAAATGAAGAGAGAATATAAAAAAATGCAAACTTTGGGCTCTGATTGCCCCCAATTTGGAATGTAGTCGAGATCACCTCCAATCGTACGTGATCATCACCGATCTGTGACAGGATCATACAAAATCATCTGGAATCGCCAGCAACGATCCGAGCTTACTCTAGCTAAAAAATAGTAAAATTATTGCAACAAAAACATGAAATACACAATGCAAACAATGGTGCAAAGGTGTTCTAATGCACGAAAAGCTAAATTTGCAGGGAAAATCAGCCAGGGGGAAGTCAAGAAAAATCCTAAGTTTATATAGGATTTAGGGAGAGGTTAGGAGGTTGGAGATCACCCCAATTTGGGAGATCTCCAATGGGGGAGACTCTAACCGTGCAGACACGCTTTTTGCCCAAGTTAGAGAAGTTGTTGAAACATAAGCTAATTATGAAAATTTAGTTTTGGTACGAAATCGTCTGGACATTTTGTTCTAGATGAATTCGTCAGATCTGGGTCAATTTTGTTTGATCATCGACGATATCGTCCAACGATCAAAACAAATCCTAAAAATGGCACAAAAAATGAGGGGAGAAGGTAACGGGTGGTTAACGGGCGGTTTTGGGGTTAAAATTCAAATTTTTATCTTTTTACTAAGGGTTTAACTGTGCAAATTTTAGGGTGCTACATTTTGCCCCCTCTTTAGCAATTTTTTTGAAGAAAATTTGTTAAAGACGAGTTCTTCCTATTTTACGAGAAAACAAAAATTTACTCAATTTTTTAGATGATGATTCTAGGTCAAATCGTACGACTGCTTACTATGGTGCCCCCTCCGTGTTTTTACCCAAATCGAATGTTTGAGGTAAAAGCGTAGAAAAGCAAAATTAAAAATGTTGTTTTTAAAATAAAATTAAGAAAAATAGGGTAAAACCCTAATTCATTTTTACTGTTCATTTTCACTATTTTTAGAGCTCTATAGACAAAATGGTCGAAACCACGCACAGATCGACAGAGGTCTGGTGCGGGCTATGGGTAAGAATCTAAACCTAGTGAATTATGTTTTAATTTGATTTGTGTAATTTACAATTTAAATTTTGATTGTTTTGGAGCATTGTGGCTATTTTTAGGCCGTCGATGACGTGAGGATGAAATCATCCCAATTTCATTGAAATCATCCCTAGATCGCCAATTTCGTCTATGGGCAAAATTTACGAAATAGGGGCGATCCTGTCCAACAAGGGGCAATCCCCAAGTTTAGACGATTTCGTCCTGATAAGGACGAAATGACTAAATTTAGGACGATATCATCATTTTTATGAAATTAAGCTTGTTTGAATTGCATTTAATTAATTTTAATAATTTTTTTATTAATGAATTTTGTTGTTTTATTATTTATTTTGTAGATGGGATTACTAAAGAGTCGAGAATGGAAATACAAGGGGCTGAGGGATGACATGGCCATGCTCAATTAGGCATAGCGAGATTGACTGGCATAGGTCATACTACAACATGTTGCAAAGATGCCACAAATACAGACAAACATGGGGCTACTGATAGCCCTAACAGAGAGATGGTATCTAGGGTTGTCCTGCTTTTAGTTATCGATAGGGGAGATGGCTCCCACTTTAGAGGATGTATGGAGGATCTTGAGGATCCCCATATAGGGATGGCTTATGACTCCTATGGCCAATCAGGTATAGGCAATGATGAGGCTATGCAGAGACCCGAGCTTCACCTTGGAGAAGGACGGAGTGAACATCAAGTCTTTGAGGCAGTTGCCTGGGGCATCTAGGTTGACTCAGGTTTTGGTAAGGGTAGTGGGTGGCCTACTGCTATGCCACTAGAGCAGGTGCAGATTACCATGGATCATTTTAGATGTGGTCTATGACATGAGAGACCATAGGTACAGATTTGCATGGGGCATATTTGTACTGTGTCGCTTGTATAGGATCCTGCACGGGGTCGTATACAAGGGAGGCCGATGTCTGGTTTTGACATTGCTACTACAGGTATGGTGCTAGGAGCACATCGTGATGTAGAGGTTAGTAGGACTCTCATTGATAGGGTTTGACTGGGAGAGACCCTAGGTTTTCTATCGATGGCTATGGAGAGGGTCACAATGATAGATAGATTTGTCGATGTCATGGAGGTTACTATACAACCTCATCCCTGACCAGATCACCTGGAGGCCATGGAGAGAGCATCCAAGGTGGGGAGAGGATGGAAAGGAGTTGGATTGCATCAGGTGAGTCTGCTAGCTAAGGATGGAGCAGGGAGAGGTAGAGCTCCATCGCTACGACCGAGTTTTGTGACAGTTCGGTCTACAACAGGGGATCCCATCTCTTAGGGACTATGAGTACTCTCGGACTGTCCGAGATAATACCACACTGAGCGAGGCTCTAGATATACAATGATTCTAGAGCCAAGACATGGATGATGCCCCCATCTAGCCAGTGGATAGGGATGACACTGGGGTCACTGATGGATATGATTCCTGGTACGTAGGCATCCACCCTCCTTGGATGACGAGGGCACAGGGTCCGATGCATGTCATGGTGTGATGGATGGGGAGGCAACGCCAGGCTACTATTGATGCAGTGAGGGGTCGTAGGGGGAGAGAGCAGTGACAATCTCCAAAGGAGAGACACCAAAGGATGCCATAGGCTTCGTAGAGACCACATCAGATAGGGAGGAGGGATTCCCTTCTTAGTAGGGGGAGAGGCCACCATCACTCGATAAGGGTAAGGGTTTCAAGGTGGGGGAGAATAGCAATATGGTGGCTCTCCAGGCTAATAATGCCAACCTATGAGCTCAGGTGCAGACTCTATAGGATGAGGCTACATAGCTTAGGGCTCAGATCAGAGGGGCGAGCATGTAGGAGTTGGCATGGTCTATTACTCAGACCATGTTCTATCAGGGAGCATACTTCCAGCTGGTTCTAGAGGGCCAAAATTTACAGCTGCCAGCTAGCATTGTAGGGCCGATCAGGATGGGATCGTCGAGGACATCCTCATGATTGACGACGAGGACCCGAGACATAGCACGGACCTCTATGGGACCACCTCCTCCACCTCAGGGCGGGAGAGGAGATGAGGCTAAGAGCTCGAGGACTTCTCGAGACTAGCTACTATAGACTATAGATTGGATATATTTTTGAGAGGATTGAGTATGCCATGGTATACATTATGGCATACCAATCCAGTTTTGATATGATGTACAAATATTTTGATATATATATATGATCTTTTTTATGATATGACTTGTCCACATGTTTTTATGATGCTTTAAATTTTGAATTGTTGATTGATTATTCATGTAATTATGTCATTTGGAAATAGTATAATTTTATGTCATGCCATAAAATTTAAATGGAATAATCTGATGTAAACAAATTGGTTGTTTTGTGGTGTGATTTGATGAAAAATAAAAGGGACTTCTAACAATAATTTCAAAGGATATTGTTGTTGTTATAGACCATTTCATGAATTCACCGCTCTATAGGTCATCAAGCTAATCCTAGTATAGAAATATTGCTAAAATTAAAAGGGTGCTTAAGAGACTGTCTTAAGACTTTGTGTTGTGATGATGAAAAATGATGATGGTGATGATTTGTTTTCAGATTTTTATAAAAAAATTATGCATGAAATATATTTAAAAAATGATTTTTGCTAGGCATAAATTCCTAAGTGTGATAAATTTTTTGAATAATTCCCTAGGAATTATACCATCATTGCAAAATTGAATGTTGACATAATGAAATGAAATAGAAATATTGTGCATTTTTTAAAGCACAATTGTGTAACATAATGATGTAAGCCATATGTTTTTATGAATTAAAATGAATGGAAAATAAAATTAGAACAATGGTTTGCGCTAGGCATAGAATAAACTTATACCATCATCGCAAAATCAAAAAAGGAAATTGATATAATAGTTTTATTGCAAACTTGATTTTTGATTTTGAGATAAATAGAAAATAATAATGTATAAACGTGACTTTATTTACTAGATTTTTTGAAGATGCTGTGAAAGAAAATTCTGGATTTCGAAAAGAAATATATGTAATTGTTTTTATGCTAAGCACATGTTCTTAAATAAGAAGATGAAATGATTCTAAAAGAATTGCAGAAATATTTTAAATTATCTTAAAGATAAAAAGTAGATTTATAAGAAACTCTCATGTGCAAATGTGAGTTCATTGTCGATCTTGATTTATCATAATGATGCAAAATATCTCAAATACAAATGTGTGTGCAATTGCATTGTTCATTCACCAATTTTGAGCAAGATAATTTGATACAGGTAATTTGAATTAACCAAATGAATGTTCGTTGACCATGATTTATATGCATGTAATCGTACCAGACTACAATGTAATTCGGGTCATCATGAGCTAGCTAATCCATAAGAAGATATAGGTCTATACAAAATAAGGTCACTAATGTGACAGACATATCACCACGCTAGGGATTACCCAAGGCCAAGCGGGTTGGGCACAAACCACCTGCTATGGGGCTTACCTCACAGTTTTTGAATAATTGAGAATTACAGGGATTCAAGCTCATTCACCCTTCTTTTCTTTTTCAAGGGGCAGGGAAAGGGATTTTATTGCATTTTGCTTTTTCTTTTCTCTTTTGCTCTCTTTATTTTTTTGTATTTTTGCTTGGAACTGAGACAATGCTGAAATATTGTTGCGATGGTACAAAATAATATTTTTCTTTTTCTCATTTTCTTTAACTTTTATTTTTCTTCCTATACTAGGGATACTTGCTCGGATTGGCTGTGGAGCAAGGGATTTTTATTCTGGGAAGGGGTGAGCTTGTCCTTTTGTCAATTCTCAAATATTATAGACTATGTGCATAATATGATAGTAGGGGAAACTTTTTGCTCAAGAAACCATTTCTACTATGTAGCATCATATCAAATTTGCAATGAAATAATTTTAATGTGAAGAGATATACTTGGTTCAAGTAAATAAAAAGATCAGTTCTCTATGCTCAAAACTTTATTTAATTCAACTGTGGACTTTGATATAAGAGATTAATAATCATACCAAATAAAATCAAGAGATTTATTCATGTGAGTGTGAAAGTGAGGGATTCCAAATAAATGCTAATTTATCCAAAATAATTGAAAATATAACTACAATACTTCAAGAATTGATAGGTACGAAAATAAAAGATGTTTTTGAAGATTTTGATGATTTTGAAATTTTTATATTTTGATTTTAATTTATGAATTGAAAGAATAAATACTATTACTATTTTTGAAATTTTTATATGGATGACTAAAATGAAACAATATGCAAAATAACAATATATACAATGATGAAATGACCAGATTTTATGCATAATAGCGCTTGAGATGCATAATGTTCATAGGTTCTTTAATATCTTTACCATCTAATGTAGCTAATCGGTATGCTCCCGATCAAAATTTTGCAGTGATGATATATGGCCCAAGCCAGTTAGGTTCAAATTTATGTTTAAGGTCTTTAGTTGCATTAGTATTTTTTTGATTTTATTTTAAGACAAGGTCGCCGATATCAAAGGATCGATGATGAACTTTCTTGAGGTATGCTCGTTTAAGCTTGTTCTGGTAGGCTCGAAGATGTTCCAAAGCATTGATGTTCTTCTCATCTAGGAGTTCCAGCTGACTAAATATGCCAGCACGATATTCATATCCTACTTCAGTATCTTGAAGTAGTAGAGCCAAAGAAGGAACATCTAATTTGAAGGGAAAAACTGCTTCAGCGCCATAGACCAAAATAAAAGGTGAAGTACCTGTGGGGGTACGAACGCTAGTTCGATAAGCCCACAAAGCAGGATATAGTTGAATGTGCTAATCTTGGCCAGATTTATTGACCAGTATTTTGAGGATTTTAATTAATGTTTTATTAGATGCTTCTGCTTGGCCATTACCCTGAGGATAATAGGGAGTGGACCAACGATGTTGAATTTTATATTTTTGACATAATTTTTTGACATCTTTATTTTTGAAACAAGTTCCATTATCTAAGATGATATTTGTAGGAATTTCAAACCTACAAATAATTTGATTAAAAATAAATTTGGAAACTTGGGTTCCAGTGCAAGAAGCTAAGGGCATAGCTTCAACCCACTTCATGAAATACTCGATGACAGTTATTGATGAGGGTCATTGATCATTCATCATTTAGTAATTATATGTAAGTCCAGGGCAGTGTCCAAAGGCTGTATACGATAGGAGGTGTCACAGTTGCAGGTTCAGTTTATCCAAGAACAGGTTTTTATTGATGGATCAGTTAGTGTTTTGGGGGGTTTGGTGTATCTTCCTAGTGTCTAACAAAGGAAATTGCAGGAAGCTAAAACTAAATTTAAACTACAGGAAAATGAAACTGCAAAATCTAAAATTGACAAGAAATAAAATGCTGCTAAATTGACCACAAAGCAAATTGCAGAAAAGTAAACTGTAGAATGGAAATTCACACACACACTTGCAAAAATTAACCAATGATAAAACTCACAATGATCTGAACATAAGTGGAACCAAATTAATGTTTATTGCAGTAAAACATAATTCTAGAAATTGCAAAAAAATGTTGAAAATGATGTAATTATGGAAATTGCAAAAAATGTTGGAAATGATGCTATTACAGGTCAAATGCTAAATACTATTCTAACACATGATTGAACCTATTCTAGATGCAATGGTGCAATTCTGAAATGAAACTAATGCTACAAATAATTGTTGACAGAGTTTTGTTGTTCTGCTACAGCAAGAAATCAGCAAGATTTTCCTGTCACTAAGCTGCCCTTCCTCTGATCCTGTAAGTGGGCCCTTGCTTCCAGAACCAGAAGAGGGTGAAAAATTATACCAAGTAAATTAAATGTGCACTATAAACCATCAAATGCTAATAAAATCTAAAAAATGCACCTTTTATTCCATCTGCAACTGCATTACAGTAATGCAGGAAAAATCTACAATTTACTGTAATGCTACAAAGACTTTTCCTTCTACTCACTTCTGCTAATGACTATCTCTAATTATATATCTATTATCTATTATGCTCAACCGTGTTGGGAGATTTATTTATAAGACAAAGTTGATACATCTGTTGCTGAGTTTTAGGGATTTCCAACTATTTACAAAATAGTTTCCTGGAATGCAGGGTTATAATTTGTCAACCTTTATCCCTTTATCCCAGTTGGTCCGCCTATGGTGAAGGAACAGAGTCCAAATAGGGTGGACTAACTGCTTGGTCAATTTCCAATCATGATTTCCATGTTTTTGGTGCATTTTGACCATTTTTTGTTGTTCTTGCGCTATTCCCTATTCCTGCGTCGCTTATTCCTACACTGCTCTAGAATAACAGGCAGGTGACTATTCATTGCTGATATGTGCTCCAAATGCATAGGGAGTAACTTGTTGACTTTTCCCTTATCTTGTACACCCTTCTACATTGGTGGCACGTGTTGGAGTGACTGATTCCAAGCCCTACTGTATATGTACAGCTGGCTAGAACTGTCACAGTTACAACCTATTTTCCTGCACAGTCAGCTACAGTGGACAAGTTCTTGGCACCTTTTTCCATTTGAATTAGTTTAAATAGAGGAACACAATATTACTAAGCACCAGATATTCAACAAGGTCTAAATTGCTATAATACTACTGATTAATTAACTAAAAACAGGTGAAATTGCAGTAAAAATAGTAAAACAGAGTATATGCACTTTGTCATTTTAGAATATGCAAACATCATTATATAATGCATTTTTCCCATAATTAACATAAAAACATAGTAAAAAGGGTGAGTCAAATAGTTATAATGTATCAAAAAGTGTTCATGGATGAGGCAATTCCTGGCCTCATCATTCCCCCCAACTTATGGTAATGCATGCCCTCATGCATTTTGTACAGCTACAGCGGCACACAGATCTAGGTCTAGATATCTTTCATGAAATTTGAGTAATGCGCCACCAATTTTATAGAATTCGTTGACTGCTTTGATGGACTGAAACCACTGTTGGAAGTGCATATCAGGTTGTGGGTCAGTATCAAAGAAGTAGGGGACAGGAGTGATAATTATGGGCATCCTGTATCTCAGACCTATCCAAAGCTCCTTGATTTCTGAGATAATTTGGACAATGCCTTCTGCCCTTCTCCTTGACCACAGCAAATTAGTGGGAGAAATTGGCTCCCTTTTCTATAGAGAGATAGATAACTCACCCCATCTATTTTTACAGGCTGCCAAAGCATCATCAAAGAAGTCTACACAAAAAGTCTGAAACTGAGTTATACATCTGTGAAGGTTCCCTAGATAGAGTTGTTTCATTCTGATATCCCGCATGAAGGTATAATGAACATTTGTACAATCCCTGTGATTCAGGGGAGCAGGTCTGATAAGTAAAACAGCTTGTGATTCCAATTCTTTAGTTAATTTCTTTTCTGTGTCCCAATAGATATGATTTTATAGAGTGGACATGAAGGCTCTCGGTTGTAAGTCACCTGTATAAATATGAGGTAGAAACATACTTTCTGTTGGCAAAAATAAATTATGCAAAAATAACTCACATAACAGGTTTTGTTGCTCTGCTGGACTCTGCACAAATGCCTCCACAAACTCTCCAGGAGTTTTCAACTGATGAGGCAGCTCAGAAGCAAGTCTCATGATTTTCCAGTGAAGGTATCTCTCCTTGAGTAGGAGGCTATAAAACCTAGGTGGTCTTCTGCATTGTATTGCATATTCTGCAATCTGGCATACATCTTGCACCTGTGCTTTTAACCTATTAATTTTTGTTTCCTTCTTCTAATTTGGCTGTTTCAGAGTTCAAAGTGGCAACCTTTCCCTCTAACTGATGACACTGAGTCATCCAATATGCTAGGTCTTCATTGTACCTAGTTAAAGACACTGTGTTTGGGGGCCTTACAATGGGTTGCATTTGTGCCACTATATTTACTTGTACACCAACTTCCATAGTTGGTGTTACAACTAGAAAATCTATTTGTGTTCCTTGTTCTGTTGTAACTATAATAATTGGATTAGTAGAAACAAGAGGAGAGAGTGTGGATACCTGGTCTTGAGCTGCAACCTCTTGTTCCTCCATAGAAAGTGTTTGTGTTTCTTGTTGAAGGGCAATGTCATTTTTCATCAGAATTTCAAATGGACTCTCATGTTGAATCACATCATCAGATATTGCTATTCCTGCTTCCTCTCTGACAGGTGATCTTTGTGCAGGTGCTATGTTAGCCTCTGATTGTTTAGCTAAATCCAAGAGGATCTGTGCCCATTCATCAGGTGATGCCTCTGCTAACTCTGTAGATTGATGTTCCAGTTGAGACAATTTGTTCTGTAGATCTTGAATTTCTTTTTTGAAGTAGGGAAATTTGTTGATCTTTGTGTTTTATGGTTTCTTCAGCCTGTTCAATCCAATGGGTCTGGGTTTTAATAACACTCTTTGCAGCATGCAATTGAGTGTGGATATCAATTTCTTCTTTGGACTCAGACTCAGAATATTTCTTAGACTCAGCATGCACTAGAGTGTGCACATCAATCCTAGCTGGTTCAGAATCAGAATTCAACTGCTCCTCAGGATCAGAGTCAGTATAATCAACTAGTGGACGTATAGGGCTTATTGGAGTTTCTTCCATAGTTGTATCCAGTTCCATTGTCTGTATCCCTGTGTCTGTCATTTCTATTTCAATGTCTTTTTCCTGTGCATCTTCTGTTCTAACTTCTCCTTCACTTGATAGACAGATTGGGTCCATGATATTTATTGGTGTTTCTGGCAGGGTTTTAATTTTTTGAAGTCTAGCAGACCTTCTTAACTCTGTAGAACCTAGATATTTCTTAGCGAGTTGTAGTTTTTGGATGTTATGGAGCAGCTGCGAGATGTTGCTATTGATTCAGGAGCAGATACAAGTTCTTCTATTGATTCTGGAGCGGGATGCATGTTCACTTGAACTCCCAATTTCTCTGTTGGGTTGTACAGTTTCTGCAAATGTTACCCTTTTTCTTTTTAACTGGGAACCAGATGTGGATGCTTGCTATTTTCTAGTTCGTGAAGATGGGGGACCATCTGGAGAAGGAGAAATTCTGATCTCAGAGGGCTCTGGATTAGGGTTTTCTTCAGATTCTTCCTCTGTTTCCTCTTCCTCTGGTGCAGAGTTAGAATCATTTGTTTCTGCCCAAGGAGAGAAGAAGCGGTCAAAATTCCTAGGGTTTCCCCTAAAGTGATACTTGCAAATGAGTTTGATGAGCCCATGGTGTTTAGGGCTTCCCTTCCCTGCTTGGTATTTTAGGGCCATAGCCTTTAGCTCTTGATAAAGATATAAGGGAATATTGACCCTATATTCTGGTTTTACTGATCCATGGCACAGATGGTTGAGAATACGAAGGTGTGGGCTAGATACAACAGGAAATTGGCCATCACAAGTGATGTATCTCATAACCCACATTGCCACTTCGTCCCAAGGGGATGGTAAACTAGGTCTTTTTACCCCCTTACAAACATTCCTATGCATCAAGAATTCAATTTGTCCATCCCCTTCTTCCTTAAACTGATTAACTAGGTCAACTAAAATATTTCTCCCAGTTTTCATAATCTGCAAACCCTGAAGGGGTAATTCAGTGATTTGGTTGAGTATTTCGGGAGTTACCTGGATGGTCATCCCGTTAATGTGCACTCGGTTGTTGCGGAAGGTGCGTGCGAACTCTGCCGCCAAGCCCTCGAAATAGCCATCAAATTTTTGCAGGAATGGTAGAAATCCTCCATCAGTAAATATTTGCAGAGATGCAGGATCGCTCTCTAGGTAGCTAATATTTTTAGGTTCGGCTCTGATTTTCTTTCCCCCCATGGTGTAGTTTTCTGCCTTCTATTCTGTAGTGTCTATAAATTGGTGGACAGTACGAGCTTGCATCTGATTTTAGGGTTTTAATCATCTTAGCAGGAATAATTATAGCAATGCAGGAACTGCTTCGAAACTTGCAGAGTAATCAGGGCAGGTGACGTGGCAGCGTACGTGAAGTTGTCAACCCTAAATTTTGCTCATTCTTGTTATGGGTGCCAGCTATCACATGCTATCTTGAGACTTGTCCTTTTTCAAAACCAATTAAATCACTGTAGGCCATGTGTCGTAGACTTTATTGCACAAAACTTCATTCCTACGCTTAGTGATTTATTCCTACACTTAATAAGTTATTCTAGCATTTATACATAGCTCGTTCCTGTGCCTTAAGCATAAACAACTTATTCCTATGCTTGATGAATCATTCCTGCGCTCTGGAATATAAACAGTTTATTCTTGCGCTTGATGGATCATTCCTGCGCTTTGGAATATAAATAGTTTATTCCTGCGCTTCCCTTTTTTATTCCAGTGCACTTTTGTTTTTTCATTCTAGGGCAGAACTAGGCAGAGGCATTTTTGAAACACTGACAAGAACTTTCCATTTTTTATTCCCCTTTTTATATGCTTTTATACTAATCAAGGATATATACACTATATACTAATGATTTACATTATTCGAGAAAATGAAAAAGACACATACATGTTATAACCATTTTATCTACATTTCGGGGTGCTCTACTGAGATTTCCAGCTAATCAATCTTTGAACTAAGGTAGGTGCAATCTGAAAATAGATGAAACAATGGTCATGAGACAAGACCGAACAATGATGGTGAAACCAACTAGGTAAACATGTCGGAACACCGGTTTTCATGTAAACCCAACTCAGGAGCGCCTCAAAGAGGTTTTCACTTCCTGAATTTTTATTTTGTTTTTTTATTTTTATTTTTAAACATTGTGTCAATCTGCTGAATTCGGTATGGAAGAAGTGTTTTCTTCCCAAATGTGTACATCCAAATTTTCCACTTGCTTGAGAAATTCTTCCCTGTTGTATGGTTTGTGGTACATATGAAGACGATGTCCATTCACCAACAACTTGCGTTGTGAGTCATCAATAGGGGTAAGGCGAACAACTCCATTGTCAAACACTTCCTCAATTTGGTATGGTCCAAGCCATCTGGTCTACAACTTTCCAGGGAAATCCTTGTATTGTGAATCAAACAACAAGGCCCAGTCACCTTGCTAAAATTTTTTTGCTTTATGTGACTATCATGCCACATCTTTCGTTGTGCTTGGATTATCTCTGTCTGATGTAGTGCATCCATGCGTAGTTCATCCAATGCATCAAGTTGCAGAATGTGATCTTCTTGTGCCTGTGATAGATCAATACCTACTTCCAAAGCAGTTCGAAGAGTTAGTAATTCAAACTCAATAGGCAAAAGAGGTTTTTTTCCATAAACTAATTCATATGGCGTAAATCCAGTGGTAGATTTCCAAGTGGTATTATAAGCCCAAATAGCTTCTGGTAACTTGTCCAGCCAATTTCTTCTATGGACTGCTATGGTTTTGGTCAGAATTCGTTCTAATTCCCTATTAGTCACTTCAACTTGGCCATTGGCTTGTGGATGATAAGGTGAGGACTTTCTGTGTTTGACTTGATAGAGTTGAGTGAAGGCTTCAATAAATTTTGAAGTAAATTGGGGTCCTTGATCTGTAGTGATGGATTGTGGGGCTCCAAAACGTAGAAAAATATGTGAATACAAAAAATCAGCAACTTTTTCTTCTCTAGCATGCTTAAAGGCACGAGCTTCTACCCATTTGGTAACATAATCAGTACATACCAAGATATGCACTTTGCCTTGGGAAGGAGGATTAATGGGTCCTACGAAATCTAAACCCCATATTTCAAATGGTTTTGTTCCTATTTGAGGTTGTAATGGCATTTCATTAGTAAAGGTAGGTTTTCCCATTCGTTGGTAGGCATCACAATGTCTAATGTACCTTTTTACATCTTTGTGCAAAGATGGCCAATAGTATCCGGTTCCCAAAATTTTGTGAATAGTGCTTTTGACTGAATAATGCCCTCTTGATGGTTCATCATGGCATGCTCGTAGGATATCATATACTTCATCCTGGTGGATACACCTACGTAAAACATGATCAGGACTGCATTTAAATAGTAATCCTTCTATCCATTTAAAAGAAGAGCTTTGCTTGATTAACTGTTTCTTTTGTTTAGGGGTAAAGTGAAGAGGAATCTTCCCTGTAGCTAAGTAATTAGCTATGTCTACAAACCATGGAGATTGTACAGAGACAACAAACAACTTTTCATCTGGAAAGGTATCTTCCACCACTTCTCTTGTATCTGCATTTGGTATTCTTGACAAGAAATCTGTGACTACATTAGATTTCCCAGGTTTGTTCACTATGGTAACATCAAATTCCTACAACAGAATCAACCAACGAATAATTCTTGCACTAACCAATGGTTTATTCATCAAATATTTGATTGCAGACATGATCCGTATGGATGAATACTTGGTACCCTGTGATATAGTGTCAGAATTTGTTAATAGCATAGATTACAGCCAAGAATTCTTTTTTGGTGGTAGTGTAGTTTTTCTCATATGTTGTCAAGTTTTTATTGATATAATAAATAGCATAATGTTCCCCATTTTCAATCTGTCCTAACACGGCTCCAATAGCAGTATTGGAAGCATCGGTTTGAATATGAAAAGGTAACTCCCAATTAGGACCTCTTAGTACAGGTGGAGTGGTTAACTTCTCCTTTAAGTCTTCAAAAGAATTTTGACATTCAGAAGACCAAACAAATTCAGAATCTTTCATGAGTAAGGCAAACATAGGATTTGCTATGGTACTGAAGTTAGCAATGAATCTGCGATAAAAACCAATGTGTCCTAAGAAACTGCGTACATCAGTTTGAGTTTGTGGAGGAGGGAGGTTTTTGATGACTTCAACCTTCTTAGGATCAACCTTGATTCCATAAGAAGAGATATGATGTCCAAGAACAATTCCTTCCTCCATCATTAAGAAGCATTTCTCAGGATTAAGAGAAAGGTGGTATGTTTCACAGCGAATCAACACTTTTTCAAGCTGTTCTAATGCATATTCAAAACTATCTCCAAATATTGTGAAGTCATCCATATAAATTTCAACACTTTCATTTGTTAAATCAGAAAAAATTGCTAAAACAGCTCTCTGAAATGTTGTTGGAGCATTACATAACCCAAAGGGTAAAACCCTGTAAGCAAAGGTTCCCCAAGGACATGTAAAGGTAGTCTTTTCTTGATCTTCTGGCGCAACTTGTATCTGGTTATACCCATTGAAACCATCAAGAAAACAGAAAAATTTCTTTCCAGCAAGGGTATCCAATACTTGGTCTATGAATGGTAATGGGAAATGATCCTTATGTGTGACCTTATTTAACTCCCTATAGTCCACACATACTCTCATTTTACCATTTTTCTTTGGAACAATGATCGGTGGTGAAACCCACTTACTGTCCGAAATTGGATAAATGAATCCAACATCTAAGAGTTTTTCAATTTCCTCTTTCACAATCTCCTTTAAAGCAGGATTCAAGTGTCTCTGAGGTTGCCTTACTGGTTTTACATCTTCTATGTATATCCTATGTGTACATACCTCAGGATGAATGCATGTCATGTCCTTATAGTTCCATGCAAAATCTTGAACATGTTTCTATAAGACTGCAAACAATTTGGTTTCTTGGTCCTCAGTTAGCTAGCTATTAATGTTCAAAAATTTATCTGGTTGTATTTCAATTTGTTTGATCCCTGGATGGATAGAACTAGCTGCTTCATAGTTACTAATTAATGCATTTAATGGACAATGATGTGGCTGTAGAGTATGAAATACTCTAGAATCTGTCTCAGAGATGATACTGATGGAATCAGAGGACATTTGAAGGTGTTAAGGAGATGATGATGCCATCCATGTGGTAGTATGAATGATCTTTCTTGATTAAGCATGGATGACAGAGGTTCTAAAATTTGTTCCTCCTCTTTCCATAATAATCGATGAACAAGAATTTGATCATCAGTTAGTCCTTCTGATTGTAATGTTTCAATTAGGATAGTTTCATTCTCAAATATTTCTCTTTCTGGTGTAGTGATTTCCTCAATATGTTCCTTCACTACAACTGTAGCCAAAGTGGCAATGGTTTCTTGTTCTTCATCAGATTCAGGATACCAAATTTGTCCAAAAAATTTAGTTGAAGGTTGAGTTGGTGGATACAAAGAAATTTTCTTCAGGTCAACACCATTAGAAATGGTCATTTCCCCTGACCTGCAGTCTATAAAAGCAGTTGCAGTAGCTAGCCAAGGTCGTCCTAGAATGATAGGGTATCCATTGACTGAATTTCTAGGCTGCAACACTAAGAAGTCTATAGGATATTCCCAAGAAGAGACTTCAATGGCTATATCTTCTAGGATACCTTCTGGTTTAGCAACTGACCTATCTGCCATTTCCAAGACTGTGGTGGTAGGACTGAGATTTTTGAGCTACAATTTTTGCATTGTGTCCTTAGTCATGACATTAATTGCAGCTCCAAGATCAATTAGCACATTAGGAATTTGCATTAATCCAATAGTAATTGTAACTATTGGACTACCTGGGTCACTATATTTGGGAGGAACTAGTTTCCCAGACAATAAATCAGCTAATTTTCCTTCTACCTGAACAGTTTTAGGAAAGGCCTTCTTTTTACCAGGTTTCTTGATACATAACTCCTGAATAGTCTTTTTGATTAAAGGCACATCCCTTATTGCTTGCAACAAAGGGAGAGAAATTGACATCTTTTTAAGTGTTGTCACTAATTCTGATTTAGAGGCAGTATCAATATGATCAAACCTTTCAGGGTATGGTAATGCTACTAGAGAAGATTCCTGCATTTTTTTTGTTATTTCTTCTTTTTGTTTTTGTTGCACTATCTCTTGATTTGGAGGTTCTTGTTTCTCACTAATTTCTTCAATGGTGGGTGGAACAGGTTCAGGTAAAACCTTCCCTGAACGTAGTTGGATGTTACTACAGTCAAGTACATGAACTGCAATAGAGAGTCTTGAGACTCGAGCCTCATAAATAGGGGTTGTTTGTCTAGTATTATTTGGGTTAGTCACGAGGTTGAGCTTTGGGAGTGGAGGTTGTTTCACTTGGTTGTGTTTGTTGATGTTGTGTTCTTCCCTAAAAATTTGGATTAGGAGCGGGCAACAAGTTTTGAGCTTGCCCTTGATACCTTTGTTGTCCTTGATATGGTGGATATTGTTGTCCCCATCTTTGTCCTTGTTGTGTCCATTGTGGATGAATTGTATGCCAAGGTGGGTTCATCCACCTAGAATGTGACCAATCTGGAGGAGTTGTCCAAGGTTGGTTCCAAGGTTGTGTAGGGACTTCTGCATGTCCCCATGGCATGTTCATATTCCAAGGAGGTTGTCCCCAATTTGGAAACCGAGGAGCATTGGGATATTGTGTATAGCCACCACCGGATCTCTGCCCAATAGCATTAAGTTCTTCTGTTTGGGTGCCTAAAATAGATTTTAGATGAGGCAACAAAGGACATCTATCTGTTGAGTGTTCCTTGGAACAAATTCCACAAATAGAAGTTTTGTTTAAAGGGAAATCCTGCAAGGCATGCTTATTCCTGCATCTCGGGCAATAAATTGCCAAAGGTGGTGTAGAATTGGGTTTTGTGTTTCTCTCACCTAATGCAGAATTAAGTTGAACAAGGATATCAGTTTTTAAATTAGCCATTTCCTCCATCAACTCCTTTATGTCATTATTGCCAGAATTTCATTTCTTTCTTCGTTGGTGAGTGCGGGAATAATTTCTACATAACTCCACAATATCTTCAAGGTCAAGTTGATCTATGTCTCCTTTTCCCATTAAATCTAACACTTCCCTAGATTCATCCTGCAATCCTCTTAAGAAGATAGGCTTTAAGAAATCAGGTTCTACAGGACCACATCTCTTTTGGACAAAGGCAAAGCGATCAAGATAATCCTCTAAACTCTCATCTTCTTCTTGCTTGATCTGAAACAACTCATCTTTCCTGTTTCGTACTCTACAATAATCTTGATATTTATGTAAGAATGCAGTCTCCATGTCATCCCAAGTATGGATTGAATTAGGTTCAAGATTACTCATAAACCATCGGAGAGTAGCATCCTTAAGCGTGGAAGGAAACAATTTCAATTTTTTATTATCATTTATGTAGTCATAAGTCTGACATAACACTTTGAATTCAAACAAAAATTGATCAGGATCTTCTGAAATAGTTCCCCTAAAAATTGGCAATATGGATGGAGAAATAGTTTTCATGGGAGCATCTAGAGTTGGATCCAACCGTATGGGGTATTCAAAAGTCTTAGGAGGATCATCAGCATACCCACCTAGTGGTGGTGGTGCTGCTGCCATAGTTGTTTTCTTTCTTGAGTTTGATGTGGATGGTTCAGGCTTAAGGGAATGTTTAGTAGAAAGTGCTGCCAAAAGCTCTTGTTCTAATCTTTCCAAAGCTTTAGTTGGTGAAGAAGGTATTTCTTGCTCTGGAAATTCTTCATCTGATCATGAAGAACGCCTTGGTGGTTCAGAACTAGTTCTGATAAACCTCCCTCTTTCGTCTCTTGGCCTATGCATTCATGCCTATTCACTAAATAAACTAAAATGCAGTATTTCAAAAATTGTAACACAATTCTTGACATGTTTCACTTTTCCTAACAACACCGATTGTTCCCCGGCAACGGTGCCAAAAATGATGAGGGTCGTTGATCATTCATCATTTAGTAATTATATGTCAGTCCAGGGCGGTGTCCAAAGGTTGTATACGATAGGAGGTGTCACAGTTGCAGGTTCAGTTTATCCAAGAACAGGTTTTTATTGATGGATCAGTTAGTGTTTTGGGGGGTTTGGTGTATCTTCCTAGTGTCTAACAAAGGAAATTGCAGGAACTAAAACTGAATTTAAACTGCAGGAAAATGAAACTGCAAAATCTGAAATTGACAAGAAATAAAATGTTGCTAAATTGACCACAAATCAAATTACGAGAAAAGTAAATCTGCAGAATGGAAATTCACACACACACTTGCGAGAAATTAAACCAATGATAAAACTCACAATGATCTGAACATAAGTGGAACCAAATTAATGTTTATTGCGGTAAAACTGAAGATTGCATAATTCTAGAAATTGCAGAAAAATGCTGAAAATGATGTAATTATGGAAATTGCAGAAAATGCTGGAAATGATGCTATTACAGGTCAAATGCTAAATACTATTCTAACACATGATTGAACCTATTCTAGATGCAATGGTGCAATTCTGAAATGAAACTAATGCTGCAAATAATTGTTGACAGAGTTCTGCTGTTCTACTGCAGCAAGAAATCAACAAGATTTTCCTGTCACTAAGCTGCCCTTCCTCTGATCCTGTAAGTGGGCCCTTGCTTCCAGAACCAGAAGAGGGTGAAAAATTATACCAAGTAAATTAAATGTGCACTATAAACCATCAAATGCTAATAAAATCTAAAAAATGCACCTTTTATTCCATCTGCAACTGCATTACAGTAATGCAGGAAAAATCTACAATTTACTGTAATGCTACAAAGACTTTATCTTCTACTCACTTCTGCTAATGACTATCTCTAATTATATATATATTATCTATTATGCTCAACCGTGCTGGGAGATTTATTTATAAGACAAAGTTGATACATCTGTTGCTGAGTTTTAGGGATTTCCAACTATTTACAAAATAGTTTCCTGGAATGCAGGGTTATAATTTGTCAACCTTTATCCCTTTATCCCAGATGGTCCGCCTATGGTGAAGGAACGGAGTCCAAATAGGGTGGACTAACTACTTGGTCAATTTCCAATCATGATTTCCATGTTTTTGGTGCATTTTGACCATTTTTTGTTGTTCTTGCGCTATTCCCTATTCCTGCGTCGCTTATTCCTGCACTGCTCCGAAATAACAGGCAGGTGACTATTCGTTGCTGATCTGTGCTCCAAATGCATAGGGAGTAACTTGTTGAATTTTCCCTTATCTTGTACACCCTTCTACATTGGTGGCACATGCTGGAGTGACTGATTCCAAGCCTTGCTGTATATGTACAGCTGGCTAGAACTGTCACAGTTACAACCTATTTTCCTGCACAGTCAGCTACAGTGGACAAGTTCTTGGCACCTTTTTCCATTTGAATTAGTTTAAATAGAGGAACACAATATTACTAAGCACCAGATATTCAACAAGGTCTGAATTGCTATAATACTACTGATTAATTAACTAAAAATAGGTGAAATTGCGGTAAAAAATAGTAAAAGCGAGTATATGCACTTTGTCATTTCAGAATATGCAAACATCATTATATAATGCATTTTTCCCATAATTAACATAAAAACATAGTAAAAAGGGTGAGTCAAATAGTTATAATGTATCAAAAAGTGTTCATGGATGAGGCAATTCCTGGCCTCATCGGTTATGATGAATTTGTGTCCATCATATGACACAGGGTTGATTTTTCCAATGATGTCTAAGCCCCATTTTGAAAAGGGCCAAGGAGATGAAATAGCCTACAGTTCTTATGCAGGCGCATGGACAAGGTTAGCATGTTTCTGGAACTTGTCGCAATGGCGCACGTAATCATGTGCATCATTCTCCATGGTGGGCCAAAAATATCCTATCCTAAGGAGCTTCTTAGCAATGGTGCTACCACTGAAGTGTCCTCCACAAGATCCATTATGGGCTTCACTCAAAGCTGATCTAGATTCGTCTAAATTCAAACATCTCAATAGGATGCCTTCAAAAGATCTCCTATACAACATATTGCCAATAATTATGAAGCGAATTGCTCGTCTACGTAATAACCAATGCTGGTTGCTATTACAACCTTTAGGGAAGGTCCCATTTTGAAGAAAATTAAATATATCAGTGTACTAAGGTTCAGGAGTAGTTTCATTGATTAGAAACACATCCAAAGGTTCTAAGCATGATTTATTTGAAGCGAATTCCTGGAGTCGACAAATAATGATGGTAGAATATTTGTCATCTAACTCCAAGGGCAAAAGAGATGCAGCTGCAGCCATAGCGTCAGTCGCACGGTTGCTAGTTCGAGGAATAGCTTCCAAGGTAACTTGATCAAATAAAGATAATAATTGTAAGACATATGCTTTATATGGACATAATTTATCATCTCTGGTCTGATAAACATCATTGATTTGATTTATGACAAGTTGAGAATCACCGAAAACCAATAGATTTTTAATTTTTAGTGCCAAGGTAGCTCGTAATCCAAGGATTAGAGCCTCATATTCAGCAGTGTTATTAGTACAAGCAAACATTAATTTAAAGGATCGAGGTATAAGATGTTTTTGCAGAGATATTAAAATAATACCTACACTAGCCCCACTCATGCATCGAGATCCATCAAAGTATAGGGACCATTGCTCTGAATGGTCTGCCTCTAATTTAAGGCATTCATTAGGAAACTCAATGATGATGGGATGGGTAGACTCTAAGGGTGCAGTAGCTAATTGATCTACTATGATTTGACCCTTAACAGAATTTTGTCCTATAAACATGAGTTCAAACTTGCTTAATGCAAGAACCCACTTTGTTGTGCAACCAGATAAGTACGGTCGACTCATGAGATACCGCAAAGGATCGAATTTAGCAATAACATACATTTTTTGACTGAGCATATAATGGCATATTTTCTGTGTAGAAAATATGATTGCTAGACATAGTTTCTCTAATGTTGTGTAGCTGGTTTCATAACTGATTAAGGTTCAGCTAATGTAATAATTAGCATGCTCTCTTTTCTCATAATCAAGTTGAGCTAACATAGCTCCTAAGGAAAATTTTGAAGCAAAAATATACAAGATAAATGGGCGATCGGGTCTAGGTGGTGAAATCATAGGTGGGTTAAGGAGATATTGTTTGAGGAGTTCAAATGCTTCCTGACATTCGTCATCCCAATGAAAAGACACATATTTCTTAAGAAGCTTAAGAAAGGGTCTTGTTTTGTTCACCGACTTATAGATGAAGCGACGAATAGCTTGAATCTTACCTTGTAGACTTCATAATTTAGATATATTGGTGGGTGTGGGCATATCAGTGATATCCGTGATCTTGAGAGGGTCAATTTCAATGCCATGTAAAGAAACTATAACCCTTAATAATTTATCAGACTTAACTTCGAATATACATTTGGCTGGATTCATTCGGATAAAATATTCCCTTAACTAATCAAATACTTTTCTCAAGTCATCTAAATGATCATCTTATTTGATGGAACGAGCTATAATATCATATACATAATCATGTAGAATATCATGCATCATATCATGAAAGATATACGTCATGGCTCGTTGATATGTTGCACCTACATTCTTCAAACCGAATGGCATCACTTTCCAACAAAAGGTCCCCCAAGGGGTAATAAAGGTTGTTTTAGCCTGATCTTTAGGAGCTATCCTAATCTGATTATAACTAGAAAATCCATCCATTAAGGATATCATTCCACTCCCAGCAGTAAAATCAATGATTTGATCCATGTTGGGAAGAGGAAAATTGTCTTTAGGGCATGCAACATTAATATCTCTAAATTCTGTGCAAACCCTAACTTTGGTAGCTTCTTTCTTAGTTATTGGAACTACATTCGAGATCCATTCAGCATAATCAATGGCTTGTATAAAAATAACCTTCAGGAGTTTTTCTAATTCCCCTTTGACTAGTAAGGCCACTTTAGGATGCATTTTTCTAAGTTTTTGTTTAACAGGTTTAGCATCTGGATGGACTACTAGGTGATGCATAACTACAGAAGGGTCTAATCCTGGCATATCTTCATATGTCCAAGCAAAGACATCTTCATATTCCTTAAAAAATACAATGTATTTATCTTTTTTTTCTTAACTCAATTCTGATCCAATGTTGATTATGTGACGATTATCTTCGGTTCCAATGTTAATTTTTATGACGTTTTCTACTTCCATGTGTAGATCTCTCTCAAAATTAGGTGGGGCGGGTGAAACACCCAATTCTTGTAATTCTTCCAAGGTTAGCTTGGATAATTCATCTTGAGGAGTCGTGGCCTCAAGCTAGGCTATACTAGGTATAGAGCCATTAAAATAAAACTCATGATGTAACAATTCCTCAACAAAGACATCATGGAAGATATCTCCCTCCAACTCATTGTCGGATTCGACGATTATCTCAGGGTAGGCTATAGATAGCATATTACATGTGAATTATTTATTAAATGCAAAGCATCGCGTTCATCCAAATAATCTTGGTAACATATGAATTGATCATCATCCTCAAATGGGAAGGGTTGACCCTTACTAGGAAATAGGCCCACACCACATCGGGCGGGCCACGACTCTACCTCAAAAGGTTCTTTCATACCATTTTGGAAAGGTCCCAAACCTTTCCCTTTATATCCCAATTTAAGCATTATAGGCTTAGCTTTAATATACTCATTAGTAAAATAACATCGAGCATATCCATCATAATGTGTCTTGATGTTTCTAGGTATTCTTCCCCGGTCATATCCCTTATAAATAAAAGCATAGCTCCTGACCTGGTAAATACTTCCCATAGGTTGTGGGAGGCCCAAGGTACGAGGAGAGGGTGGTAAATTATTTAAAATAAGGGAATCTTGCATAGCAACGTTTGTTTTTTTTTATATAAGAATTTTAGATAAATCGGGTAAGAGCTCATCAGTAAGAGCATAAGAGGTAGAAGGAACATTTCCTACATCTTTGGATGCAAAAAATATGCCTCTGGTAGGTGTAGATGTTGTAGAGATGTCGATGGACAGGTCTATAGGTATGGAAGTTATAGGAGTAAAACAAGAAGCATTGGTTGTGGGTTTAGGATCTTTTTGAGGTCCTAATGTGGTTTGTTCGAAAGATGGTTGAACTATATGTAGAGGTGGAGTTGATGGAGAAAAATTAGATGATGTTATGGGTGTGTGTTTCACACGTTTATACGGATTATGAGAATTAGGATGTGTGGATGACAGAGCAGGGCAAAATTGAACTCCAACAGGTTCTACCAAAGCACACATATCAAAGGGTCTGGGATCACCATGAATGGTAACCAACTAATTTTTAAATTCAAATTTAACACACTGATGTAAAGTTTAGGGAACAACTCACATCGCATTTATCCAAGGGTGACCCAAGGGTATATTGTACGATGTAGGTCAATGTACAATAAACACAGTCGTGTCTAAGGTTCTTGGACCAACTTGCAATGGGATAGTAATAACTCCACATGTTTCTTATGTTTCGTCATCTAAGGCTTTTATGATCATATCAGTTCTTTTCATTTCGTCACCTCTAAACCCAAATATTTGGTAGAAGTCAAAAGTGCAAATTTTTAAAGATGAACCATTATCAATCAATACTCGTTTAACTACTACATCTCTAATTAGGGCAGTAATATATAAGGGGTTATCCTTATGTAAACTATGTTGCGGTATATCTCTATCCCAAAAGTAAATACAATCGACTTATCGAGTTATGATAGTATTGGCCATGGCTTCAGGTTGAATATTTTGTGGTACCACAATTTGGCTTAATGTGAGCATTAATTCATCCCTATGTGTAGGAGAAGATCTTAAAAGGTCCAAAAGGGAAATTCTAGCTATAGTATTTGATAATTGTTCATTAATATTATAAGGAGGTTTAGGTTGAACATTAGGTGCATGATTCCCTTTATTAGGAACTTTCAAAACAAATGGAGCTGATCCATCATTCTGAGTTTGATCTTGTTGAGAATTTTGAGCCTGTTGTCTAGTAACAACTCCGATGGTACCTACAATATTATTTTGTGAATGATGAATGGGTCTTGGTCTAGCGTTTATGGCTTGTTCATTAGAAAGTGATTGGTGAGAAGATGGTCTAGTAGTGACTCTTCTTGGAAATGGTTCTTCCGGAACCATAGAATTTGTGATAGGTTGAATAGCATCCGATTCATCTTTAGAACTATTCGATTGATTTGATGTGATTTCCATGTCACTTTAAGTCTCATATTCTGTATCACTAAGATCAGGTGTCCGAATATTATATAGAGGTCTGGTCGTAACCATGGATAAAGTTGTTTCAAATATTTGCAAATCATGAGTAGGTAAATTTCCACTAATAGTCCCTACATATTGGGTAGGAGGGGGAAAATTATGATGCTCAATTTGATTAGCCACCTCTTTACCATGCTTTGGTAAAGGATGTTGAAATATGTCCAATGATTTATTGGCATTATGATTTTGGGGGTTGTTATTTTGAGCATTATTTGGAGGATTTTGTTTAGGTTGAAAGGCTTGCACCTCCATCTCATTGTTATCAATTAAGTCTTGTATTTTTTGTTTTAATATTTTACAAGATTTGGTAACGTGTCCAGGTTCTCTATGGAAATCACAATGTAAATTAGCTTTGTATCCGGGTATAGTTGGATCAGGTTCTCGGATATTTGGTAATTGGATCAAACCTCATTCTAATAATTGTGATAGAATGGTTGATAGAGGTTGATTTAACCTAGTAAATTCTCAAGGTGGTTTATCAAGAGGTTTCAGTATAAACTTCTTCGTTGTTTTTGCAGCATTAACATTAGCAATGTTTCTGCTATCAATGACTCCATCACCCATAACTTGTTTATTCTTATATTTATTTTTGGATGTTTTCTCATTGTCTTTCATTTTAAGCTAACCTCTCCTAATAAGAGCATCTTCCACTCTTCAAGCTAAGTCTATAGCTTGATCGAAGGTGGTCAAGGTAGCAGTTGATAACTCATAGGATAGTTGTTCTTGTAAATTATTGATAAAGATATCCAACATTTCCCGATAAGGTAACACAAAGTGCAATTTTCCTATCGAATGTCTCCATCGAGCTAGGAAATCAGCAAAACATTCATCTTTGTCTTGTTTTAAGTTGTACAAATCTTTAAAGGTTATATGCATTTCGATGTAGGCAATAAATTGATGAACAAAAGACTCGGCTATTTCTTTGAAATTCCTCAAAGAATGAGTGGGTAATTGATAATACCACTCTAATTCCATTCCTCCTAAACTTTTTGGGAACATTTTTAGCAATAATAAATCATCATGTGATATATCATGACATGCTATCCTAAACATACGAAGATGCTCTATAGGATCTTCAGTTGCTTTGTATATAGGTAGGACATGCATAGGAAAGTGTTTAGGATATGGCTGTGCTACGACTATATGATCTAAAGGCTGACTACACATCTCTCCATAGTTGTACGAGGGATGGTAGGGATCTATCTGATCCATGCAGGAAACTAACTGTTTCACCACAGTTTCAAGATTACTAATTTTTCCACCATATTGATTCGGTGGGACATAAGCATGGGGTTTATGAGTGTATGACGGTGTGACATAAGGATTAGACGCTATATTGCTATTATGCAAAACATTGGTAGGAAGAGTGTTATGAAGAGGATTTGTAGTAGTATTATGTTGTATCCCAGATTGTTGGAAATTGGTGTTTGGTTTTGTTTTGGGCTTTTGTTGGTTTGAGGTATGTTGATCAATAGCTTGGCAAAATAGGGCAGTGAATGAAGGTTTATTTTGTGTGGGAATAACTCTAGTCTTGGTAATAGGCACTCTAGGTGGTTGGGTAACCTGTTGTTGTTGCATGTTCTGGATTATAGCGGCCATATCCAAATTGGATGGTCCAGCTTGATCACTTTCTTGATCAATGAAGGACAAGGGATTAGTGTGTGTGTGTGATATATTTCTTCTAGGGTTTCTTGAGTGTCACTAATTTTATCCTTGTCCATATGGACTGCTCTATTAAGAGCACTAATATTAGTATTGAGGAACTTCCAAAAATGTTCCATGTTCTCAAAAGTAACAGCTCCTCCGGGAGACATTTTAGGAGATGAGGATCCTTCCTCTCTAATAGTTTTTTTTTGTTCATTTCCTACAACAAACTATTATTCTTGTTGGTCTAGGGTTCCTTATTCCTGAATTGGGGCTGCCTTATGGGGATGCCTTGGTCTGAGAGACCACAAACAGGGGGTTCTATACCATCAAAGTCACCCGGGAGCCACACCCAGCCCTACCCGCACCAACATTATCAATTAGATTTTGGGTACCTAATTCAGATTTTTGGTAGGGTGGAGATTCGAACCTGGGACCTCCCTTGGAGGATTGCCCTCTCCTCTCCAACTCACCTACAACACCTGGGTGCTTAAACTTAGATTTTAGCAAATATATATATATATATATATATATATATATATATATATATATATGCGACAATTTTGAGAGGTATATATTTTAATTATATACCTACTATAATACTTAAAAGAAAACGTTTTAATTTTTGTTATATTTTTGTTTTTATAATAATATTATAAAGACAACAAACAACATACTAAATGCAAGAAATAATAATAATAAAATAATGGCTTAGTTTTCTATAAATAGTTTATGGATATCATTAATAGGATCAAGTTCATCAGGAGTCATGAAATTCTCCTCTTCAAATTAGAGATGGTTTTTCAAGAATTTGACAAAGTGTGCTATGGTGATATTATCTATTTCAGACTCTGACCTATAGAAATAAAGTTCATGGTAATACTCTCGATATAACACAGCTCTAGGAACTCTATTCCATCTCTTTCTATCCGTAATAATGACCTCTTGATCCTCTATACGAGATAGAAATTTATGTACTACAACTGCGTTGTCGAGGTATTCCTCAAAAGTGTACAACTCGAAAGACACAAGTGCTCTTTTATCGGCTAACCACCTATGGCAAGCTCTCTGAAGCTCATGGTACAAAGTCACCCGATCAGTATCCAGGATTCTATCTAGGACAAACCTCTTAATTTGCCTAAGTTCTGTCAACCTAGATGAAATAATACCCAATCTCCTATTAAGTTCGTCCCATAAATGCGGGACTCTATATGTTTGAGATACTCTAAGCAAAGAAGTAATCTCTATGGCTGCTAATTGATTTTCAACATTTATGGTGACAACTCGTATTTTATTATAATCTACCATCTAAATATGATATGCAATCTTAACAATCTTCTCCCTTTTTTTTTTTTTTTTTTTCAAAAGGTTTTTAGTTTTCACATCGGGTTCACCAAAATGTACTGCTCCAAATTTTTTGCATCCTTACCTTTAGGCTATAGGATCCACACCCGGAAGGAGGATGCGAGAAGGATGGGACAATACCTCGGACTGAGAGGCCCTTTGAAGGTCGCGCCTCTTAGGGGAGGGGTATAAGGGTGAATTTTTGACGGATGGTGGGGTTCACCAGGAAACTTTGAGTGGTAGTTTCCATGCCTAGGTTGAGAATGGGTTTGATGTGTTCATTTTTATATTCAATAATTCAATTCCTAGGTTTTTCCAAGATGAATCTAAGCTATTCTATATGCCAATGCTGATTTATATGGATACAGAAAGCATGAATAAGTGCTAAACATAGAAAGTGTGCTAAATAAGATAGAATGTACCTGATTTTGGATTTTTGATGAATATTCTGAGGTTTGTAGAAGTCCAGATCATATCAAATCTTACATAATCATCTGTAATTACACATAATCATCTCAGATCACAGTCAGTCATCTAAGATCAGAAGAGATTGTCTTCGACCTAACGAATTTTAGAAACCTACAATCATAGAAATAGATACCAAAGACCAAAAATGCAACTGCAAAAGCAAGGGGAAATGATAGAAATAACAGTAAACTTGCCTAAATGATAAATCTAGATAACAATTAAAGGAAATGCATTAATTTAATAATTTATTTTAACTTTATCATGCATCTATGCTAAATGATGTGAACTCCAGAATGCAGAAATAGAATAAACTAAGTTAATGCATAAGGAAATGAAGAGAGAAGATACAAAAATACAAAATTCGGGCTCTGATTGCCCTCAATCTGGACTGCAGTCGAGATCACCTCCAATTGTATGAGATCATCATCGATCTATGATAGGATCATTTGAGATCATCTGGAATCGCCAGCGATAATCCGAGCTTGCTCCAGCTGAAAAAAAGTAAAATTCTTGCAAGAAAAACTTGAAATACACAATGCAAACAATGGTGCGAAGGTGTTCTAATGCACGAAAAGCTAAAGTTGTAGGGAAAATCAGCCAGGGGGAAGTCAAGAAAAATCTTAAGTTTATATAGGATTTAGGGAGAGGTTAGGAGGTTGGAGATCACCCCAATTTGGGAGATCTCCAACCGGGGAGACTCTAACCGCACAAACACACTTTCTGCCCAAGTTAGAGAAGCTGTTGAAACAGAAGTTAATTATGAAAATTTAGTTTTGGGATGAAATCGTCTGGAAATTCTGTTCCAAACGAATTCGTCATATCTGGGACCATTTCGTCTAATCATCGATGATATCATCCAACGGTCAAAACAAATCCTAAAAATGGCATGAAAAATGAGGGGAGCGGGTAACGGGTGGTTAACGGGCGGTTTTGGGGTTAAAATTCAAATTTTTATCTTTTTACTAAGGGTTTAACTGGGCCAATTGTAGGGTGCTACACCTTAAACCTAGCTCTTACATTTTTTAATTGGATTTGGGTCTTGTGTGGGAGTTATGGACAAGCATCTATCAGTGCAAGAAAGTGATAGTGGTATCACCTATTCACCCACATACTATAAGAAATACCCATACAAAATATTGATTATCTATATGGTTCTATTTTCTTCATGTGAAAAATTAAGAGAGATGAATGTGACAAATGCAATTTATACTTGATATTCCTTTTCTCATTATATGCACATTTCCAAATCCCATTTCATGAGTATAACCATCATGAAGAAGAAATATATTTTTATTTAAAAATAATAATGAGATAGGGACTATCCCTATCACCTTCTAGCCATCCATCCTTGATACCACATTTTACTTACCATGGAAGGGAGATGTGGAATCATAAGAAAGGAAAAGAATCCCTACTAATTATTGAAACACACATTGTAGCATGCATCCATGGAAGGTATGGGCCAACCAAAACCATTAAAAATAACATGAAATATCAAAAAAAGACCTTAACTTAAAAATGAATATCTATCTTATCTACTTAAAAATGAGTCTGTGCCTAGGGTAGTCAACCCCAGAGCCAATGTTAAGTGGTCCCCACCTCCTACAGGTTGGTTTAAGTTTAATTTTTATGGAGCGGCTAAGGAAAATCCTGGTAGAGAAGGAACTGACGACATTGTGCGAGATCATAATGGGAATATGATGCTTGCATTTTCTGAATATTTGGGAACAATGATGAATAATGAATCTAAAGCTAGAGCTATGTGGAGAGGCCTTCAAATGACTCAAGACTTAGAAGGCAATTTGATCGTAGAAGGAGACTCTATGCATGTTATAAATCTCCTCAATAATTGGAAAACACCTCCTTGGAGGATTAAAACAATTGTTGAAGAGGCTAGGACCCTTTTCTAGGGAAGATAGGACATAAAAGCCCAACATGTCTTTTGGGAAGCTAACAAATTTGCTGATAAGCTGGCCAATTTGGGTGTCAATGGTGACGGACTTTTAAAATGGGAACACGATGTCCCGAGTGAAGTAGAGGAGCGTATTCAACAAGAATGCCAAGAATGATAGTCGAATTTACCAATAGGTAAGGCACTGTAATTTTGAATGCTATGAGTATTCTTGTCTCTTTTTTGAAATGGACTCATAATAAAAATTATCCAAGTTGTCAGTCTTGGTGGATGCTGCTTGGAAATACCACAAAGACTAATGGGGATAGTCACATGTCAGATAACATGGCTCCTAGTTGTCTTAGTAATTTGAGGTTGGTTGATAATCACAGGGCAAGAAAGAAACGACAATATAAGACTTTAAACCAGAGCCACATGGACCACCATATAGCCACCACCATAAATATAGCCAGTAGGTTCACTTCTCCAAGGATGATTGGCCAAGACAGGATGTGGTCCCAAAGCATGTCATATACGGAAGAAAGCAATTAACAAATAGTTATTGAGTAACTATCAATACAGAGCTTGTGGGAGTTTTTTAGTACTCTACTATGTGTGTCTGTAGCTTTTTGTTTCTCCATTGTTTCAAGGAAGGGATCCGTGTCTGTTTATTTATTTTTAATTATGATGCAGGTATGTTTTCTTGGGGTATACCCAAAATGTTGTATGGGAAGTTTCTTTTTGATAACATGCTATGTGTCGTACCGTATGTAATGGCTTTGGTGGTATGTAGATTTTACATATATATGATCCTTAGGAAGGACATGTTCATCAACATCCCTGGGCTAATTTTTGTAAAAGGTTTTGGGTCAACCTGTAAAACCCGGTATTAATGCTATAGTATCTTATCTACAAAAAAAAATGAATATCTACCCTTATATACACATAAGCAAATAAATAATAGCCCATTTATAAACAAGGTGAATGGATAAGGAATAAGTTATCATTCAAATAAGAGTGCAACAACTCTATGAATGACTCATTACACCTAGTATTTTCCATCGGTAATAAATGCCCCTTTAGTATTCAAGTTCAATACCTATTGTGTCAAATTAGGCTTTCATACTTCTCGTTGTGATATTTCAAGGTTGGAGTAAAAATTTTCCACAGTAGTTGAATTTACTGATATAACGTATAAATAAGGTGATAGTTAGTGTAGTGACTGACAATGCTATTTATCTTTCATCCCCATAATTTGCAATCAATTGATTGCACATTTTAAAATATAGAGCAACCCAATCTTAACATGATTCTTGTTACTCATCATCGGTTTTGTCAACCTTTACCAAATACTCATGTCAACATGAAAATTGGATGCAACCAAGATATATGAGTGATTCTCATTTAGAAGAAGAATAATGACACCTCAATTCAAATTGAGTAATCACAAGCACCTTGATTTACATGCATGGAATTAAAATTTTTAAAGGTTTTACTTACATGCATGGAGCTCAATGTTTCAAATTGATCCTTCCCTCTTGTTCATATTTACTTGTGAAATAAATTTGTCAAATCCTTGATCCCACATCCAAAACCATGAAGGATAATTATCATGAGTTACAACCCTACTCGATTCTCCACCCAACCTAGTGAAAGGATGCACTAGAGAAATATTTAGTGAGCATGATAAATAAAATGGATATATAAATGCACTTACCTAGAACCAAGAGAGTGTAATTTATAGAAACTTACTCCCACTACATATATTTATAAGGTTGAGTGCTCTCTCCATTTTAAAATTATACCATATTGAGAGGTCAAATAAATATTCTACTAGGATAGGGAATTTCTCTTAATATAGGACCTTTGATTAACCTATCAAAAGGGATATATATTAATCCATTCAAATATAGCTCATTACTTTTGCAAAAGAGAGTTGAACACTCATAAAAAAGTGTATCTTCTCATTACTTACATGACCCATTTTTTATTGGGAATGTCTAAATAAATCAATTATAGCATATAGATACATAGAAATTATCCTATTATGATATTGCTAGATATTTAAACCAAGAAATATCTATTCAAAAACATCCATCGATATAGACATGATACCACTATAATATATTGATAAAAAAATATTGGATCATTTGCTCTTATGATATAAGAGAAAATCCCCTTGGAATCAATTTCTCCCTTGAATTGTAAGATATAAGGGGAATGAAATATCTTATTGTTTCTATTTCTATCTTGTTCTGCCTTGCTCCCTAGATGATATGTCAAATCATCATATTATTTAACAATATGTGGGTGTATCTAATTTTTTGGATGGGATGGGTTGTGGAGTGTACATGGTAAGATTAGGCATTCATTTGACTTAACTAATTGTTTGTTTGGTGGACCACCTGTCATTTATTTAAATGTAAAATTCACCATTTCCATATGATTCATATGATTGGTAGTACAATATCAATTTGCACCTTCTTCATATTTTTATCCCCCCCTTTACACCTCCTTCATATACCTTATTCATTCCTCTCTGATAGGTTGCTAAAACAACTTCTTTTCTCAAGCCAAAATGACTCAGATATAACTTCCATTTTGGTGCTATGTCTCTTGTCATTATCATATCATTGTATGTTTTGTAGATAAGTCCCAACCTAATAATTCCATAACATTGATAAGTGATTGCTTAACTTAATGCACTTCTACTCTTGCTCAACTCCCTTGCATTAATTGAGTGCCTAAGAGCTCTCAATATATTAGTTTAGCCTTATTATATTACCCATGTAATATAATGATAATAGTCAAGTGTGCTCATAATTGAAAGTTAAGAAAAGTTTCATCATTAGTATCATGAGTATTTTTGTGTGTGTGTTGTAGTAGGTAAGGTTTTATAATAGATATTTAGGAGTCTTTTATTTTGGGTGATTAGTGCTTGATGCTCAACCAAGTCATAGATGATAGTTGAGCCTTCTCCCTTGTCATAAAGACCAATTTTTTAAATGGGTTTTTAAGAGTATGATATTTTCATATATATGAACCAACAATTAAGATATCTAGAGCTGTGAGGGATACCATAGTGGTAAGTCCTTGGGATTTCATCTAGAAGACCCAAGTTCAAACCTTGGTAAGAGGGGACTAGGACCCCTCATAAAAACCTGTGTAAACTTAAATTTTGTGGAGGCTACAATGAGTGTGTGACAATAAGCATGGAGGTTGTAGTAAGGATGGACATGGGATGCCACATGGGATACTTACATAAGAAGAGCTAACCGCAGCCCAGGTACTAAAAATTCTCTTTCTCCTTTTAAAATTGGTAGTTATAATCCACACCACCCACTAGTAGATCCTATGGCTACTAATCCTTCCCCAACTCACGAAAACATCACGCAAGGAAACTCAAGTAATTCAGCCATGTCTGATAGGGAGTCTCTTCATGGCATACTAGAGAGTATAAACGAAATGGGTATCCTCCTAAAAGACCTTGTGAAAGCACAAAAACAACCTAATCCCAATACTAATCCCCAAAATCACTCCCATGCCCAACGGAATGAAGAAACTGTCGATCCTAATGATGATTGGAAACAAAAACAGGGTGATTGGGATAATTACAGGGATCCCTATCAAAGACAACGGTATAACCAAAATCAAGAAAGGGACACGGGTTATCACCAACCAAGAGGCCCTAATATTAATTTTCCACGAATTGATATGCCCACTTTTGAAGGTCATGATCCTCGTGGTTGGTTAGCCAAAATGGAAGGCATCCTTGACTTATATCAAATTAAGGAAATTGATAGAGTTCCTTTCGCCGCATCAAAATTAGGCACTGAGGCCTACCAATGGTTTGTATGGCTTAAAAAAGAGAATGAAGCTATTATTACTTGGAGAAAATTCACTACCTCTTTTTTAGAAAGATTTGACGACGGAGCTACATCATCCTACACAGTAATATTGTTATCTCTTAAACAAAAAGGGTCAGTTAGTGAATTCGTTTCGGAGTTTACCAGCTTACTACCATACACTTCAGACCTTAGTCCCGACACGCTGGTAGGTGCCTTTCGCAATGGGTTGAAAGAAATTATTCGCGTGGAGGTAGACATGCACGATCCAACCTTGTTGAACAGTTGTATAAGAATAGCCAAGTTGGCCGAGAAGAGACATCAGTTGTCTGCACAGTGGGAAACATATAGTCGTCCTTCATATCGCAACAATTCCTTTCGTAGAAATGATCAACCATCAAGATATTTTTGCTATAAATGTCGCACTCATCACCCCAGGGAACAAGCTTGTGCCCAAAAACAAAACTTTCATATTGAAGGTGATCATTGTGAAGGAGAAGAAGATGAACCTTACCAATCAGAAGAACCTATGCCATAAGACCTACCATGTACTATAGACGAAAAAGAAGAGGATACAATGGCAATTTCAGTGCATGCTCTCATGGGTTTAACCGCCCACCATACCATCAAGGTACCAGGTTTTCTCCGTCAAAAAAAGGTGAATGTGCTAATTGATTCTGGTAGCACCCACAATTTTATCGACATCAAAACAGCAAAAGCTTTGAATTTATTCATTAACTCTTCCAACAAAGACAAATTCCAGGTTCTAGTGGCCAATGGGGTGAACGCACAATGTGTGGGTCGCACATCTCAAGTTTCCATAAATATGGGAACTTATACCTGGTTAGGATCCCTTTTTGTCATGAATTTAGGGAACTTTGATGTCATTTTGGGTGTTGAATGGTTGGAAACATTAGACACAGTTAGTTTCAACTTCAAAAAATTATTTGTGGAATGGAAGGAAAATGGACGAGTCATTCGCTTACAAGGCATTACTACTCCTCCATCACAAATGGTGAGCTCTCATAGTATGGAGAAGATGTTAAAAAAGGGTGGATATGGTTTTATAGCTCAAATTAATTGTTTGGAAAAACAATCTTCAGCAACTTCGGATATTATTGCACCTGAGTTACAAGATATTATAACACATTACGAAGAGGTTTTCCAAGAACCTCAAGGATTACCACCTAAACGATCTCATGATCATGCCATCCATTTGATGCCAGGGAGTGTCCCACCTAACAGTCGTCCTTATCGCTATCCTCAACCACAAAAGACAGAAATCGAACAGATCGTTCAGGATTTGTTGGATCATGGAGTCATTCGTCACAGCACTAGTCCTTATTCCTCACCTGTAGTCCTGGCTAGACGAAAAGATAACTCTTGGCGTATGTGTCCTGACTTTCGTTCTCTCAATAAACTCACTATCAAGGACAAATTTCCTATCCCCGTCATAGATGACCTATTAGATGAGTTGCATGGGGCAAAATTTTTTACAAAATTAGACCTTCGCTCTGGCTTTCACCAAATCCGTGTTAGAGAAGAAGATATTCCCAAAACGGCCTTTCGTACTCATGAAGGTCATTACGAATTTTTGGTCATGCCTTTTGGTCTCACTAATGCACCATCCACATTCCAAAGTCTCATGAACCAAGTGTTTCGTCCACTCCTCCGTAAGTTTGTGTTAGTTTTTTTTGATGATATTCTCATATACAGCAAAACATGGACGGACCATTTACATCATGTGGATAAAGCCCTTCACATCCTACACAAAGAAAAATTATTTGTTAAACGCTCCAAATGTTCATTTGGTGTTCAAGAAGTCGAGTATCTTGGTCATATAGTTTCACATGAGGGTGTCAAAGTCGATCCCAATAAGATTAAGGCAATTCAAGAGTGGCCTTTACCTAAAACCATCAAGAAACTTCGTGGTTTTTTGGGTCTCACGGGCTACTATCGCAAGTTTGTACAGAATTATGGTAAGATTGCAGCACCTCTCACGACACTCACAAAAAAGGATGCTTTTCGTTGGTCGGAAGAGGCTACTCTAGCTTTTGAAGCTCTTAAGCAAGCCATGTGTACAACTCCAGTATTAGCAACTCCCAATTTTCACAAACCATTTATTATCGAATGTGATGCATCGAGAACAGGAATTGGGGCTATATTAATGCAAGAAGGTCATCCATTGGCATTTGAAAGTAAACAACTTTTCCGAAAAATTTTGGGAAGATCAACATATGAAAAAGAAATGTTGGCTATTCTTCATGCAGGAGAAAAATGGAGACACTACCTAATCAGCAGTCGCTTCATTATCAAAACAGATCATAGTAGCCTCAAGCATTTTTTGGAGCAAAGGTTTTCTTATCCAGAACAAAATAAGTGGTTAACCAAACTTCTGGGCTATGATTTCGTTATCGAATATAAGAAAGGGAAGGAAAATCTAGTCGCCGATGCGCTGTCCAGAAAATATGAAGATGAAGTAGTCATCAATGCTATTTCAGGTCCTTGCTCCCAATGGGTAACTCAATTACAAATTGAATGGTTGTCCAATAGTGAAACTGCCCCGATAATTCATGAATTATCTATAGGGTCTTCCAAACACCCTTTGTTCTCTTATGAAGATAACATCCTCCGAAGAAGAACCGCATTTACATTCCACATAATTCAGAACTCAAATCAAAGATCCTCGATGAATCACACGCTTCTCCATCAGCAGGACATTCAGGATTTTTGAAGACATATTTAAGGGTCAAACAATCATTTTGTTGGAAAGGATTAAAAGCGGAAGTCAAACAATGGGTAGCAGAATGTGAAGTTTGCCAGCGCAATAAAGGAGAAACAGTCAAATCACCAGGATTATTACAACCATTACCCATCCCTGAACGACAGTGGGAACATATATCCATGGATTTCATTGAAGGTCTTCCAAAATCAGAAGGCAGGACAGTAATCTTCGTCGTCGTAGACCGGTTATCCAAATATGCTCACTTTCAGGCTTTACAACATCCATTTTCCGCAAGCAAGGTGGCAAAGGTATTTATGGATTCAATTTTCAAATTACATGGTATGCCAAAAAATATTGTAAGTGATAGAGATCCCATTTTTACTAGTAACTTTTGGAGGGAGTTATTTCGCCTTAGTGGTACCAAATTGAACATGTCTTCAGCTTACCATCCACAGATAGATGGTCAAACGAAGTAGTTAACAAATGTTTGGGTACGTACTTAAGATGTTTTGCTCAAGATAAACAATACCAATGGAGCCATTGGTTAGCATTGGCATAATGGTGGTACAACACTTCTTACCATTACTCAATTAAGATGTCTCCATTTGAAGCATTGTATGGCACCAAACCTCCAGCCATTGCAGATTACGTCCAGGGATCATCCAAGGTAGCCAAAGTGGATGATTGGTTCCAACAAAGGCAGTCTACACTCACCATCCTCAAAGAGAATTTAGTCCAAGCACATAATCGTATGAAACAACAACAAGACTTGCACCGATCAGAAAGAACCTTTGATATAGGTGATTGGGTGTTCCTAAAGCTGCAACCTTACAAACAATCCTCGTTAAGGTTAAAGTCCAGCCAAAAGTTGGCTCCACGATTCTATGGTCCCTACAAAATTGTGCGCCGCATTGGAGAAGTAGCCTATCAATTAGAGCTACCTACATCATCACGAATACACCAAGTATTTCATGTTTCATGTCTCAAAAAATTAATTGGTCAGAAAGTACAAAGTCAATCGGACTTACCAGGTGCTCGATGAGGAAGGACGCATACATCTCCAACCCGAAGATATACTACAACATAGAATCCGAAGACTGAGATCACGTCAGATTCAAGAATTTCTCATTAAATGGCAAGATTTACCAGAGGAGGATGCCACATGGGAACCTGAAAGTATCTTCCAGACATTTCCAGCTTTGAGGACAAAGCTTTCCGAGGAGGGGAGTCATGTTACACTCCAAACATGAAGAGTCGGCTATATTATCCAATTGTGTAAAATTCATTATATATGGGTTCATAATAATTTAATTGAAGAATCATCTCATATCTTTTATTATTATTCATCTGCGTTTGCGCAAGGGTGTGCCCACCTTAAGTGGCCATTGATTTATTCCATTCGTTTCACTGCATTTTCCTTATTGTCAACTTCGTTCGTATTTGATTTCGGTTTATTATTTTATCTTGCAAGTTTCTGGAACAGAAGGATAGAAATATCCTTCCAGTGAAGCCCATGAGGAACAGAAGCACCAACAACAATGACAACTCTTCTCCTCACAAAAGGGGTGTAAACCCTAGGTGCAATCAAGTGATGAAATGAAGTGATAAATTTGGGTACAGTATTCACAAAAGAGATGCAAACCCTAGGTGCAGTCAAGCATTTAAGGAAGAGGGTTTTTCATAGACCATATTCTGTGAGAAAGCCTCTTCAATCAAAAGAAATATTTCTCAAGGATATTTGGGTTCGTAGGTGGATGAACCCATGTCCTCTATCAAGATTTCAGAGGATGAATTTAGGTTAGATATGATTTATCATGAAGTCCAAACAATTATTTGCAAAATCAAGGGTAAAAGACCAAGTCTAGAGGAGCTCAAAGGATACATTAAATATTGGTGGAGTACATAATTTCAAATAACTCTTCTACCCAAAAATGTATTTTGTGTTTCCTTTTTTGATTCAGCAGATATAGATACGGTAATGGATTATAGATATAATTGGTTTTTGGACAAAGGGGTGTCTATTTAAGACCTTGGACTCCTAGTTTCAACCCCTTTACATAAGAAGTTAATTACTTCCCAATATGCATGAATCTTTATGCTCTCCATATGGAGTTTTTGGGAGAGACGATATTCACCAAAATTGGTAATGCCATTGGTGTATTCCAATATATGGATGCCCAAAATAAGAAAAATTTGTCCAATGAAATTAATATGAGTAAAGCAATATTAGTTGTTTGGATGGATGTTTCAGTTCCTGGATCTCAATCCATTACTATCTCCTCAAGAAAAGGGGAATGAATCCAAAATATTGAATATGAAAACTTCTCCCTAAGATGTTATGATTGTTAGAAATATGGTCACTTGAAGAAGAGATGCTCGAACATCCGATCATGCTTTGATTCCTCCTTGGTGGAGAAGGGCCTGAATGCAAATGATTCAAAACATTCAAATGTCCCAATTCAAAAGAAAGAATCTCATCCTCTAGATGCACCAATTGTCCAATAGGAATCATGTGAGCAACATAATACACAACCCTAGGAGAATTTGAATCAGATCATTGAGAAAATCCAAATGGTTACTAAATACCATCTAGATGATTCTATGGAAAATATTAGCACCTCAGATGGTATTCTTGAAGCTAATTATGAAACAATCAGTGACGATCAATTTTCTAAAAATGAAGATCCTACAAAATGTGGTACAACTAGATATTACCTTAGGAGCTTGAAGTGCAAAAATATATTTTTATATCTTGCTACTCTACAAGACCAAGAACCTACAAAAGAAAAATAATCAAACTGATTTCCTCTTTGATGGATGATTGTTATGTTTATTTTTCTTCTATATGCTAGAGTTATGTGTCATGTAAGGATTTTTATTGTTAGGGTTGTTCTTGGTGTTAGTTCCTTAAAAAGAAACATTGATTATGGAACCTTAGTATTTTGAGGAAGATGGAAAATATCTTTGATAGGAAAGTAAATATAGGTATGCTTTAATTAAATTGTTAGAAATGTAATGAGAGTAATGTATTGTTTTATTTTTGTAATGGGATTGGCCCCCAATAGAAGCCACCCATAGCTTATTAGAAAAAAACAATGAAGAGATCTAATGTTTTGTTATCAAGAAAAACTATAATTATGGCATTTTAATATATAGAAGCCAAACAAAAATTTGAATGATGTCATCTTATAAAGAAAAAATATAATAATGACATTTTAATACAAAATAACTAGGTGAATCATACATTTTGAATCCTCTCATATTTCTTTCTCAATATTTTTTCGATATTAAGGGTTTGTTCTAAATAGATCTAGACGTGTATTTTTAAGGTGAATAATAGAATTTTTTAATTTATAATGAGCCTTAATATTCTTGGAAGTGGCCAAAGAAAATTTATTATTCTTGGAATCAAGGTTATCTTTAAATAGCCTATCAAAGCTTAAGTCAAGGTAATCATAGATGCATATATCATGAGATTGTCATTAGTTCTTGAAAGAAAGTCACAAATTTACTCATGGATTAGAGAAACAAGAATTTAGTCAAACTATATTTATTTATTTCTTGAAGACCTTAACCAAAGGAAGGAAAATGTTTAATAGAGAGAGAGAGAGAGAGAAAATCTTAATAGTGCCTCTCTCTCCCCTAACTTCTTATAGTCTCAAGAGTGTGCTCCTCTCGTCATTAATATAAGAAAAATCTTAGATATTAAAGCTATCCACATGATGAGAATAGGTAATATGACTATTACACTTTGATAGAAATATGTTATAGACTATTCATAGAAAGGTGAAGTCAAATCATAAAAATATTTCTTAATTTATGTAAACCACCAACAAAATATGATCTAAACCAAGAATTTGGATCTATTATAAATGACCTTTTCTTACTAATATGAATATCTTCATTTTGAAATATCTAACCATCAATCAAATAATATTTGGTTAGAATTCTTTCTTTCTTGAAACTCATAATAGGCACCTACAACCCATGGCCCTTTGAATTACCTTTCAATTTTATGGTTGGATCTTACCTTTCCATTCATTAACTCATTCATTGGATAGAACCAACCTTAAAATTTAAAATTCTCCTTCTTATTAAAATTTTCCACTCAATATAAACATGCATCAATATAAATCACATACTGCATGTGTCGCGACCAAAAAAGAAGTGAAAGAGAAGGAAGGAAAATGTGTCACGATTTCACGACATGTTAGAAAAAGTGTCACGATATCGCGACATGGAAAATGTGGCGTGATATCGTGACATGTATCTTTATCATGACCAAAAAAGAAGAGAAATAGCAAGTGGAAAAAGTATCACGATATCGCGACGTGTTGTTTCTTAGCTACTAAAAGAGAAGAGAAAGAGCAAGATAGGAAAAGTGTCACGATATCGCAACATGTCATCTTATCATGGTCAAAAGAGAAGACTAAGGGAAAGAAGGGAAAGTGGCATGATATCACGACATGCAGCTATGTCGCGACCAAAAAAGAAGTGAAAGAGAAGGAAGGAAAAAGTGTCACGATTTCACGACATGTTAGAAAAAGTGTCATGATATCGCGACATGGAAAATGTGTAGCGATATCACGACATGTCTCTTTATCGCGACCAAAAAAGAAGAGAAAAAGCAAGTGGAAAAAGTGTCGTGATATCACGATGTGTTGGAAAAGTGTCGCGATATCGCGACATGTCGTCTTATCGCGGTCTAAGAAGACTAAGGGCAAGAAGGGAAAGTGGCATGATATCGCGACATGCAGCTGTGTCGTGACCAAAAAAGAAGTGAAAGAGAAGGAAGGAAAAAGAGTCACGATTTTGTGACATGTTAGAAAATGTGTCACGATATCGCGACATGGAAAATGTGTCGTGATATCGCGACATGTCTCTTTATCGCGTCCAAAAAAGAAGAGAAATAGCAAGTGGAAAAAGTGTTGCGATATCGCGACGTGTTTTTTTTTTGCGACTAAAATAGAAGAGAAAGAGCAAGTTAGGAAAAGTGTCACGATATCGCGACATGTCGTATTATCACGGTCAAAAGAGAAGACTAAGGGCAAGAAGGGAAAGTGGCATGATTTCACAACATGTTGTATTATCGCGACCGGCAAGAGGGTAAAAGTGTCACGATATCGTGACATGTCATATTTTCACGACCAAAAGAGAAGAGAAAGTACGAAAAGGAAAAGTGTCACGATTTCGCGACATGTTAGAAAAAGGGTCGCGATATCGTGACATGTATTTTTATCGTGACCAAAAAATAAGAGAAAGAGCAAGTGGAAAAAGTGTCGTGATATCGCGACATGGTGGTTTTTCATGACTAAAAGAGAAGAGAAAGAGCAAGATAGGAAAAGTGTCATGATATCACGACATCATATTATCGCGGTCAAAAGAGAAGACTAAGGGCAAGAAGGGAAAATGGCACGATATCACGACATGCAGCTGTGTCACGACCAAAAAATAAGGGAAAGAGAAGGAAGGAAAAAGGGTCACGATTTTGCGACATGTTAGGAAAAGTGTCGCGATATCATGACATGGAAAATGTGTCATGATATTGTGACATGTCTCTTTATCGTGACCAAAAAAGAAGAGAAAGAGCAAGTGGAAAAAGTGTCGCGATATCGCGACGTGTTGTTTTTTCACGACTAAAAGAGAAGAGAAAGAGCATGTTAGGAAAAGTGTAACGATATCACGACATGTAGTCTTATCATGGTCAAAAGAGAATACTAAGGTCAAGAAGGGAAAGTGGCATGATATCAAGACATGCAGCTGTGTCGTGACAAAAAAAGAAGTGAAACAGAAGGAAGGAAAAAGTGTCACAATTTTGCAACATGTTAGAAAAAGTATCGCGATATCGCGACATGGAAAATGTGTCGCTATATCACGACATGGAAAATGTGTCATGATATCGCAACATGTCTCTTTATCGTGACCAAAAAAGAAGAGAAAGAGCAAGTGGAAAAAGTTTCGCGATATCGCGACGTGTTGTTTTTTCGTGACTAAAAGAGAAGAGAAAGAGCAAGATAGGAAAAGTGTCACGATATTGCGACATGTCATTTTATCACGGTCAAAAGAGAAGACTAAGGGCAAGAAGGGAAAGTGGCATGATATCGCGACATGTCGTATTCTCACGACCAGCAGGAGGGAAAAAGTGTCACGATATCGCGACATGTCGTATTTTTGCGACCAAAAGAGAAGAGAAAGTACGGGAAGGAAAAGTGTCACGATTTCGCAACATGTCATTTTTTTGTGATGAAAAGAGAAAATAAAGAGGGGGAAGAAGAAGTGTCGCAATATCGCGACACTTTGTAGTTTTGTGACCAAAAGAAAAGAGAAAGTGTTAGAAGGCAGAGTTGTCGACCACCTTTGTTCCAAGGTGTGGGTAAATTTTTGTAAGGGTATTACTCTTTGTTGGCTTTGTGTCCTTAGCAGAGGGCTAAACAGACTATCCATTTTGAGTTATTGTCTCGTTTTAGCATTGTGCTATTGTTGTAATAGGTTTTGGGTCAACCTGTAAAACCCGGTTGTAATGTTTATGTCCCTTAATTACCAAAATATATATATATATTGTAGGACTACCCCTAATACATGAATGGTTGGTAGAGAAACAAATTTTGGCCTACTCTTGAGTGAGTGTAGAGGGAAACCTTTGAACTAAGAAATTTTTAAATGATTCAATTATATATGCATTTAAAATTTTAAGTTTTAAACTTGAAATGGATTAATGACATGAACCAAACTAGTTTGAAATACATAAGAAATTACATTTATGTACTATTAATAGAAAGGATCAGTTTTCATGATAAGGTTTACTTGGTTGAGTATATCGATGTTGGCTTACTTTGAAAGTTAAGGTAAGCATTTTTTTTTCTTTCTTCCTTCCTTTATTTCTTTTGATCAATGACATGATTACCTTACAATTATAAATCTAATATAGGTAACTTATCAAGTATGAATAGGTTATTCTTTAAACCATTTATATATGAATATCCATTCATATTATAGATGTAATGATGATATAATAGTGTAAGGCTTGATTGAGGATAAATTTGGGGTTGATATCCATTGTTAATACATCTATAAGAGAGAGACAAGCTCTTTTTAAGGTCTATCCTATTATTCATAAAAAGTTTAATCTATGAGAGACAAACTTTAATCTATCTCCTTCTCAATATCCTTTAGTCAATATTCTCTTCGAATCTTATAGGATCCCCAAACTCCTCTTCATATCATCTAAAGGACCTTATATATATTGACTGCATGCTCACATGAATCCATATGCTATATGTATTCTCACTTAACTCTTAGTTTATAGTCTAGTATATACATAATATGACACATCCATATCTCCTCTAATAGGGGAGTAAATCATGTATTGTGTATAATAGTCCACATATGAATAGACTAATTCATGCTTATAAGTAATGGGAATGGGCCTCCAAGACATCACATCTATTACACAATATCATGAGGGTATGTCTTACATGCAGGAAATGAAATCTAAATAGAGCCATCTCTTATATGCAAGAATGCAGCTCAAGATCAACAACCATATATACACACGTCAATAACCCCTTCTATGTGCATTAGTCAAGCCTTTGAACTGTATGCACATGAAAGGTATAACTTCTCTTATATATAAAATCCTCTTATATTCACTCTTCTATAAAAATGTGTATCTATTTCTATTCATAACCATTGATTCCTATATCCTATGTGAATTCATCATCCATGTTTGTAGGTTCAATGACCCATTAACATTCCTCTTCTATGTACTTGCGAAAATATTTGTTGCAAATGGAGTCTCTTTCATGAATTATTATGGGTAATGATTACACTTACTCAAGTGAATTATTGGTATTTGTTTGGTTCAAATTTATAGTTTGGTTAAAGTATAAGAAGTTAGATCAAGCACTTTAGGCTCTAGCTTGCCTCTAGTTGCTTTTTTTTTCTATAGGTAACTCATGTTTAGTTATTTATGTTCCCATCTATGCATACTAATGTTTTTTCCTCTACCACATTTTAATCTACCATTAACATCCCCTTAAAGGACCTTCACCTTTTATCATTATCCCATCACATTTTATCTGTTGGTGAACTATTGACATGCTTTGGTGCTCCTTTCATCCTGTTATCATCTAATTCATTAACATCCTCTCATTTTTTAGATTTCTATTTGAGTTACTTTTATCCATATTTCTCTTTTGAAATTCTTCCTCTTCTAGAAGGAGGTGTTTGAGGTATGTGCTAAAATTAGATCTATTGGTTTTAGATTGTATTAAATCATCCTTATCTTATATTATTGGGGTTGGGAGGTGTAGTAAGCAATGGAAAACAAAGTGAAGGAAAAACTAAAAGGAATCCCCCTAATGGGAGGTGTTGTAAGAAAAAGTGTAAGAGAGATTCCATTTTGCCATGTCCCCCTAATTTTACCCACCATGAACTCCCTCTCATATCTAAATCCCTCATGTATCTCTAGTGTTGTAGACACCCAATTTTGACACACCTAGCCAATGACATCCTCAATCAAGGCACTAAAACAACACCTCATCAAGACACCCTAACCATATCAAATTGGACATCAAATTTGGCATATTTCATCAATATCGAAGCTTATCAAAAAGTCATCAATTACCTTGTATTCACAAGCCTCTTTATCAAACATATCAAATCAATCATGTTCATACCCAAATTTTGGGTGTTTATAGCCCTAAAAAGTAAGGTAATTTTTGAGATAAATTTTGATCAGCCAAATCATCTCAAAACTTAATAAAACCACCACCATAATATCAGGCTCAAAAATATCTTTTGAAGAGTATAAATATTCCTATATTTGGACACATATCAATGCGTAAAAGTATAAAACAAAAATTGTTATCCAGAACCAAATTCACCAGTGACCAAATTTGACAGTGATATATTTGGAAAAACTGAATTCACCATTGTCAAATTTACCACTCCTTACAAAATTTTCCAATGGTAAATTCAAATAGTGGAAAATTTGGTAAAAATGTAAATTTCAAAATAAAAAATATCAATTTTCCATCTTGACCAAATTTGCCACTTGAGTCACCAAATTTGCTAGTGGTGAATTTGGTCAACAATGGTGAATTTGGCCAAACAACTCATAATTTTTTTGCAAGAACTAGGACCACATGGATTGTATTATTCTATCCTCTTACATCAATCCCACATGCCCCAACAATGCACCAGATTTACAAATTTCAATTTGACATTATCCAATTTTTACCCCAAACATCCTCTCAAATCCTATTTAAGGAGCCTCTTGGGTAAGCATCTGAAATTAAATTTTAATGTAGCTATACTCTACTAATATTTATAGCATCCTACCTCTAAGCTTCTCTTCCATAGCATTCTTCATTATCAATATTTTCCCAAGCATTCTAAATAGTTGGATCACTTACAAGCATTTTGGAGGAAAGTCAAGCAAGGTAAGGAGGGCTTTGGGGCAAGGAGGTTACCATGGAGGAAAGGAAGATAAATCTTCTATAATATTTCTTCTCTCCATTCATATTTGCTTCACATTGCATTGGTCCTCTAGGTTGTAGCCTTGCTAACTTGGATTTTCCATTGGTTCTTCTACATTTTATGCTTCTAATTCCTCATTACAAGGTTCTAATCTCTATTTGTAGCCATATAACACTATGTTTGCAGCCATCTAAAATTGTTTTTGCAGCCCTTTATTCAATCATATTATATCTATTTATCATCTAACATCTCTTTTGCAAGCTTACATCCATTTTAATTTCTACATTTTCATCATAATCACCTTCTTTGTAGGGTTTTATTATATGTCTTTGTTATATTTCATATTTAACCCTTGCTGATATTTTATTTATAGTAATATTATTTAGAATTTGCATCATACTAACACCTTCTACTCTTCTCCATGCTCATCCAATTTCATGCTTCTTTCATTTGTAAGCATAAGATTAACATAGGCTTTCTTTTAGCGATCTCCCTTTTATGCATTACTTGTAGTTTTATATTGCAAGTCATATATCATTCTTTCTCTTTATTTTAAGGAAAGGTGTTGAAGATACACAGATGTTATTTCTTTTTTATCTCACCATTTTCCAATCTTCAAGCATCTCGCATTACAATCCCCCTTCATTTTTTATTTACCGTTGTAAATTTTACACGTTTTGGGGTAACATTTACATATCTTAGCATTTTCACTCATTTTCACTATTGAATGCTAGTTTGCTTTACAAGTAGTTATATTGGCTATCCTACATTAGTCCTAGCACTAATTCATACATATTTCACTCCTCTGCACCCCTATTTTAATTGCAATTTCAGCCCTTTTACCCTCTTACTTATTGTTTTTGGTTCTCTAAGTATTGGTCAACACTTCCATACTTTGTGAATTTCATTAATATTACATTGTTAAATGCTGATTTTCTTTGACTAGAAGTTGAATTAGATATTTAAAATAATTCCTAACATCATTGCACATATTTCCCACTCTCTTGTACCCCTGTTTAATTGAAGTTTCAATCATCTTTGGTATTTTTATCCTCTTTGCATACATTTTAAATTTTTTCATTAAATTAAATTTTTTAGTGACTTAGATCTCTGATTTTATCAGTCACAAACTTAGCAAACACTTTTATAATAATCCCCTACAAATTTAGCCCCAAAACCCATCAAAATTCACTCAAAAAAACTCTTAAAACCTTCAAAATCCTATGTTCAGATCAAATTTGCCACCCTACATAGTCAGTGGTGAATTTGGAAACTAGAAAATACTCAAAACCAAATTCACCACTAAATAAATTTTCTAGTGGTGAATTTGGCAAAAACTAGTGATAAATTTGGCAAAAGGCCAAAAATCCATTCCAAGAGGTAAGCATACTCAAATTTTTCATAAACATGAGGTCTGATATACTGATAACATAGCAATACATCTTTCCCAACACTTAGATAGGCCTCCTAAAGTAGAAGATACTAATTTTTTTGGTCCTTTTTTGTAAATACAAAATCACCAGTCCTGGTGGCAAATTCAGTTGTAGTGATAAATCTAGCCATTTTAGTGGTAAATTTGGAAAAAAGGATCCAAAAGAGGTGATTCTGGAACTTGTCACTTCCCTAGCCCCACATTTACTATTTATTTGTGTTTCCCTTTTATTTTATACTATTTTATATTAGAAAATCACATTTAATTTTGGGAATTAAGGAATGTTAACTAGAAACTCAATTTTTTTACAAAATTCTTTAATTGCTTTACAAAACATCTTAATTACTTTACAAAACACCTCTAAACCAATCAATAAAGGAACCCTAGACTTAATATTAGCTTATTAATCATTTTCAAGTACATAGGAAAAGAAATCAAAAGTCATTTAGTTGCATTTAGGCTAACTTATTTTTATTGCATCTTCTCTTGTTTTACCTTGAAATACCAAAATCTCCTTAGCTCATACAAACTTGAAAAGCATATATGATAGCTCTTGTATTCTTGCATTTGTATGATAAAAGCCTTAGCATTGCATTTAGATGATCATTGAATTTTAGGTCTTAAATAAATGTTAAGGCTCAAAAAAGTGTCAAGATAGGTAGTAATCCAAAACCTTATGTTTTTTTTTGAATAAACCCATAAAACACCAATAAAACAAGCATAAAATCAACTTCTACAAGGTATGAGAAAACAAATTTGAGTAGGAGTCTAGTTGTGTTGGAAAACTTTGTATTCTTTGGGTCTTATTTGGAAAGAGACCTTCATGTGGGGAAGCAAATATCCTAATGAATCTCCCCCGTACAAACTTGACATTAAATTAGACTTAAAGAAAAAGACACATTTTTACATACTTCTACATATTTTGTGAAACCAAAATGAACACTCCTTTTGCCTTAACAAAGATAAAAGTTTTTTAAATATAATCAATATCATCTAATTTACTTGCACAGCTTACATATCATTAAATCAAGATAAGAATAACATAGCCAATTCTTAATCCTACTAGGGGAAGGATAACAACCCCATGAGTAAATCAAAGTATGAACCTTAGGGGAGCAATATTCTTTGTGTTGGCTTTTGGAGCCTTAAACATAAAGGAAATGCATTAAAAATTATATAAATAAACATGCAATGATACAACTATGATAATATCAAAAAACCATGCATGAAAATATGATAGAAATCTTGATACAATGCTCTAGAAATGCTCATATAGAAAGCTCATGAAAATTACAATTCTCCTCTCATGGAGTTTTCAACTCCTCCATGATAAAAAAATGGATCTACATTGTGACTACTACTAATAACACCTTTGAAATACTCTTTCTCTCTCACAAACACTCATAATGAGGTCTTTATATATAAATATAGGTTACTTGCCTCTCACTCAACCCTTCGACTCATGTACATGTGGACTACATGCACATTTACATCATTGCACATTCTAACACTTGTGCATTTATTCTATTAAACTAATAAAGCAATAAGCCCTAATATAATCCTAAAATAAATATGCACCCATGAGTATACATTAGGATATAACCAATGATGTAATAGCCATATTTTCCAACACCCCCCTGTATTACATTATTTGGTTTTGAAGACATTAGTCTTCAATATGGATCTTTCTCTTTTGGATAGTCTTCATTTTGATGTCATTCTTCTCCTTATTTGGATTGTTGATAGCTAAATAGAGTGAAGTTTTTTTGTCCTCTCATTCTCTTAATTTTGAGTCTTCTATTTTTTTGCTTATTCTTGTGATATGTTGGTTCTCCATATGTTGCATCATGTTCTTCAATAAATGAATTAGTATTGTTTTGAAATGTAACAATATCTTGTGAAGTTCTCATAAATTCCAGAGCATATATATTTTTATGAATTGATCTAGTGGCTTCAATTTCTCCTTGATTTATTATGAGGCACATGTTGACTCCATTTGAGTGTTTGAAGTAAATTTTCCTTTTGCTCTCTACTAGCTTTGCTACTGAAATGATATTGGAAGATAAGCATCGAAAATACATGACATTATGTAGTACAAAATATGAAAATAATTTAGTAGGAGCTACACATCCATAACCATGTATATGGTATAATTTTCCATCTGCAATTCTTAGTCTGTAGTTGTTGATGACTTCAAGACAATCAAACCATTGCAGATTTCCTATCATATGATGACTTGAGCATGAATATATGTACCAAATGTCCTTTTCATCTTGATTTGTGAGGTCATTTTGGTTTGTATTGATTCTATACCTTTGGTATGATATATTGGATGTGTTTTTATATTGGGTTCTATTATAGTGATGGTATGTTCTTCTTGTCAGTTCCATACTAAAAAGATTTGATTTTTTTTATTTATTTGAAGGAACAACCTTGAACTCACTTCTCCAAATTTTTAGGATATGAACTATGATGCGTATTCTTAACTTGAATTTTTTATAATCCCTTTTGACTCCCTAGATAATGAGGTATGATATAAATATAATTCACTTCTATCACTTGCAATCAATAATTGGTAGAGAACTATTCAATGTTCTTTAGTTGGATTTGTCTATGTAATTTTTAAACCAATCTTCCAACTATAATTTTGATGCACTCAATATATTAACTATGATTTGGTGCAATAATTGATTTCTAAACTTCTTAAAATTTAATTTGAAGTAGGATTCCTTATATCTCCCTAATTAGAAGTTTTAGAAATATTAAATTGTTTGCAAACTAAATTTTGTTTACTACTCCTTATATCTCCCTATGTTAAGAGTTTGCAACTATTCCTTAAAAGCAATGTAAATTATATAAATGTTTCTAGTTTTATTTTAAATATTATATATAATCAATGTTCTATTCTAGAGATATTTTCATCACCTTATTACTCCTACTAGTATCTCTAGAATATGCAATAAGCATTTATATAAAACTTGCAATATAATAAATATTTCTCAAATTTTTTAATTCTGATTTGAAAGTTGTTTGGAGTGGTTGAATATGGTTCTTCTTATTCTACATTACTTGCACAATTTCTTCTTCTTTTGGATAAGTTAATTTTCCTTGTTTTATTCAATTAAGTGATGGCTGAATATGTGCTCCAATATTATTCACTATGTCTTTGGCTATTATGTGCACTATATAATACTTATATCTTTATTCAAATTTACCTTTCTCTTGCAAGTAGACATCTCTTTTCTGGTTTCTATGTATCTCTACAAACAACCTTTTCTTCACTATTTAATACTCCTTTAGCTCTCCTTCTTTGTATCTACGTACATGGGTGCTTTATTTATTTGGTGTAATGTGGGATGAGAGTGCCAAGTGGCACTTGTCTTACTATCCTTCTTGAAAATATTTTCTCTTACACCTTATGAAGCACTCATGACATGTGGTGCTTGTCTTTTCCTTCCAATATTGCAAACATTTGGTATAGCTCCTTATTTCAATGTGTGTGACAAGTGGCACCTGAGTTCTTACACTTTGGTGGTTGATGGCTTTTATGGAAGCTATTACCTCCTTCCTCCATGTTAGATGCTCATGTATGGAGAATATTTAAACTAATTTTATCTTATGCACCTTTGTTGAACACTCTTTCATCTTATTCTACCTTGGAGGGATGTTACACTTGAAATGTTGGGCACTCAGACTTGTTTTGCAACATGGTAGAAGATTTCTAACTTGCTTTTTAACCTCCCTTGAAGCTTTCTGGCACTTTCCAATGTATTATTTCTGCAAAATCTTCTTGGTGCATACATTTCCTTTTGATAGTATGTTGGTTCTTCCTTCAATGGTGCTCTTGGATGAGAGAAAACCTGTTTTGCAACTTGCTTCAATGGGGATGGTGCCTCTTCTATGACTTCAACTCCACCCTTGTTTTCTTTCTTGTTTTATTTCTTTTCTAGGTCTAATATCTAGGAAGAAAATTTGATGATTTATGGCACTCCTTTTGGTGTCTTTTGACACCTCAAACAATCCAAAATTTTAACCTCTTTGAATGGGACCTTCTATTGCTTTCCAAAGATTCTTTTGTAGGGTTTTATTGAGTGCTATTTTTATGGAGTTCTTACACCTTTTATTTCTGTGAAACCTACTCTTATTGTAGCTCTTTTGGAGTCCTTTGGATGACTCACAAACATACACTATGATTTCCCCCTATGCTTTGAAAACCTACTTTTATCCTGCTCGAAATGTGGGATTTAATTGGTTGTTTTGACCCTTTGTTTTTGTTGTCTAAGAGTGTCTTCAATATCTATTTTGCACTTCTCCAAATTTTTTTGCAAATACCTCTTGGAATTGTAAACTCAACCAGCACTTTAACCTCAGAGTTATGCCTTCCTATCAAGTTCTTTTATTACTATAATGTGCTGATTTTCTTCTCCAATTTTGGAGGTAGTGTCACCCTTCTTGATGTTTTTTTTTAGGTTACTAATTTATGAATTTAATTCCTTCACTAAGGTCTCAAAAATTCTGTATTCTATCCACTTTTTTTAGGTTGAACTAGGGTTATGTTATGGCTGCCTTCAATTCTTGACAAAGCCATCCTTTGCTTGGCTACTCTTTCACTTATAACTCCAAGTTATTCAATGTATTAATCTACACTCTAACTTATGCAATTACAATATTATTTTATTTATAATAGGCAATAGAATGTTGCTATATTTCTTTCACTTGAACTATGCCTAACTTTTATTTTCTACTATGTGCAGGTTTTCTCCTTGTAAACTATAACTTTTGCACTATTTTGAAGACTTGAAATGAAACTATTTTATGCAACTTTTGATCCTTTGAAAAAACGGTGCTTGATAAAATTTAATATAAAACCAAATATGAAATCTCAACTCATGAAATTTTTGCATATTATTGTTACATACCTTTTTATCTTGTAGATGATGGAGATAGTGGTGATTCAAGTCACCTCAATGGCTGCCTTTTTTTGGATGGTTTTGCAGTTGTTCTATGCTGTCCAAAAATAGCTCTTTGCTCATATTTTTGCAGCTTCAATACCTTATCAATTTACTGCTCTAAAATCTGATTCGGTGGCTCAAAAACTCCTTCAAAATGTACTTTTGGAATCTGATTTTTAGCAGTCACTAATGCTGCCCATAATTTCTGAAATTTTCAGCACTAAGCAATCTTCACTATTGCTTTTAATTAATTTGATTTCCTATATTTTTTGGTATCCACAAGCTCTATATTTTGTAGCTATGAGTGTTGTTAATATGCTGCTCATTTATTTGTCTTAAAATCTAAAACTTTTCTAATTTGTAAGGCAGTCAATACCATCACTAAAATGTTGTCCTTGAATCCCAAAAATTTGGTAGGATTCTCCCCAAATCACAACTGAGATGTTTCTCAAGAACCTCCTTCAATTATGGCCCTAAAATCTCATAGATTTGATGGTTATTCTATCTCTTTTCACTTGCTAAATTTTGATTTTAAAGTAGATCTCCTCCTCAAACAATCTATCAATATTGATATTTATTCAATACTACCTTTTTGATTTGACAATCTTCTTGCCAAACTTTCTCCTTTGGGCTTGTCATAAGATGGCAATGATTGTCCCAATTCCTTAGTTTATTCTTTGGTAATAATTTCTTCAACGAGTCCTTCTATGAGGCTCACCAAGTCTTCTTCTTGAGAACTCTCCAAGGTTCTCAATCTTGCAGCTTCTAAATCTTCAATGAGACCTTCCTTGGCTTCTTCAATATTCAACTATGAAAATGAGATCTTCTTCTAGGATATCCTCAATATGCTACTACTAAAATATTTTATTCAATAGGATATTCAATGGATATCTTCTTCAATAGAGTATTCAATGGATCTTTTATTCAATAGGACCTTCAATGGACCTATTCTTCAATCAGAACTTCAATGGACCTCTTCTTCAATCAAAAGTTTTTAGTATTCATTGAATATCACTAATCTCCAATATTTTCCTAAGACTCTTCTCCTTGAGTCTCTTCGATCTTCAATGGGGTCTTCTTTATAGGACCTCCTTCCTATATTTGCAATCTTCAATGTGGATTCCTTGGCCACTAGCTCTCTCTATATTTCAACTAGGAGCTTTCAATATGCAAATATTTCAATGGGACCTTCCTCCTTAGACCTCTAAATTATCAATACTCATTTTTATACAAGAAATAATCAATCCCCTACATGACGAAAGTAACTTTAAATTTCAAGAAATGAAGATGAAGTTCTTCTCTATCTGTTGTAGGAAGCTTCCCACCTTCTAAGAGTTAATTTTATGCAACAAGAAAAACTTAGATGATAGTAACCAAATGGTTCTCCTGAAAACTTATTTTCTCTCTTACAATAAAATATTAGAGATAATAAAATTTCTATGACTCTATGAGAAATAAACTTCACTAGTTGGATTGCCAATCTAGTGGAACAATGTTGAGTTCTAGTATTCACAACCATTACAACTCTTGTGGAAAAAATCTAGATAAATCTATCACATGGCTTTCTCTATTTTATATTATTCTATCTAGATCTACTTCTATCAAAACATATATTGTGATGGTATTTGCATGCAACGGTGCACTATGGCTAATTCTATTTTCAAATACTCAACAATAGTACTTATGGCTTTCATTTTATCCACCATGGCTCTGATACCACTGTTAGCTTTTGGAGCCTTAAAAATAAAGGAAAGGCATTCACACATATATAAATAAACATGCAATGATAGAACTATTATAATAGAAAACAATCATGCATGAAAATATGATAGAAAACTTGATACAATTCTCTAAAAATACTCATATAGAAAGCTCACAAAAATTACAATGCTCCTCTCATGGACTTTGCAACTCCCCTATGATAATAAAATAGAGCTACATTGTGACTACTACTACTCACACATTTGAACTATTCTTTCTCTCTCATAAACACTCACAATGAGTCCTTTATATATAAAAATATGTTACTTACCTCTCACTCAACCCTAAGACTCATGTACATGTGGACTACATGCACATTTACATCATTGCACATCCTAACACTTGTGCATTTATTCTATTACACTAATAAAGCAATAAGTACTAATATAATCCTAAAATAAATATGCACCCATGAGGGTACATTAGAAAATAACCAAATTATGTAATATCCATATTTTCTAACACATTGGCTAGTATATCATGGTAGATTAACGGGAGTCACAAGGAAGTCTGCTTTTCAAGGTGACATAAGGATTTCAAATTAATAAAATCAATCCAACTTATCTTTTCAAACCTTATTAAATGGTCATTTTATTATATATTACAATTTTATTAAAATGGATTGTCTTCCTTTTTCAAATACTAAAACCCAAAATATACTATACAACTTGTAAAGTAGCTACCCATCCAAAACTTTTGGTGGAAGATTATGAAGAATATAACATCCACAAAAGTCCAAATTCCAACAAAGGAGATAAATATGTCACTCTTCTTGACTCTTTAATATCCTTTCATGATGACCTTAATCATATGATAACCTCTTTGCAAGAGCATATAGATATTATCAATGAATTTCTTAACAATGATTAAAATAAAACAACCTCTAAAGCACTTAGTCATACAACATATTTTTCACAAGAATGTGAAACTATCATCCAAGAATTCCTTGATAATGGAATTCATAACAATGATGAAAAGAGAACTCCTAGTTCCCTTAATCATATAACAACCCTTTCACAAGAGCATGAAGAAATTATCAATGAATTTCTTGATAACATTAAATGAACAAGACATTCCCTTAATGGAATATTCCATTAAGGATTGCCCTTTAGAATCTAATGTTGATAAATTTCCCTCTCATTCTACTCCAATTTCCATTCAAAACAATTACAATAAGCAAAACACTTCCTTATGTAATAATTCACCTAGGGATGACCCTCTTCACATGCAAGATACCATAAACCTCAATGCTTTACAACTTAATCCTATTGTTGAGAGCCATAAAGCCCCAAATGTTCAACCTTCAAAACGTCATCATTCCTTATATCAGAATGAAATATTGAGAGACAACATATATTTGTCCTTATCCCAAAAATCCAACATGGGAAACACCCCTACATTGGAGGTGCCATCTAGTGCATCAATCCTTCATCCTTTCAACAACACATCTCCTAGTTCCATTAGTGCAAATGTGAGTCTTTCTCAAAATTCTATCTCTCCTACCACTTGTCCTAAATTTATCAAACATATTTAGCCATGCAATCTAGGGATAATACATAGGGTATCACCTTTGATACCATCCCTTCCAACATCTCCATATTATCCTTGTGTTTTTTCACAACCTTATTTTATCATTCCTCAAGTACCTTAAAAACCACTTCTCCATGACTATAGAATCATAAATTATAGGCTAGAGCAATTAGAAAAGAAAGGCTCTAAATTAGAGCAACTAGATCAAAAAATAGCCTCTCTCCAAACATCCTCTTCCAAGTCTAAGTATTCTTATGAAGAATTATTCAATCAACCACTAGATCATACCATGGGTATTCATTCATTTCCTTCTTACTTGAATATATTGGAACTTGAAATATATGAAGGAAACAAAAACCCTATAAAAAACATTAGGCTTTTCAAAATTTCATGTATTAACATTGAACATGATGAAATATTGTTACTCAAAACTTTCCCTAAGAGCCTTAGTGGCCCCACCTTGGACTAGTATTTCCAATTACCAAGGCACTCCATCAAAAATTGTAAACAATTTTTCATTTACATTGAAGAGAAGCCCACACTTAGTGACCTTCTTAAACTCAAAAAAACTCAAAATGAGATTCTTCTTGACTTTCCATCAAGGTGGTAAGCTTTGGTATAGAGGTGTGAATTCATCCCTCCATAAAATGAAATCTTACACGTCTTCATAAGAAACATCAATGAACAACCATCATTTCACTTAGAAGTATTCAATGTGTCTTCCTTTGAAGATGTTATATAAATGGTCAAAAGGGTAGAAACCACCCTCCATAGAAGGGGGGTACTTAAATGCCTCTACTTCTAAGGAAGTAGAGTAGTTTTCTCCTTACCCAAAGGAGGAAAATTAGAATATACATATTATAAGTAACAAAGTAATAAATATTCAACAAATAAACAATATTAATGCTACTAACAATCCTAAAAGGATTGTTATACAACTAAAGCAACAACAATATTTTTCTACATTAGATCAATATCCTAAAATTATCCTAACACATATCCTTGAAACTAATATGATAGATCTTAAATCTATCAAGTCTATTAACCTTGTGAAAGGGATAATGTATTCATCCTATTATCATGAACATTATGCCTTCCATCGCATTAATGTCCATGCAACCAATAATTGTAGAGACCTTAAAAATCTAACCCAAGACTTGATAGACAATGGAAACCTTGAACTTGGTGGTTCTAGCCTCCAAAATTGCTTATATTAGGATCTTATAACATTCCATGATCCATCACTCATCCATAATTAATGGGCAAAAAACTATTCTTGCTCCAACAATGCCCCATCTTCATCAACATTTTCCATGAAATCCTTTTAGCTCCTTGTCAAAAAAATAGGTGCATTAAGATCCTTTTAGGTCAACCTGATAGGATAAGGATGTCATAAGCATAAGGTCCATCCCAAGTGGTAGTATGCTTTTTTACTTTAGCTACACCATACCTATAAACCATTTGAAATACCTAAGGATCCTTTGTTAGGTCATAGCCACCCTTTGCAATCCACATATCTTCTTAACTACCTACTCACATGACTATTTGCATTGACTCCTCATATGCATGGTTGCCTTTCACAATTGGCTTGTTGCACATGTTTAGTCATAAACCCAATCCCCATAATAATTCACTTAACCACCTATTTTATAACCTAAACATAAATCATATATATCTAATTTTATCTTTATCAAACTATTGCGCTCATGCAAACCACAAAACTCTCTTTTCCATAAAAAGAGTATGTCCATGTAATTACCACTAAAATAATCTCAATATTCCTCTTTTATGCATAAGGATGTGAATCATATTTTATTGGATGCATCAAATACATATATATCATACCTAATCTTTTAATAGATTACATCTTATTTCCTTCATATAGGGTTAACAAATATATTGAAACATTGGTTTGACAATTAACGGAGGATGGATCATCCTTGGAAATACTTTATCATAACCTAAAACACCCTTTTCAATTAAAGGGATAAAATATTTGAAGTCCCTCCTTAGGTCACAATAATTTAAAGTCCCTCTTGGGGAACACACATCTAAAGTCTCCTTTGGGAAAATAATTTAAAGTCCCTCTTGGGCATAAAAATTTAAAGTCTCCATGGGGAAATAATTTAAAGTCCCTCTTGGGTCATACACATTTAAAATCCCCCTTGGGATAAGCATTTAATGCCCCTACACATTTAAATTCCCCCTTTGAGGCAATCATTTAAAATCTCCTCTTAGGAAAATCATTTAATATCTCTCTTGGGCAAGACATTTGAAGTCCCCTTATGGAAGAAAGATATTTGAAAATCCCCCTTGGGCATATTCATACAAAAATATCCTCACTATTACATTTAAAAATTATTAGGAGACCAATTAAAAGGTCATCTACAGGAATTTTGGAAGGAGTTTCAGATAAAATCCTCACTTCGAAGCAATCAATACTTGTTATAATAGTATGGAGGATAAAATATAGTAAGGTTTGTGGTATTAAAATTTTGGAAAAATTAATGGAATATAGGTGAATTTAGATGGTCCCATGACGTGCGTCTTGGAAAGATATTTCTGACACTTTTAGAATCACTCAAAATAAACAACTGATGCCAAAGCTATGGTCAATTTATTGAACCATGAAGTTTGAGAATGTATGGGTCAACGTGTTCAAAACTAGCTATAACTTCTAGAATTCAACGAGTCGGTTTTAAATACCAACACTTATTTAATAAAATGGGTTGGATTTAAATATCAACACTCATTTAGTATAATGGTTTGTTTTTAAATATCAACACTCATTTAATAAAATGGGTTGTATTGAAATATCAACTCATTTAATAAAATGGATTGTATTGAAATATCAACACTCATTTAATAAAATGGGTTGTATTTACATATCAACACTCATTTAATAAAATGGGTTGTATTTAAATATCAAAACTTATTTAATAAAATATGTTGTATTTAAATATCAATACTCATTCAATAAAATGTGTTGTATTCAAATATCAACACTCATTTAATAAAATGGGTTGGTTTTAAATACCAACACCCATTTAATAAATGAGTGTTGTTATGTAAATACATTGTGGTAGAGTTATTGCACAACACATTGTGGTAGATTTGTTTTGCACAACACATTATGCCAGAGTTTTTTGCATAACACATTGTATCAAATTTTTTTTGCACAACACATTTTAGTACAGTTTTGAACAACACATTGTGGTAGATTTGTTTTACACAACATATTATTGTAGATTTATTTTCATAACACATTGTGGAAATATTTTCAAAACACATGGTGGTAGATTTTTTTGCACAACACATTGTGGTAGATTTTTGGGCACAACACATGATGATAAAAATTTTGGGCACAACACATGGTGACAAATTTTTTGGCACAATACATGGTGATAGAGTTTTGTAGGCAACACATTGTGAGGGCTTCATTACCAAATCTATAGTGGGAGAACCGAGAGGTAGAGGAGGAAGAAGCAATGGTAGATGTTGGGGAGAAAAATCTAAATAATACGTTTAGATAAATATCAGTAAGAATCTATAACAATTTTGAATCCTAATAACGATCTATTCAATTTATTTAGATCATGGTTTTTATCATTTTGGTTTCCACATAAAAAGATCTTGTGTTTCCTTGTTTTTTATTTTTGTGTGTGTGATTTTTTTTGTAATATCTAAATATTAATTTCAATTTGATAAGTAGATCATATATCACATACAATATAAAGCACACAATCTAAGCATGGATTTATTTTACTAACTAAAGCTCAAATATTAAGTAGAATCTATGATTTTCTTTAGAAAAGAGTCAATTTTTGGCTCTTTACAAATCAAGTTTGGTATCAAAGCAAATTTTCCTAAAGAACTATGTATGCAAGGTAGAATATATCAAGGAAAGGACTTAGCCCCATACAACCCAGATATTGAGAGAAGAAGGATTAGATCTATGAAATGGTAGATCAATTAGAACCTAACTCTCTAATAATGTCCAAAAAAAAAATCAAAGAAGATTTCTTGAAATGGAAAATACTCTACAAAGCTTGATGGAGATGGTACTTTCTCAAGAAGAAAATAAATCAAGAAAGGGAAGGAAGAAATTAGATTCAAAATATGATATTAAATCTATTGCTTCCAATGGTGAGAAAATAGAGGTTGAAGGATCCCACTCCAAATAGCTTGAGAATGTCTCATCACAACCCTTAATTGCACATCCATTTAAAATGGAGGTTAGAATTTGATATTCCATCCTATGAAGGGGATTTAGATACTAAAAAATTATATGGATAGTTGAAGAAATTAGAGGGTGACTTGAGTACTAAGTCTTATACAGAGGTACAATAGATCAACTTTGCTAGATTGAAATTGGGTGGCCATGCTCTCACATGGTGGAGGTATACTCAGCTGGATTGGCAAGAAATCAACAACTAGTTGTGGAAACATGGAAAAAAAATTTGAAGGCTATAAGAACTTAGTTTTATCCTATTGGCTATCAAGAGAATATGGAGGATAGATGGTTATTTATGAGATAGAGGCAAGACCAAACAGTCAAATAATACACCATGGAATTCAGAAAACAAGTCATTTTAATAAGTGTTAATCTTTGAGATTATCAATTTTTTTAAAAATATAAGTGTGGCTTGTATTATTATATTAGGATAGAACTATCATTATTTGATGCCAAGGAAATTTATAAGGCATGCATTAAGACCACATACTTGGAAATGAGGGTCATAAAGCCAAGAAAAGATAATAAAGCATTAACTATTGAAATGAGGGTCATAAAGCCAAGAAAATATAATAAAACATTAACTATTGAAAATATAATAAAGCATTAAGACCACATACTTAGAAATGAGGGTCATAAAGCCAAGAAAATACAACTATAGAAGAATAGAAATACTGATTTGGGAAAAGAGGGGAACAAAGCCTTTGAGTTGATAAAGGATAAGGTATACAATGCACCTGTGCCTACTATGCCAGACATGAGGATGCCTTTTGATATTGATATGTATGCCTCAGGCCATGCTATGGGGGCAATTTTATTCCAATAAGGTAAAACTATATGTTATCATTCTGAATTATTTTTAAGGGTTATTCTTAACTATCCTACGTATGATAAAGAGTTGTTCATAACTTTCCAAGCATAGAAAAATATACTACAATCCAATGAGGATTTTCATTTTGAAAATGACTTGCTATTCAAAGGGAGAAAACTTTATGTGCCATAGGGAGACAAACATTATAGTTGATAAGAGAATCTCACACATCACCAGTTCTTGGTCATTTTAGCGTGTGTAAAATACTAGCTTACTTGCAACGATATGTCTATTGGCCCAATATGCAAAATTATGTGTCTAACATTATTTATAAAATGTGAACAAAATGCCAAGGATAGGAAACATTATGGATAGTATGTCCTAAGGGGAAAATGCTAAGCAAGGCAAAGTGGGTATCCAAGAAGCAAGCAAAGAAAAAATATCCCCATCTGAACAAAGATGATTTTGAGGGACAAAAATCCTCCAATTGGGGAGGTCTTGATCAATATATCAATTAAAAGGTCATCTACAAGAAGTGTGGAAGGAGCTTCGGATAAAATCCTAGCTTTGGAGCAATCAACACTTGTTGGAACAGATTAGGGACGATAAATGTAGTAAGGTTTGTGGTTTTAAATTTTTGTGAAACATTATATAATTTGGGTGAATTTGAATGGTTCCATGACATGAATCTTGGAAATATTTTATTGACACTTTTTGAATCACTCAAAATAGACAACTGAGGCAAAATTTATGGTCAAATTGTTGAACCACGAAGTTCCAGAATGTATGGGTCAACGTGTTCAAAACTGGATGTAACTTCTAGAATTCAATGAGTAGGTTTTAAATACCAACACTCATTTAATAAAATGGGTTGGATTTAAATATCAACACTCATTTAATAAAATAGGTTGTATTTAAATATCATCTCATTTAATAAAATTGGTTGTATTAAATATCAACACTCATTTATTAAAATGGGTTGTATATCAACACTCATTTAATAAAATGGGTTGTATTTAAATATCAACACTCATTTAATAAAATTATTTGTATTTAATTATCAAAATTCATTTAATAAAAATATTTTGTTTTCAAGACCAACACCCATTCAATAAAAGAGGCTATGCGCATTTAATTTTCACAACACATTATGGTATATTTGTTTTGCTCAACACATTATAGCAGATTTGTTTTGCACAATGCATTGTGGTAGATTATTTTGCACAAAACATTGTGGTAGATTTATTTTACACAACACATTGTGGTAGATTTATTTTGCACAACACATTGTGGCTGATTTTTGCGCAACACATTGTGGAAAAATTATTTTGTACAACATATTGTGGTGGATTTATTTTGCACAACACATTATGGTAGATTTTTGCAAAACACATGGTGGTAGATTTGTTTTGCACAACACATTGTGGTGGATTTTTGGGAACAACACATGGTGATAAAAAATTTGGGCACAACACATGGTAACAAATTTTTTTGCATAATACATGGTGATAGATTTTTGTAGATAACACATTGTGCGGGCTTGATTTCCAGATCTGCAGTGGGAGAACTGATAGGTAGAGGAGGAAGAGGCAATGGAAAATATTGGGAAGAACAAGCTAAAAATATAGCCAACTAAATATCATTAAGGATCTATAACACCATTTAATCCTAATAACAATTTATTCAATTTAATTGGATTGTGGTTTTTACCATTTTGGTTTCTACGTAAAAAAATCTTGTGTTCTCTTACAATTTATTTTTGTGTGTGTGATTTATTTTTTGTAATATATAGATATTAATTTTAATTTGATAATTAGATCATATATCACATATAATATAAAGCACGTAGTCTAAGCATGGATTTATTTTACTAACTAAAGCTAAAATATTAAGCATAATATATGATCTATTTGAGGAAAGAGTCAAGTTTTGGCTCTTTAGAGATAAAAAATAAGAACCTCATTTAGGTTATCATCACATGATATGTATGCATATCTTATATCACAATAAAATATCATAACAAACACTCCTTATGCACTTGCATAAGGATTAATCATTAGACAAATTTCATCTCAAAAATATGGTCCAAGTGTTGTTGTACATAATTTTCCACTTGGACATATAATTTATACATATCATATCACATCATCAAACAAAGTCCTTTGGGAAATGCTAAATAAGTCCTCCTAGAAAGCTAACTAAGTCCTCCTAGAAAGCTAATTAAGTCCTCTAGGCAATGCTAACTAAGTCCTCCAATAAATGCTAAGTCCTCTAGGTAAGCTAAATAGGTTCTTTGGGTAAGCTAACTAAGTCCTCCATGCAATGCTAACTTATTCATCCAATCAAGCTAACTAAGTCCTCCATGCAATGCTAACTTATTCATCCAATCAAGCTAACTAATTCCTTTGAGAAATTCTAACTAAGCCCTTCAAGCAAGATAACAAAGTCCTCTAGGAAAATATCAACACTATCCAAGTGAATTTTTACATATTTCTCACTTGGATACATCATCATTTAAAACACCCTTTAAGTGTGTATCCAAGGCCACCACTTAAGGGTAAACCAATATCAAACCTTGTATATACATCATGTAGATCTACCACCACTCATAGGGACATCAATTCTAAAACCATAAGTGGGCTTAACCAATCATACACTCTTTTACAATCAATCATCATCCTAAATAACACACCACTTTTCAACTCATTCCTATCATCCCCATGGAAATTGAATTCTTTAATTTAGTTTTGGTCTCCCTATTGAAGCCCAAGGGGGAAAACATGATGCATGGTAGCATTTGATGATTCCTAAAATAAAATCCTCAACATTAATTTAGATAAAAAAATCTTTACTTAAATACTTATTTCTAGTCTATAAATAGGCTAGGGGGGAGGGCAATCCATCAATCATATTCTCTCCCTCATGATGATAACAATATTTTGTTCATCATCATATATTTTTTCTAGAAAATTGTGGAACTTAACATCCAAGGTGTATCATCACTTTAAAATCAATGCATACAAAATTATATTTACACATACTTGGGGGTATCTCATTCTCCCAAGTTTCTATCTTATCATTCAAACATCAAAATACATATCCATCCATATCTTCTCCCCACTTGGGGGTAAGTATGCAATAAAAAAAATACAAAAAACATACACACATGCATAAGCATTCATTTAAGATGGTTAGATATTATCTATTTGTTCATAAAAATATTAATAAATAGATAGATAAATTCTTCCATATTGATATGTTACAACAAATTATCATTTCTTCCTTTCTCTAAAGAAGCATTACATCTAACAAAATGAAAACATCCTAACTTATTTATAAGCCCTTCAAAAAGATTTATGTTTGGTGATCAACACTTCATATACCCATAATCATTTATGACTATGTCAAGCAATCGATTATAAGATCCCTATACCTCCTAATGGCATATGAGTCAACATAGATGTTATCTATTTCTCATAAAAAAAAGATCTTTTAAACTAAGGGCCATGCTATCACATGGACCCCCTAGAAAAATAAATTCCATTTTTCCCATGTTATACGCATATAAAATTCTTTGTGCACACATAAAGCAAGGGAGAAAGGCTTCTTCTTTCCTTGGATCATCCATATGAAGTGTTACCCTTAGTCTAAAATATTTGTTTACCATAAAAATTTTTGAATCTATCAACACATCAAAAGGGGAAACGAGTATTAAGTTCAATTCCGTATGTACATGTAAATATTTGCATATGCATTAGGTGATGAACTTACATACTCTTGATACCATCTCTCATGTGTCATGAAAATCAACAACATCAAATCATTATATGTGTCAAAATATTTTGCTTTTATATAGAAAAAGCAAAATAATGACACAAATTCATCCTGTAAATATTTTTGTAAATATTATATCAATAAATCACAAAGAACATTTGCAAACATCATATCTATATCTTTCAAAAATATTATCTACATTGTTAAATTGTAAAAAAAATTGTAATCATCATAAAATTGATTACAAAAATATTTTATCACTTTGCAAAACACTTGCAAAGATCATGAAATTAACTACAAAAGCATTTCATTACTTTGAAAAATATTTGAAAAGATCATAATCAATTACAAAATCATGTCATTGCATTTCGTTGCCAAAAGGATTGCAAGCATCAAATCATCTCAATATCCTTACAAAAAGGTTTTGTAGGTAGCAATATTATCTATGTAGTCAAGTTCTTGCAAAGAGAAATACTTGAACATTGATAAGAATCAAAACTATCTTATCTACACAATCAAGTGCTTGTAGAGAGAAACACTTGAACACTAATAAGAATCAAAACTATCTTATCTACATAGTCAAGTGCTTGTAGAGAGCAACACTTGAACACTGATAAGAACAAAAAACATATTATCTACATAGTTAAGTGCTTTTAGAGCACAATATTTGAACACTAATAAGAATAGAAACTATCTATGCAATCAAGAGCTTGGAGAGAGAAACACTCAAATATTTATAAGAATCAAAACTATCTTGTCTACGTATTTAAGTGTCTGTAGAGAGCAACACTTAAACATTGATGGAAAGAAAACAAATGCATGTACCTCATATACACATTTAAGTCCCTACAAATAGCAACACATAAAAACTAATGGGAATAAAACAAATATAGGTACCTCATCTACGTATTTAAGTGCTTATAGAGAGAAACACTTCAAAACTAATGAGAAGAAAAATAGACACCTATATCATACAAATATTATAGGTACCTCATCTATGTAGTTAAGTGCTTACTAAGAGAAACACTTAGACATTGATGAGAAGAAAATAAATACACATATTATGTACATATTACATGTACCTCATCTATGTAGTTAAGTGTCTACAAAGAGCAACACTTAAAAAATGATAAGAAGAAAACACATATATATTATGCACATATTATAGGTACCTCATCAGGTCCTAAATTCTTGTCCTTTACATGTCTCCATAGGCCACCATTTAGATATGATGAGATGATATTTCCTCTTTCAAAAACACACAAGGGATAGAGTGTCCCAAAATACATGAGTGTTCTCCTATATTAGGTCCCAAGACCACTTCTCACAAAATACATATGAATTATTTCCTATCATTTAGAACCCAATACAGGGGCATATGCCTTCTCATAGAAATTAATCATCATTATGGTTTTATAAGACCATATCTAAGCAATTAATCAATACTATCATCACTTAGTCAAACACATCATACAATATCAACACATCAATACAATCGATTCATTACATAAATAAATAAAATCATAATGTCATCAAATGCAATTTGGGGGCATCGATGGGACCAAATTTTCCCATGGGATAACCTTTAAAATATAACAACAATGCATCATAGTATCACAATTAAGTTTTACTACTTAACTTTTGATGCAATCCCATAGACATCACTTCACAATTGGGGTAAAATGTAGAAACCCAATTTTGATACAACTAGCTAATGACATCCTCAATAAAGGCACTAAAACAACACCTCATCAAAACACCCTAACCATGTCAAATTGGACATCAAATTTGGCATATTTCATCAATACCCAAGCTTATAAAAAACTCATCAATTGCCTTGTCTTCACAAGCCTCTTGATCAAACAAATCAAATCAATCATCTTCATACCCAAATTTGGGGTGTTTATAGCCCTAAAAAGTAAGGTCATCTTTGAGATAAATTTGACCTATGAATCATCTCCAAACTTTGCAAAACCACCACCATAAGTTTGGTCTCAAAAAAATATTTCCAACAAGTCTAAATATACCTATATTTGGACACATATTAATGCCTAAACCTATAAAACAAAAATTGTTGTGTAGAACCAAATTCACCACTGAAAAAATTTGGAAAAACCAAATATGCCATTACCAAATTCACAACTCCTTACAAAATTTAAGAGTGGTGAATTTGGCTAGTGGTGAATTTAAAAAAAATGCAAATTTCAAAACTGGAAAGATCAATTTTTCCTCCTAACCAAATTTGCCACTTGGGTCGCCAAATTAGCCAGTGGTGAATTTGGTTGATAGTGATGAATTTGGCCAACAAAATCATAATATTTCAGAAAAAAATAGGAGCATGTTAATTGCATTCCTCTATCCTCTACCATTTATTGCACACACCCCAGCAATGCACCAAATTTACAAATTGCAATTTGATCTTATCCATTTTTTTCCTCAAACCTCCTCCTATATCCTATTTAAGGAGCCTCTTGTGTAAGAATATGGTATCAAATTTTAATGTAGATATACACTTATAATATTTCTAGCATCCTCTCTCTAAGCTTCTCTTCCATAGCATTCTTCATTCTCAAGATTTTACTAAGTATTCTAAGCATTTCAAGCACTTACAAGCATTTTGGAGGTAAGTAAAGCAAGGCAAGGAGAACTATGGTGCAAGGAGGTTACCTTGGAGGTAAGGAAGATATCTCTCCTAGAATATTCCTTCTCTCCATTCATATTTTCTTCACATTACATTGGTCCTCTAGGTTGTAGCCTTGCTAACTTGGATTTTCCATTGGTTCTTCTACATTTTATGCTTCTAATTTCTCATTATAGGGTTCTAATATCTATTTGAAACCATCTAAAACTATATTTTTAGCCATATAAATTTATGTTTACAACCCTTTATTCAAGAATATTATCTCTATTTATCATATAACATCTCTTTTATAGGATTACATCCATTTTGCTTTCTACATGTTCATCCTAATCACCTTCTTTGCAAGCTTTTATATATATGTTATATTTCATATTTATCCCTTGCCGATATTTTATTTATAGTCATCTTATTTAGATTAGTATCATACTAACATATTCTACTCTTCTCCATGTTCATCTAATTTCATGCTTCTTTCATTTTTAAGCATAAGATTAACATAGGCTTTCTTTTAGCAATCTCCCTTTTATGTATTACTTGTAGTTTTATATTGCAAGTCATATGTCATTCTTTATCCTTATTTTAAAACAAGGTGTTGAAGATACAATATTGTTATTGCCTTGTTATCTAAACCTTTATCCAATATTCAAGCATCTACCATAACAATCCCCCTTATTTTCTTATTTATTGCTTTAAATTTTACACATTTTGGGGCAACATTTAAATATCTTAACATTCTCACTAATTTTCACTAATAAATGCTAGTTTGCTTTACTAGCAGTTAGATTGGTTGTCCTACATTAGTCTTAAAACTATTTCATACATATTTCACTCCTTTAAACCTCTATTTTAATTGTAATTTCAATCATTTTGCTCTCCTACTATTGCAGGTTCTTTAAGTATTGGGCAACACTTCCATACTTTGTCAATTTCATTAATTTTACACTGTTAAATGTTGATTTGCTTTGATTTTAAGTTGAAATGGATATTTAAAACCATTCATAACATCTTTACACACATTTCCCACTCTCTTATACCCCTGTTTAATTGAAATTTTAATCATCTTTGGCATTTTCATCCTCTTTGCATACATTTTAAATTTTATCATTAAATTTCTTAATTTAATGACTTAGATCTCTAATTTTATCAGTCATAGACTTAGCAGACACTGTTAGAATCATCCCCATACAAATTCTGCCCCAAAATCCATCGAAATCCACTCAAAACAACTCTTAAAACCTTCAAAATCTTGTGTTCAGAATAAATTCACCACCTTGCATAGTTAGTGGTGAATTTGGCAACCAGAAAATACTCAAAACCAAATTTGGCAATGGTAAGTTTGGCAAAAGACCAAAAATCCATTCTAGGAGGTAAACATACTCAAATTTTTCATAAATATGAGGTCTAATCAGTTGATAATATAACAATTCATATATCCTAGCACTCAGATAGGTTTCCCAAAGTAGAAAACCCTAAATTTTTTGGTCTTTTTGTGCATATACAAAAATCACCAGTCCTAGTGGTGAATTTGGCAACAGTTGCAAATTTGGTATTTTTAATGGAAAATTTGGCAAAAAGGCTCCAAAAGAGGTGATTCTACCACTTGGTACTTCCCTAGCCCTACATTTTCCATTTCCCTATGTTTCCCTTCTATTTTCTATTGTTTTATATTAGAAAATCACATTTAATTTAGGGAATTAAGTAATCTTAACTAGAAACCCAAATCTTTTACAAAACACTTTAATTGTTTTACAAAATGTCTTAGTTACTTTACAAAATACCTCTAAACCACTAAATTAAGGAGCCCTAGACTTAATATTAGCTTATTAATTATTTTCAAGTACATAGGCAAAGAAATCAAAATTCATTTAGTTGTATTTAGGCTAACTTGTCTTCTTGCATCTTCTCTTGTTTTACCTTGAAAAACTAAAATATCCTTAGCACATACAAAATTTAAAATTATATAGGATAGCTCTTGTATTCTTGCATTTGTGTGATAAAAGCCTTAGCATTGCATTTAGATGATCATTGAATTTTAGGTCTTAAATAACCATTAAGGCTCAAAAAAGAGTTGAGATAGATAGTGATCCAAAACCTTAGGTGTTTTCTTTGAATAAATCCATAAAACACGATCAAACAAGCATAACATCAACTTCTACAAGGTGTGAGAGAAAAAATTGAGTAGGATTCTAGTTGTGTTAGGATTATTTGTATTCTCGGGGTCTCCTTTTGAAAGAGAACTTCAAGTGGAGAAGCAAAGATTCTAATGAATCTCCCCTATGAACACTTGACATTAAATTATACTTGAGAGGAAAGGACATGTTTTTACCCACATATACAAGTGTCTAAATCCTTTATGAATAATTCATCTTGCATAATATTGTGAGTAACTGATCCTCAGGTAACCTATCAACTTATGTTGGCTTAAGTCAATTTTGGCAATGACTTATAAAAATGGATGTTTGTTCCAAGTTATGAATTAAGTCTCCCAGTGAATGGTATTTAAACCCAGGTCCCATTGTTTTAAGTGATGGATAGGTTTTGATTTTTGTTCCTAAGTTGTCCCTAAGTCCCATTTGAGTGAATTGTATTTAGTCAAAATTATTCCTATTATACATATTATGGAGTTGTAAAATGGATTTTTGTTCCTTTCTCAATGAGTATCCTTTGTACAATATCCTTTCACATCATTTATGGTTAGTTGCATTCCTCATGGTCTTAGGTAATTATTCACAGTTTAGTCTCAAGAGGTTTGACACTTTTAATTGATGACCCCCTCTCAAAGAAGTAGCTTAATGGCTTTGAATCTCTTATCAATGGGAGAAATAATCACCCTCTAGCACTTTCATGAAAATCATGTCACTTAGTTCAATAGCTACCCTATATTTTCACTCATCTCATTTGGATAAGCCTCTGACCAATCTTGATAAATATCTTCTCATTCAATTAAAGGCTCTAGCCATTCTAGGTCAATAGCTAGCCTATCCATTCACTACTCTAAGTTAGCTTATCTACACCTCTAGTTGGTGTATTATAGGGGTTTAAATCAAAAAATGGCTTATATATACACACAAGTATAGTTATTTTTGATTCATTGATGTATTTTCATATTTCTTAGAATTTGAACAAACATCAATACTATCTAAATCTCTTGATTTCTTCTCCTTTCATCGAGAGAGTGATTGTCCCCTCTCCTAATGTTGGGAGATTAAATATGTAGCTAGGGGATTAGGTGGCTATAGGAATAAGTAAAAAAATTTCACTTTCACTAACCAAAGAGCATCCAACATAGGTGTAGTAACACCTCACCCCTCTTGACCAAAGAGCATCTGACATAGGTAGAGGCATTCACATTAGTTATTCACCAATAATAAGGATTCACATTGGTGAGGTTGGAAATAATTTTTTCTAGGATTCTATAGGTAGATAAATACATTTTTCATTCCTCTTGAATATGAGAGGATTTATATAAATATCTAGGAAAATTTTGATCATCACAAGTTTCTCTTTATCTTTCTAGATTACATGTACCATGGTCCATTTTGGTATACATTAGGTTTTTAGACACAAGTAATGGTAATCAATCTAATTGAACTAAATAGGGTGGCATACCTACTTCTAGAGTATGAGAAAAATTGATTAGTATATATTTGAGATGTACCAATATCAAATAACAATGATTTTATAGTTGATACCAACCGTTTGCTCAATTTAGGTATCAAAAGGACTTTTAGATTGCATCTGATAATAGCAAACTAACTTTTCAATTTGAGTTTTTGAAATTCTATTTGAAAGGGGTATATAAGAGATACCACTAGATATACCACCTTAGCTATCCTAAAATATCTATAGAGATGCCACAAGAGATACCAATATATGTTGACCCAAAATTATATCAAATATGTTTCTTCAAGAGATACAACATTAGGGATGAAAAATATCACTACAAGATATTGATCCTAGAGATATTATTTGATTTGATAATATATATCAAATTAGCAATGCTACAAAAGAGATATACTAAGAGATATAAAATAGAAATATTGTAAAATAAGAGATACCATTCAAGGGATACGATATGATAAATGCCACAATAGCATTTTGAATAACATCTATCTCTTTATCCCTATAGATGCTATTTGTGACAAGGTTTAAGGGTTTTGATTGATTCATCTAAAAGCAATGAATCATAGTTCCTATGCCTATCAATTTTATGTTTATTAGGTTTATTTCTACTTAGGAGGGCTTAAAATTAAAAGGCATCTTCTTATGATGCTACTTATGATTTTACATTGTATTTATCTAGGTAGAAAATCTCTCCAAATATTCTTTGTTCATAAGAAGTGCACATATCATTGTATTTTCATCCTAAACATATTTTTCATCCTTATTTTTCATTCCTTACCACATATTTCTATCATCCTATTTTGATCTTGATACTATAAAGCAAATCTATACATGGCATTTAAGAAATATTTAAGCTAGCAACATCTCCTCTTCTCTCATTTATCCTCTCTTGTTGCCCTATAAACACCTAGGAAAGGTTTGTAGTCACATTCAATGTTTAGAAATATATGGATTCATAAATGTGTTGAGCATTGGATGTGATTGAAATTTCTCTCCTAACTATTTGTAAGTCGATTGGGGAAAAATATCATATTCTACACTTATTTATTGATACCACAAATTCTTATATATAATATGATTCATATCTATACCTAAGAAAAGTAAATAGTAGAATTATTTAATAACTGGAAAGTGTTTAAAATATTGAGGAATCCAATAGCATTAGATTATTCTCTCAACTATTTTTTCTCAGTGTAAGGATCTATTAGGAACCTCAATTACACAAGCCTTTCTATTTATATCAAAAATACTTAGGAGGTGGTTATATGATATCCATTGGTTGGTATTTGTGTAAAAAAGTGTATGCCCATCACTAGATGAAAATGTGGCACATCTTCTAGTTTTTTGTGAGATAGCCCAAAAAACCAGTCACATCAAGATCAATCACATATGTCATAACAATATAATTCATCCTTATACCAAATAAATATTAGTGGTAGGGTTATTAAACACTTGGGAAGTGTATAATAATCTTATGTACCCAACAAAATGGGATAACCCTATCAAACATCCTTCCTTAGTATAGGGATCTATCAAAAGCCTTAAATCATAATCCTCTTTTGATACATCAAATATGATTCTTCCATATGGTAGAATTATCAAACACTTCATAGGTTCTTAACATACTTACATACCCAACAACAAAGTATAATTATATCAAACATCATTCCTAAATTAATGGGTTTATTATAAATCCCAACTACCAAGATTTCAAGTTCTTTCTCCTTTCATCAATTATCCCTCATTGTGAAATGGAAACTAGGGAGCCATTTTAAGTCACATTCAATATTTGGCAAGATTTACAATAATAGATGTGTTAGGCATTTAACAATACTTGAATTCATATCCTAAGTACTTATATTTTTGCTACTAAAATATACCATTTCTTCTTTGATACTCTATCCTTCATTAAATCTTTGCATAGACTATACTTTGTAATTTTATTATGCTTTACCATATTTCCCATCACCACAAATTAAAACCTAATTTATAATATCTACCTTGAATGTTCACATGCATACATATAAAATAATAAATCTTCTTCTCATACACCTTAAGTCAAATAAACAATCACACCATCACTTTTTATCATATTCAAGACTTGACGATCTGATTCATCCTTATATCTAAGAAGGATGAGTGGTAGAATTATTTGATGCCTATCAAGTGTCTAACATATCTACACACCCAACATTGTCGTATAATTATATTAAATTTCTTTCCTTTTTATAAGTATCTATAGAAAATCCTAAGCTATGACAAAATACCCTATCACATTTTTCTTATCATCTTCAATATTTGTCAACCACATCCATTTTTTCTACCAAATAAGGGTTATTGATGTAATATTTTATAGCTTGAAAAATATCTAACATTCAAGAACACCTAGTAGTATGGGGTGATCATGTCAAATTTTCTTCCTTAGGTTAACAATCTATCCAAAAAAATTGATCTATAACCATTTTCACCCCATTTCTCATATGATCACTACAAGCAAAACATATCCTATCACATGTATCTCACTGATCTATAGGTTAATAGGAGAATGGGTGTTAGAAATTATATATTTGGTTGTTGGTACTCTTAGTCTAAAATCCACCTAGGTGGATGAATTGCATCCTCAAGACCTTGAATAAGATTGGAAAACCCAAAAATGGGTGTTCCTAAGTCATCCTTGATAGTAGATCTATTCCTATGATCCTAGCTACACTAACTAACAAGGGTGTGTGTAGATATATTCCTATTATTCTATTGTAACATGCGATATCAAATTCGTATCCATACTTAACAAAAAATATTTCTCAATAAGTTAGATCCTCTTCCAATATTCATCAAATGATGGAATTTTTTCAAGCTTCTTATAACATCATCATTATAATAGTTTTGGCCCTCTTTCAAAGTTAGTCAAAATTTGAGTTTCGCACAAAACATGAGATATTTTTTCTATAAAACATCAGATGCTTTTATGTTTGTTCTTGATGTCATCATCTCAATTTTTTTGGGAAATTTCTACACTTAGAAATATTCAGTGTCACTTACCTTTCTCTTGATCTTAATGACCCTTTGAGATGTTTGGCTAAGTTTTTGCAACTACCTTAGCAAAAATGGTAAAACATTTGATTAGAAAAATTGCTCTCATTTTCAATAGATAAACATAGGTTAATAATTTTAACTATATCATTGATTCCTTATGAGGGTTTTTGCTTGCATAAGCATAAAACCCATACGGCCTTATCCTGCTTTGTGGTGGAGTCAAAAACTAAAAAGCAAAATGAAGTCAAAATTAACCTATAAAATGGTTGATCTTCTATATGCTTCCTATTTTTTAGGTCTTAGTTGTGCCATTGGATTTTTCTTACTCTTCTTCCATAGTTTCTCTAGATGTTTCACCCTATTGACTAGTTTCTTGAACCATTGAAGGAACTATTGTCAACTGATATAACCTACATATTTTATCTCATGCCTTTTGAGAAGCAATATGTATTACCTAGAATTTTTGGACTTCCTACAAGTCAAAGTAGCAGTCATAGGAGGGTTCCTTATATCTTTGTGCCAAATATTTAGATTTTGACAACAATGTAGAGAGCCTATGGAATAATGAAATTATTTTCTCTATTGTCAAAGGCTCTAGCAATACATTATTTCAACTTCCATTATTGAGTTTTTGATCTAGTCAACGGCTGAGCTATTTTTTGTTATAAAAACATCCATTTGTTTTCCAAAATTTTGGGAAGTTGAGATGCATGATCTCTTTGATAGTCAACCTTATTTAATTAGTTCTTATTTTTAGGGTATTGATTGTTTCTCCTTCCTCTATAATTAGTTGTCTTCTAGATATGACCTAATATGACTAGAATTTGGACTCACCTAGATATATTTTTGAATGCTTTGTCAACTAAGGGTATTCTCCCTTATTTCTCAACATATGGTGTATGGCCTCACTTTCTACACTTTGTTCATCAAATCATATCTAGCTTTGTTGAATTATTTCTTTGTGTCTTGGATCAACTTTGTAGTGTTTTCTATCCTTATCATCAAGGGAAATCTCTTATTGATTTAGCATATCTTTAGAGTTCACACGGCCTTGAGGATTTTCTCTCTTTATTTAGCTTTGACTGCACTACTACAAAAATTTCTTCTTGGCTCTAAAGTTTGGACTTTAGCTCTTGAATTACTTTCTCCTATGCTTGCATCTTATTGCTTCCTTGTTGCAACTATTCTTCCAAGCTCTATATCTTCTCATATCTCTATTGCTCTTCAGTGGGATACTTGTATATTATACATTTTAGATCCTAAATCCCATTCTTGAGACTATTTTTTTTTGGCCAAGAGCTTCAATCTTCTTTTTAGTAGCTACCAAATTTATGCTTGTTTAATTTTTTTAGAGGAACAATGTGTCTACCTCAATATGAAGTGCTCAAAGTGTATCAATATTAGGAATATTAGAAATTTAGTACCTCTACATATTTATGTGGTACTCCTCCACTATCATTTCTACAATCAACTTCCTAAATTCAAGACATGCAACCATTTTGAACCATTCTCAAATAATTGGATCCACTTCATTATATGTTTGGATGGTTTTCCTTATTCCATATTGTATTTCTTGCTACTATACCAACTTTTAAGTGTTTCTTTCAATATTTTGTATCACAGAGAATGCTTTTAGCAATGGATGTTCACAAGCAAGGGAAGAATTAAAGGTATATTAAAAATGTGAGAAGATCATGGATGGGGCATGTGTGGGTAAAATTTTGCATCCCTTCATCCATTATTTTGTACAAAATTATGGCCTTGGGATGTGGCTAATTTTGGAGCCAAACTTTGGTGTTAACGGTTTAGGTGGGCCTCAAAGGTGAAGTGGATGGCAGAAAAAAATTGTTTGATGGGTGGGAAAATGTGTGGCTTCTAAGAAAGGAACAATCCCAAAAGTCCACCCTGCTCAAAATACTAGTTGGGTACATTTCTATAAGGACAAGCATCAAACACTGACCCTGAAGCCCCACCCTATAGTGGGGCAGAAAGTATTAAATGAGACACTTGTTACCACTCATCAAGAAGAACCTACCCTATCAAAGGTAAAAAATCTAGAATATGGTAGGGCCACCACCCTGACTACGAATGAAGCCTCACTAGAGTTTTAGGAAAGTGGTAATTGAAGATCAGACCTGATTCTCTACCCTATTCAAAACATGTTGGTGGGTGGAAATTTGGGATAGAGTACAAATTAGAGTGTCCACATGGTATCGCAAACATTGGAAAGCCCAAAAAAGGTGCATTAATGATCATAGCTACTTAGTTACAAGCTCTCCATGGGTGGTAAAGTGGTTTGAATTAGTGTATATTACAAGGTAATTAATTTAGTCATTCGCCTACCTGGTTGAAGGCTCATCGTCAGATTGAATGGGCAGAGTAGGTAAGAATTAAAAGTATGGTAGAAATTTTAGAGTTGTTGAAGACCTAGATCCATGCAAAAGGTTCCTAACCCCTTTTGTATAGCTTACATTCTTTCTAGGAGTAGTGTACCAGATGATTTCCAGTCTACCTCATCAATATTCCCTTGCCTAACACCATTAATGCTTGTAATTTGAATCAATTATAAAATCTTCTATAAATAGTGGAATGCTAGCCATTCCAAAGGGTGGCTCTATAGCTATTACAATTCATATGTAAAGCCTTCTCCATTTTGTAAATACAAGTGTGTCACTGTTTGATCTCCGACTAGTGCTCTTGCAATATGTTTTATGTATGTGTGTGTTAATTTTTATTTCTATGATGACTATCTGAGTGTTCTAATTTAATTCTGCTATCTAGATTTCATGGGCTTCTCTAGGTAGTTCTAGAATTTTCATTCGCATTCACATTGGGGAAGAGGGTTTATTTTTACTAAAGTTGGTGTGGGGTGGTATCACTCTAATTTTGTATCCTATATTTCATGCACCCATCTACCTAGTTCTAGAATTTGCCTTCGATTTGCTAGTACCAAGTGCAATGCAAGAGTACCATTATATGATCTACTAGGTGGTGCACCCATGTTTACTCCCATGGGTGGGTAGACCATGTGTCTTTATGTAGCTATATTTTTCCTTATTAGTTCTAGCTATGGCCTCCTTTTCTTTCTTTGTTCCTAACTTTCTATTTTACTCCCCTATTTCATAGGTTGTAGCTAGGGATCCACTCAAGAACTGACCTTATCTAAAGATTGACTACCCTACCTTCCCTAGGTTTGGCATCCATGCAATGTTGGTGTAGCTCTATGGGTGCATCAGGATGATCCACTCCCCCTACCTTCCCACTAGTTTGGATTTATGACCAATATTTTTTGGCACACTAGGTGGGACTAAAAGATCTCAATTCCTGATATGAACTCTAATACATAGTGAACTAGGTCTTCTCTGATCGATTACATCACAAAGAGAAGTAGATCTTGGTAAATCTACTTTGAGACCCAAAATATTTCTAAGTTTTAGGAAATTAGATTTTGAAGATACTCTGGTTTACCTATATCTTACCACAAATCACATGATGACTCCTTTGAGTAGAAAATCTAGATCTTGAAACCAGTTGCCTCTTTTATGCTGACAATAGTTCTATCCCCTAGAGAGCTCAAGATTTGATGAGTATTCTTGATCTCATAAGTGGATAAAGTATGCTCATCTAGTGACTCTAACTCTAGCATGAGAACCAGAGCTCCTGAAAACTAGTTCCTTAATGGAACAACAACATTATCCTCAATGGAATGATATTATTCTACTCAACCTCCAATGCTAGGATGATATTCCTAAGAGTGCCCTAACATCTCTAACAAAATATAATGACACTCTAGGAATTTTTTGAGAGCACCTTGAAGATGTCACTATCCTAGCGATCCTCCATAATATCACACATGAAGATGTCATGATCAGACTCCTGATCTTGTCTCTAGAAGGGATGGTATTATTATGGTATCGATCCCTTGGGAACAAAACCATTTTCTCATGGGAATATTTTTTGATATCCCTTATTGATATATTTGATGGATCCATGGATCCATTCCAACTCTTGATGCATCTCTTATTCATCAAGAGGGTTCCTTGTGAATCTATCACATATTTCAATATATGAATCAAAAGGAGCTGCGAGAGGATTCCATTTGAATACCAGTCATCCCCCAACTAGGATCACCTATATTACATTCAATATTTAGGTCAGACATAAGCCTCATCCTATAGCAATATAGGGAAAATATATCCCCTCAAATATTTCAGGAGGCTTTACAGGCCGAGTGAATCCTACTCTAATCAAAAAAAGTATCTTCAAGAAATTTTTCCCTCCAAACCAGTACTGCTCCATGCTAAATGCACAATATCTACCATGGATACCATTAAGATCTATGTAGGAGTTGGGGCCATAGTTATGTGAAACATAAGAGGTAGACCTTTTTCAAGCTCATACAAAGAAGGAGATGCAAGCATCGTTACTACAATGGACAATTTCATTGCTTGCAATTTCCCCTAGTTATCATAGTATCTATACCATATGAGGAACCCCTATGATAAAAAATGCATAGATTTGCACCCTTTATGTATCCTAGGACCACATTGAGAAAATACCAAGCTATTCCCATGAAGGTTTGGCAAATCAAAAGGCTAGTCCTAAGGAGTTCTTGATAGTAAGGTTTCCAACTAGTGGACCCTACTATCAAGATTGTACAGAGATATCAAAGGTGCATGTAGCAAATATCTCACAATAGGTGGATTTCAAGTAGTGGAAACATTGGAGCATGTTTCCAAATGAACCAATACTCAAGGAGGGCTCTCATGTGGAAATATTTATTGCCACACTGACATTAATAGTATAAGTGTTGGTTCAAGTAATAACTTTCCAAGTTATAGGTATATTATGACTTGGGAAACCCTAGGGAAGTGTGATCCAAATTATAGAAAGTTTCTCAAGTTCAATATAATTTGTTCTGGCTATTGCAGGTTCACTGGATAGTTCCCAAGTGAAGTTATCAATCATGGTGTACCAAATGCATCACAATTTTGTGTAAATAGATTGATATCTAAATAAAAGTGAATAAAGCACGTGGTTGAGTGACATCATATTGTACCATGGTGACTCATAGTGGACTATCAAAAGGCACATTGGCATTGAGGAACTTCCTCGTGTACTATATGTTTTCCTCTTTACAGGGTTATGCATAAGGGATTGGAATCAAAATGTACTTGTAAAAATGGTGAATCCTAATTGAAATCAAGGTGAATTAAGGCGAATCCTAAGTAAATCAAATCAATCATATTCACACCAAAATTTGGGGCATTTGAAGCCCTAAAATGTAAGGTCATATTTGGGACAAATTTTGACCTATTAAATCACCTTATAAATTCATACAAACACCACCATTATATCAGGCTTGAAAAGAGATTTCCAATGAGTACAAATATGCCTATGTTTGGATATATATTATGGTGAATTGACCCTAAGAAAATATTGGTCCTAAAAATTTTAGGTGAATGGGCTGACATTGAGGGTCCTCATATTCACCAATTTCCAATTTTGAAAATCCTAATATTCACCCAATTTGTGAATATTCACCACTGTACATAATATTACCTCTATATGTTGTGACCCTATGCTCAATGAATCAAGGTTCAAGATTCAAGCATCACTTCACGCAATCCCCAAAATGATATCTACTGCTTTATTGAGAGTAGTTCATACTCCTCGATTTAATGGAAAAATTAATCTATAAATAGCACCCGAGAGGGAGAAAACAACATATAATATGTAAGGTGAAGCTATAAATGAAGCTACAACTAAGTATTCCATGGATGAGTAGATATGATAGAATAAATTCCTTGTATGATTGTGTCAAAAGGAAGTTTTGTATAGGGATTGATAAATGATTTTGGCATTTTGTCTATTCTTGAATGAACCTTGGTCCCGAGTAGGGTATGTTGAAGGGAATGTGATCTATGAGGGTATCCCATGGATTTCCTTCCTTTTGTTTCTTTAATTTTTTTGCATTCTTCCCTTCCTTATCTTTCCTTAGTCCCTTGTTGCCACTAACTAAAAAGTTTAGTGATCATTTTCTTCTTACTTATAGTGTTTCCTATGTTTTCTTCCTTTTCATATTCCCCTCTTTTTCTCTTTTCCTATTTTTTCTTGATGTTTCCTCCTATGATTCCCTATATTTTCTTCTCTTCTATTTTCTTCCTCCTTATTTTCCATTCACCTTTGGTCATATTCATCCTTTTTCTTGTAGTCCTTTTTGACTACTTATGTTTTATGTGCCCTCACTATCACCTCCTTCTTCTCCTCTCTGTTTGTGTATTTTTTGTATGTTTCAAAGCCAATATTTATGGGTTCTTATTTTCCACAAGTGGAAAATCATTGTAATTCAACAAGAGTGTGGGTGAAATTTTGCATTACTTCACCCACTCTTTTGTGTAAAATGATTGCCTTAGGAGGTGGATAATTTTTAAGCCAAACTATCCTGTTAACAGTTTAGGCATGTCTTAAAGATAAAGTGAATGGAAGAGATAAATTATATTATGGGTGGGAAAATGAGTGGTTGCTAAGCAAGGAAGGATCCCAAAAGCCTATCCTACTCAAAATATTGGTTGGGCATATTTTTGGGAGGATAAGCATCAAACACCAACCTCGAAGCCTCACCCTATAATGGGTCAAAAAGTATTAAATGAGACATTTCTTCCCACTTGTCAAGAATAACCCACCTTATCAAAGGTAGAAAATATAGAAGATAGTAGGGCTGCCACCTTGACTAAGGATGAAGCCTAGGAATATTTTTGGGAAAGTAGTAATTTGCCTGATTCTCCTCCCTATACAAAACATGTCGATGGGTAAAAATTTAGGACAAAGTCCAAACTAGAGTGTTCACCTAGTACTACAGACATTGGGAAGCCCAAAAATGGTGCATTAATGATCACAACTACTTAGGTACAGGAACTCCATGGATGGCAAAGTGGTTTGAATTAGCATGTATTATAAGGTAATTAATTCAATCACTCACCTACCCGATTGAAGGATCATCATCAGATTGAAGGGGCATAGTAGGTAACAATTCAATGCTAGGTAGAAATATCAAAGTGATCGAAGGCCTAGATCCATGCATAAGGTTCTTTACCCCTTTTGGATAGTTGATATTATCCTAAGGAGAAATGTACCAATTGATTTTTAGTCCACCTCAACAATCTTCCCCCGCCAAATGTCATTAATGCTTGTAATTGAATCAATTGTAAAAAATTTCTATAAATAGCAAAATTCTAGCCATTCCAAAGGATGACTTTGTAGCTATTAAAATTCATATGTAAATATTTCTCCATTTTTTAAATACAAGTGTGTCATAATTTGGTCTCTCACCAGTGCTCTTGCAATCTATTTTATGTATGTGTGTGCTAATGTTTATTTCTACGATGGCTATCTAAGCATTCTCATTTAATTATGCTATCTAGATTTTGTGGGCTTCACTAGGTAGTTCTAGAATTCACATTCGCATTCACATTGGAGGATAATGTTTCTTTCTACTAAACATGGTGTTGGTAGGAGCACTCTAATTTTTCATCCTAGATTTCATGCACCCATCCACCCATTTTTTAAATTCACCTTCAAACCACTGGAACCAAGTGCAAGGCAAGAGTACCATTGGATAATCTATTAGGTGGTGCACTTGTGTTTACTATCGTAGGTGTGTGGATCATTTATCTTGATGCATTTGCATCCATTCTTGTAAGTTCTAGCTATGACTTCATTTGCTTTCTTCGTTCCTCGTTTTCCATTTTCCTCCCTTAGTTTGTAGGTAGGTAGTTAGAAACCCATTCAAGAATTGGCCTTCTCTAGAGATCAACTACCCTGTATTTCTCGAGTGTAGTAGCCATTCAATATTAGCACAACTTTGTGGGTGCATAACGTATATCCACTCCCCCTACCTTCTTGTTAGGCTAGATTTGTGACCAATAGGATGCAATGATAGAATATTTGTATTTATAAGGGTTTTTATATGTACATTTCTTTGGGCTATTTAGGTCTCTTAAATAGGGGAATATGATGGATTATATAGGAGAAAAGCCTTTTCAATAAGAGAACATGGTGGGAAAGCTACTCAGGTTGAGGTTGTATAGGTGGTGGAGCAATTTCAAGGAAAGAGGAAGGGGATGGAGACATACCTGATCCTCTTACTTCCATCATTAGTTCCTATATTTTTGGGTCAAATATTTCAACTTATATTTTAACAGTTAATACTTCTTACATTAGTTATTGGTTTTAACCATCCTTGTTGTCTCCTTCTACCTAGTACTTGGATGAATTTTTTTTTTTTACTCTCTCACTAGACTTCTTTTATTGAGTATGTTGTTGGGAATTTGGCTAAGAAAAAGCCTTTTTGTGGTTTGATGTAGTGATTGCCTTTTCTACATGTGCCACTACTTATACTACTTCAACTTCTACAACCTACCATGATGTCACTTATTCACTATATTATGAAGCAATATCAAATTTTAGAGCAATTTTAGATACACTAGTCTTCTTAGCTTAGGTCTTTTGTTTTCTATGCTGAGGTAGGTCCTTTAAACTTACATCTTCCTCTAAATATTTTTGGCCAACCAAGGGGATTTCTTAAACATGATTTTGTTGAGGGGATTATTCTTCTTCTTCATAATATACATATTCCTCTTGATCCCTCAATATCATTAATCCCATATATATTTCTCCTTGGTGATCCTTTATCCACTTTTCATATTGAACATTGAATTATTTTTCAAATAGCTTGTTAGAGGCATTGGAAAAAACTTTATTTTGCTTATCATGTTCACAACATGAAATACACCATTCTTTAATATTTTTTATTACATTTTAGGTCATCTTTGATCTTGTCTATGAGTTCTTCACTTATGTATTGCCCCTTATTTAGTTATAGGTTATAGAATCACTTGAACTCATAGCATTTCCTCCCTTGAGGTCATTCTTGCATCTCATTGACATTGACTTCAATGGCCTAATATTCTTCATTATTTTTTGAATTGCTCAATATTTGGCTATGGTAGATGATCAAATACTAGGAATTTATTATTTAATTCTATCAAATTACCTTTAAACTTACCCTTCAGGTCATAATTCTATATATGTGGCACAATATATAATTGAAGGACATTGAACTTGTCATATAATATCTTTGTTTGACCCCTTGATTTCATGGTTATATATTCAAACTTGAAGTGATAGTAGTAAATATAGGCTTTCTTGACTATAGATTAAAATTTTTCATCTACTTTATTTATTTACCTACATAGTTCTATGTCAAATACCCAATCAATAACATAATATGGAAGGAGGTAAGGGGTTACAGGGAAGCTATATACTCTAATGTTGGTACCAATTTGTAGAAAATACCAATCCCCTATCTTATCTATAAATTTAGATATGAGGTGAGTGTTGGGTGAAGATCCAACACCAGCATAGACCAATGCCAACATCAAACATACTCCATCACAATTCTTGGGTAGAATGCAAGGCGATAGATCTTTGAAGAAGGTTGGTTCTTGTATGGAGGTCCTACCTGCTTACACCTAAGAACATGAGGAAGGAAAGGGAGCAGGAAAGAGAAGAAATGAGACTATAGCCATAACTCATAATGATTGAATATGGTTGCATCAAGACATACACACACCCAAACCCACCATAAAAAACATAGGTGTACCACCTAAGATATTAGCTAATTGGGCCCTCACTCAACACTTTAGCACAATGGGTGAGAAGGTAAATTCTAGAACTAGTATATGGATGCATGAAATCTAGGATTCAGAATTAGATAAATCCCACCTAACTAGCCTAAGCATAAATAAACCTCTAACCCAAAAATTATGTGAATTGCAGAACTACCTAGCAAAAACCATAAAACACATATAGCAAAATTAAATGAGGTCTACTCAGATACCTGTTATGAATTTTGAGCCTCCTACTCAAATTCATTAATGATTGCATGCAACCATTACTATGTGGAATAGGCTTGATCAACCTGCACCCATGACTAAAAGATTCAAAATTTTGGTGATACATGGTGGATGACTTCATGTTTGCAGTTGATGGAGTTGAGTGGTACATGCATCTGGTGCTTGCTTCCCATTCAAAATGTGGTGCCTGCTTACCATTCAAAATATGGCACCTACTTCCCATTGTAAATTTGGTGCCTGCTTCCCATTGAAAATCTAGTGCCTGCTTCCCATTCAAAATTTGGCACCTAATTACCATTGAAAATATGGTGTCTACTTCAAAATCTGGTGCCTGCTTCCCATTCAAAATCGGGTGCTTGCTTCTCGTTGAAAATTCTAGCACCTAATTCAAGTTCATTTTTTGTGCTAGATTCCATTTCATTTTTGGTGCCTAATTCCAGTTTATTTCTAGCGCCTGATTCTAGTTCAATTTTGGTGCCTAATTCTAGTTTATTTCTAGCACCTGATTCTAGTTCAATTTTGGTGCCTGATTCTAGTTCATTTTTGGCACCTGATTCTAGTTCATTTTTGGTGTCTGATTCTAGTTCATTTTTTGTGCCTGATTCTAGTTCATTTTTGGTGCCTAATTCTAGTTCATTTTTGGTGCCTAACTCCCATTCAAAATTTTTGTGTTTGACTCCCATGAAAAATTTGTTTTTATTATTTTTAGTTTTGATCGATGCCTACAGTTGGAAAAGTATTGCAATTATTTAATTTTTCCTATCTGTGCACTATCCACTTTTGAAAATGTAACTATTTTATACATGTAGGTGAAATACGTTACACAACCTTGTAAACCTAGAATGCAAATATAAATGTAAGTGCAGTAAAGATTGTAACTGCTATTTATAGGTTTGGCTATAACTGTTGTGTGTAGTTTTAGTTGTAACTATTATTTTTAGTTTTGGTTGTAACTATTATGTGTAGTTTTGGTTGTAACTATTGTTTGCAATTTTGGTGGTAACTGCTATGTGCAGTTTTGGTTGTAATTGTTGCTTGTAGTTTTGACTATAACTGCTATTTGTAGTTTTGGTTGTAACTACTATTTCTATTTAAGGTTGTAAATTTAATAAAGGTTGTAAATGTAGTAAAGGATGTAAATGCAGTAAAAGCTATAAATGTAATAAAAGCTATAAATATAGTTTTGTTGAAACTATTGAAGGGCAGTAAAGTTTGTAACTATTGTAAATGCAATAAATGTTGTAAAGTGAAGAAAACAAGATTATATTAAGAGGGGGAGGTGAACAGTATAAGATCACTTTTTACTTTTCCTTTCCAATAAATATTATGCAATGTATCAATAGCAGTAATCAAAGAAATGTACAAATCACCACACATAATAGAGACACCAATTTAACATGGTTCACCCAATGTGGGCTACTCCACGAAGAAAATATTTCACTAATATTTTATCAATTAATCTCTTGGGAAACCTTTCCCTATTACAATATTTATGGACCTCTATACAAAGGATACACCGATTTCCTAATCAAGTTCATGGATATTTATCCGTAGGAGACACCAATATCCTCAACTAGTTTGTGGATCTCTAGCCACAAGAGAACTCTTTCTCCTCTATTATGGTTGGTGATCTTCTAGAAGAATTACTATGTCCACTGCACTAGCTTATGGATCTCTGTCCACAAAAAATTCCTACCCTCACTCAGAATACATGTATTAACTACCCTAGCTAATGGACCTCTATCCACTAGAGACTATCATCCTCTATACTTTGTCACCTCTAAAGCTTACTCTTAGCTATATCTCAAATTTGCACTAAAAATGGTCCTTCAGTATAGAACAAATCTGCTCAATCTCTGTCCTCAAATTTGTACTAAATATAGTCCTTCGATCTAGCATAAATCTGCTCAATATCTATCTCTAGTTTGGCATAAACCTAGTCTCAAATCTGCATCAAAATCTATACTCAAGCCTCAACACAAAGTTTGACTCAATCACAAATCAACTCTTCTAGATTTACCCCAAACCTTAACTCAAGGTTTGAACAAATAAATCAATCAACTCTGCTCTCAAGTCTTCTCAAATAATTATCTCAAATCTGTATTGTAAGCTTCCAAAAAATCTCCCACTAATCTCTCCATAAGTCCTCTCTAAAACTTATCCAATCTACTCAAAAAGTCCCACTAGAACTTGTCCAATCTTCTCAACAAGTCTTTACTAATACTTGCCTCAAATATTCTCAACAAGTCCTCACTAGAACTTATCCAATATACTCAACAAGTCCTCACTAGAACTTGTCTAATTTGCTCAACAATTCTTCACCAAGACTTACCTCAAATCTGCTCAACAAATCCTCACTAGAACTTGTCCAATATCCTCAACAAGTCTTCACCAAGACTTGCCTCAATTATACATTGTAATATTTCACAAAAGCTTACTCAAATCAATATCAATCTAACATAAAATCCTCTTCAATCACTTAGACAAGCTTCACACAGAATCTTGTTTAATCTCATAGAAACATTTAGATAATTGTTAAAGACTCAATTAGCTTATCACTCACAACAATGCTCAATCACTTTCAATCTCTTTCTCAACTCAATTTAGAATATAGAATAATTTGTTTCACAGAACTTGAACTATTACTTCAATAATTCCACTTGAATAGGCTCAATCAACTCCACTCAATCAATCACTTAATGAAACACTCTTTTCTTAAAAACCCTAGTCCAAGCATATGAACACTCACTCAATTATTTCCAACAATGCTTATCAAACAATATCACATAACAATGATACTCATGATCTTGCACAAACCCTAATCATACATATGAAGGTTCATTCAATATTTCCAACAATGCTTATCAAACAAGGTTTTTACTATCAACTATCACTCAGAAAAACCTTTAACAATAAAACTCAACAATTTTTATCAAACAAACATTTTCTCTCCAAATTAGCATTTACAACATTCAACAATCACTCAAAAGGAAGATGTCCCCATACCTTTCGTTTGATGAGGAATTTTCCTTAAAAACCTGTCTCAATCGCAATTAATCCTTTGCCACTATTAAGGGTTAGATAGAAAAAACCTTCTCAAAACCTCATTCAATAACCCCCTCACAAACTATTCTCACTATACAAAAACATTAGATCTCAATTACACCTTATTACTCCTTTCAACTATTAAACCTAATAAGACTTTATTTTAAAAAAAATATTTAATCTCCTCTAAAGCCTTATTACTCCTTTCAACTACTAAACCCAATAATACTTCATTTTAAAATAATATTTAAACACTTCTAAAGCCTTATTACTCCTTTCAACACTTAAAATCAATAAGACTTTATTTTAAAACAATATTTAAATTCTTCTGATGCCTTATTACTCCTTTCAACACTTTAATCACTAAAATCATAGTATAAAATTCAATTTCATAAACATTATACCTCCCTAAATGCTCATGCCAACAAACCTTAGGACAAAGAATTAAATATTAAAAATTAAATATATTTTGTGCTTGGTGGGAATCAAACCCATGTTGCACTTCCACCAGTGCCCTAGCCGCAACTTCAACTGTCACGTAAGCTAGGCACTCACATGGGACCTAAGTGTGCCTATGCACACTTATTCCCTAAGCTATCGCTAAAATATTTTAAAACAAAATCTTTCTCCTTTCACTACCATAGAGTCTAAAACCCGAGACCTCTCCTATGCTACAACATAGCGCCCAAGCCAATCATCATTTGGGCTAGCCATCCAGATGGTGCTATGATTTTTGTGCCATTTCCCTTTATGCCTTCTCTCCTTAGAGTTAGCACTATGCACGTTCTATTCCTTCCCTTCCTCTTTCAATCGATGATCATAGCCACACACACAATTTTAGAATGCCTCCTAAAGCCTTTGAATAAGGGTATATTAATATGCCTTTCCAAGGCATTTGCCTTCATGTCGGTGGATAGTAATTTTGACTTTGCATTTCGAAAATAATATTTTATTTATAATTATTTAAATTCAAAATTAATTTAAATATTATAAATTAAATATTTAAATGTCCTTTGGGCCTTTTCAAATAAAATAAAATATACACTTATTTAGGTTTTTAGGGGAACCTTTTACCATTATCACCTTAGCAAAATAACATTATTATTTTATTTCAACCACCATGGAACAAAAAATAAATTTTCAACCCTTTTATTTTTCCCAAATATTATAATATTTTTATCCTTCTTGCTTCTCTTTCGATGCTTCTGCCATATAATATTTAAATTAAATATTATATCCTTGCCTATTATAAAATAAACCATGAACCATTTTCTTATCGTTCCTTTGACATCTACTTAGTATTCCTTTGACATCAATGACAACAGATCCTGCTCATATTTCCAAAAATTTCCCCCTTTGTCATTGATGGTAAACCATTTACCTTTTATCATTTCCTTTATATCTTTATATTCTGCTCCCCTGAGAAACTGCTCCCCTTGACTTAATGCTTTCTTCCTAACTCAAATTTCTTCCCCTTACTCAAATATCTCCCCCTTTGTCATTAATGACAAAGCGTCACCTTTGGAGCTTGGGGATAAGAATGAAACTCTTAGATTAGTCCCTCCCCCACCTCCTCTTGAGGTGGTTAATTTTGGGGTGGGAGTATTTCTAATCCCAGCATGCACTGATCTTTACCTTTGCCCACTTTTCTCCTCATATGATCCTTCTAATTCCTCTAACTATTCATGTTCTTTCTTGTCTATAGAATTTTTTCTCTAAACCACTTTGTTGTATGTCCATCATTATTTCACTTATAACACTTAATTTTATTATTCCTTGGAGGTGCAAATGTCTTGGTATTTCTCTTGGTGAAGCCATATCTATTCCTATCATGAACCTTGCAATTCATTGCCTTGTGATCAAATTGATTACAAGAGTAGCAATACCCTTGAAAAATTTGTCTATTTATGAATTTACCATCTTCCTATCTTTCATGTGTCCTCCACTATGTAGCTTTGTACCCAAACCTATGACATGAGAAACATATTCCATTGAAACTGCCTTGCCTTGACCTCATTGGTCTCTTAGTATCTTCTACCTTGTGTCGCTTCCTGTTCCATCTATTCCTTCGTTTTGCATTGTTATTTTTATTGTTGAACTTTCTATTGTCTAGCTCATCCTCAGAAGTATCACTCTCTCTTACACTCTCATATTCTAAAGTTTTTTCTTCTTTAGAACTTGAGATTGACTCCTCTCCTTGTTTTATTTATACCTATTCAAAACCAAGACCTGTTTTATTTGATGAAGATATTTGTACTTTGATAATATTTTCCAAGTTATCTGAGCTTCTTCCAAACCTATGTAACCTATCCTTACACTCGTTTACTTCCTTAGTAAAACTGCCTCATGCTCTAACCTTTCATATTCTAAAATATTTGCTTCTAACTTATCTTTGAATATCCTTGTCTTAGATATTGAGTTAGTTAGATACTCTATAATATTTCCTTTCTCTTCATCACATTCTTGAAACTTAAGCTTAAGTTTTTAGTTTTGTTTTTTTACCTCCATTAATGCATCAAGACCATGGATAAGCTCACCCTCAAGATCAACTTCTCCTTTATCTGATTCTTCCTCTATTTTTTTGCCTTTGAAAAAATCTTAATTATTTTTTGACTCATCTTCTATAGGATCACTTCCTTCTTCTTCTAATTACATAAGCAGATTCTCTTTTGGTTCTTCAAGTGTATATTCATATTCATCATCACTAAAATTGAATCCATTCCTTGTACAACTATCTTTGAGATTACCAAAGTTACCACATATAAAACACTTGAGAATTATTGATAACCTTTTCCTAACCACTTCCTTTTCTTTTACTAGAAATAGAACTTCATATTTATCATTATATGAGGAACTATCATCACTATCACTTGAGCTCTCATCTGAATTGTTTGCATAGTAACTCTTCTTATGCCTTTGGAAAAACTTCTTTCCTTGGTTGCCTTGTCCACCCTTGATTTTCTTTTGTACCTATATTTTTATTTTTCCTTGTTATTATGATCTTGTTTTTCTTTATCATTGCTATTTCTAGCTTCTTGAAAATCAGATGCATAGTGACCATACTTTCCACAATTGAAACATCTAAATAATTTTGTACCTTTATACTTTCTTGAGTCCTTGTTCCTTTTGCCATAATTTGCTTCTTCATAACTAGATAACTCATTGCTTGAATTTGGCTTCTTACCCTTAGTCTTCTTAGTAGATTTGAAGGCTACTTATTTCTGGGGATTAGGTTCTTCTTTTGTTCTCATATCAAAAGCTATAAGAATGCCATGTAATTCATCCCTTGTCAAAATATCACTATATTTTGATTCCTCTATAGCTAAAATATTTTCACTAAAGCTTTTTTGGAGTGACCTTAAAATATTATCACAAACATCACATTCTTGAACTTTAAGTCCAAGTCCTTACATGGAGTTAACAACCTCATCCACATGAAGTAGATAAGCACTAATATTTTCTTCATCCTTCATTTTTAGGTCTTCAAATATTCCCTTTATATTTTTTAATTTTACCTTTTTGACCTTCTTATCTCATTAATATATGCCTTGAAATTTATCCTAAATTTCCTTTGTTGATTTGCATTGCATAACTTTTATAAACACTATTTTATGCAAACCTCTCAAATTTAATTCATTTATTTTGAATTGTAATTATTTAGAATCTTACCATATTTATATGTAGGTGGATTTTCTAGTGGTGTGTATCAATTTTCAACTGCTTCACATATTTCATTTACAAGTGCCATAAGGTGAATCTTCATTCTCGTACTCCAAAATACATAATTGCTCTGATAAAATACTGGTGCTGAATTATCTAAGGATCCACTATTAGAATCCATATGTGTTCTTGTAATATTTCCCTTAAAGCTATTAAAATCTTCCAAAGGAACCCGCTTTGATACCAATTGAAGAACATAATCTTATCCTAAGAGGAGGGGTGAATAGTATAAGACCACTTTTTACTTTTATTTTTAAATCAATATTATGTAATGTATCAATAACAATATTAATACTAGTAATAAAAGCAATGCACAAATCACCACACACAATAGAGACACCAATTTAATGTGGTTCACCTAATGTGGGCTACTCCATGAAGAAAATATTTCACTAATATTTTTTCAATTAATCTCTTGGAAAACCTTTCCCTATTACAATATTTATGGGCCTTTATCCAAAGGAGACACCAATCCCCTAATAAATTTTATGTATCTCTATCCACATGAGACACCAATATCCTCATATGGTTTGTGGATATCTATCCACAGGAGAACTCTTTCTCCTCTTCTCTGGATGGTGATATTCTAGAAGAACTATTTCCTCTACTGCACTAGCTTATGGATATCAATCCATTGAAGACTCCTACCCTCACTCAGAAGACCAATCTTCACTACCTTGGATAATGGACCTCTATCCACTAGACACTATCATCCTCTATACTCTGCCACATCCAAATCTTGATCTTAGCTCTATATCAAATCTACACTAAACACAGTCCTTTGATCTAGCACAAATCTACTCAAACTCTATCCTAAAATATATACTAAATATAGTCCTTCGATCTAACAATATTCTCAATATCTATCTTTGGTTTGGTAGAAACTTATATTCACATCTGCACCAAACTCTATCCTCAAATATTTCCTCAAGACTTAACACAAAGTTTGACTTAATCACAAATCAACTCTACCAGATCTACCCCAAACCTTAACTCAAGGTTTGAATAAATCAATCAATCAACTCTGTTCTCAATTCTTCTCAAAGACTTGTCTCAAGTTTGCATTGTAAGCTTCCACAAAATCTCACACTAATATCTTCATAAGTCCTCTCTAGAACTTGTCCAATTTTCTCAACAAGTCCTCACTAGAACTTGTCCAGTCTGCTCAACAAGTCTTCACCAAGACTTACATCAAATCTACTCAACAAGCCCTCACTAGAACTTGTCCAATCTGCTCAAAAAATTTTCACCAAGACTTACCTCAAATCTACTCAAAAATTCCTCACTAGAACTTGTCCAATCTGCTCAACAAGTCTTCACCAAGACTTACCTCAATTATGCATTGTAAGCTTCCACAAATGCTTACTCAACTCAATCTCAATCTAGCACAAAATCCTCTTCAATCACTTAGACAAGCTTCACACAAAATCTTGTTTAATATCACAGAAACATATAGAGAATTTTTAGAGACTCAATATGCTTCTCACTCACAATAATTCTCAATCACTTTCAATCTTTTTCTCAACTCACTTTAGAATATAGAAAAAATTGTTTCATAAAACTTGAACTATTACTTCAACACTTCCAATTGAATAGACTCAATCAAGTCCACTCAATAAATCAATGAAACACTCCTTGCTTACAAACCCTAGTCCAAGCATATGAACACTCACTCAATTATTTCCAACAATGCTTATCAAAAAATCTCACATAACAATGATACTCATGATCTTGCACAAACCCTAATCATGCATATGAAGGTTCATTCAATGTTTCCAACAATGCTTATCAAACAAGGTTTTTATCATCAACTATCACTCATAAAAACCTTTAAAAATCAAACTCAACAATGCTTATAAAACAAGCCTTTTCTCTCCAACTTAGCATTAACAACATCCAACAATCACTCACAAGGAAGATGTGTCCATACCTTTTGTTTTATGAAGAATTTTCCTTAAAAACTGTCTCAATCACAATTACTCCTTTGCAAATATTAAGGGTTAGATAGCAAAAACCTTCTCAAAACCTCATTAAATAACCCCCTCACAAATTATTCTCAGTATACAAAAATATTAGATCTCAATTACACCTTTCAAATATTAAACCTAATAAGACTTTATTTTAAAAATAATATTTAAACTCCTCTAAACCCTTACTCCTTTCAACTATTAAACCCAATAAGAATTTATTTTAAAATAATATTTAAATACTTCTAAAGCCTTATTACTCCTTTCAACACTTAAACTCAATAAGAATTTATGGTAAAACAATATTTAAATTCTTCTAATGCATTATTACTCCTTTCAACACTTTAATCACTAAAATCACAATATAAAATTATATTTCATAAACCTTATACCTCCCTAAATGCTCATGCAAACAAACCTTAGGACAAATAATTAAATATTAAAAATTAAATACCTTTTTACCTTGGTGGGAATAAAACCCATGCTGCACTTCCACCAACACCCTAGTCATGGCTTCAACTATTGCGTGAGCTAGGTGCTCACATGGGACCTAAGTGTGCCCGCACACACTTATTACCTAAGCTACCACAAAAGCTTTTAAAACAAAAGCTTCCTCCTTTCACTGCCACAAATTCTTAAACCTGAGACCTCCCCTATGCTATAACTTAGAGCCCAAACCAATCACCGTATAGGCTAGCCACTCAGATGGTGCTATGATTTTAGTGTGACTCCTATTTATGCCTTCTCTTCTCAGAGTTAGCATTGCACACGTTATGTTCCTTCCCTTACTTGTTCGATCAATGAGCACAACCACACACACGATTTTCAAATGACTCCTAAAGCCATTGATTAAGGCTATATTAATATGCCTTTCCAAGGTATTTGCCTTCACATCAGTGGATAGTAAATTTGACTTTGCATTTCAAAAATAATATTTTATTTATAATTATTTAAATTCAAAATGAATTTAAATATTATAAATTAAATATTTAAATGTCCTTTGGGCCTTTTCAAATAAAATAAAATATACACTTCTTTAGGTTTTTAGGGGAACCTTTTGTCATTATCACTATATAAAAATAACCTTATTATTTTCTATCAACCACCATGGAACGAAGATGATTATTTTCTTTGAACCACCATGGAATGGAGTAACTTTTCAACCCTTTTGTTTTGCCCAAATATTATAATATTGTTATCCTTCTTGCTTCTCTTTTGATTCTTCTGCCATATAATATTTAAATTAAATATTATATCCTTACCTCTTAGAAAATAAACCATGAACCATTTGCTTAACATTCCTTTGACATCTTCTTAGTATTATTTTGACATCAATGACAACAAATCCTGCTCATATTTCCAACATAAAGAGCTGAAATATTTCTTGCTCTAAAGAGATTTTTTATAGATATTTCAAGGGGTTGATTCATTCTGTCACTTGCTGACCTCTGTAACACTACGATGAATAATACCAAAAAATATGTTTGAGCTGCATGTTGTGTATCTTCAGTTTGGCTAGATTACATGTGGCATTGGCCCTTGGTTCATGCCAACCTTACCTCTTGCAATTGATGCATGTTTATTTATATCTTGTATTTGTTATACTGTGTCTTTTATGGAGTTTTAGGTGGATCAATCAGCCTAGTTTTTATATTGATACATCACCCATTTGTATTTTTATTGTTCATCTATTGTTATAGTTTTTTATTTTTCTGTCATCCCTCTCATTTTTTCGAGTGCAATTTTAGTGCAATTTTATGGTAATTTTAAATCTCATTTCCTAGTCCATGTAATAATTTTTATTTTCTAAGTTTATTTTTCTTGTCTTTTATTTTTCCTTTCCCTTTTTTCCAACAAGTTTAATCCATTTCAGTTTAGTTTGTTATTTTTAAGGAGTGTTGACTCTTTACGGAGGTATTTTTCTCTTAGGCAGTCCCATATGAGAGGACTATTCCCATGTTGGTGTTGTACATGGGTGTAGTGTAAGTGTATATTTTTAGACATCAGTAATATCGAAATTAGAAACAAGCATAGTAAATCAAACATAGAGAAATGAAGACCATGTCGGAGATCAAATAGTAGTATCCTTGTATTTATACAATGGTGAGAAGCATTACATATGAAGTATAATGGCCAAAGAGCCACTTTTTTGGAATTGTTAAAATTACACTATTTATAGAGAATTTTACAATTATTTCAAATTACAAGAATTAATGGAAGTACACAGGAAGATAATATTGAGGCAGACTAGCACCCAACTGATACTCTACTCCTCAGGACAATGGTGGTTGTCTAGAGGAGGTAGGTGTTTTTGCATCAATATAGGCCCTTGATCTCTCTACCATTTATACTTGGCTCCTTTAATTCTTATCTACTTTACCTCTTCATCCAATCGATAGTCCTCGAGTTATGTGAGGAATGATAGGGACTAATTACTTTTAGGATAGTACATTTCAAATCAATATCCTCATGCATGAATGAATAGTATTGGGTAGTTAGAGCCATTAATATCTCATCCTTAAAAATTCTAGATGATGGTAGGAGTCTATGTATCAGGCGATCACCTTAATTGCCTCATTCAATAATGAATTTCTACCCAAGGTAACATTATGAAGGGTAGACATTTCATCAGAGTTCCACCCAATAAACACTCCAAAGTCCCACCCAAAAATGGGTGGGGGTTTTCATCGTCCTCATGGGTGGGGATTTATAATATCTCATCCATTTTTTATCGATTAAAGTATCCCTCTAGTGGGTGGGTGGGTCTTTTGAATTCCTTCACCTAAAGACAGAGCCTAAACATCCACCCACTTTATCTTCTACCCTACCATTTTGAATAATACTTAACTCTATGGCAGACCTATGGAATCAAACCTACTTAGTCACCCTAAACATTTTTCCCACCTGTAGCTTGTCACCATCCATCATAACTTCCACTTCTATATTTCACTCAACCACTTATGCTTCAACATTTGGCTCACTTTCGAGAGTATCATCTTGTAAAGAAGAGTGGGTAAAGCAATGCAAAAAAATTCCAACACTCTTGGTGAATCACTGGGACTTTTCCCTTGTGGGAAAGGATAACCTAGAATGTTACATCCTAAAACACACATAATAGGAAGGAGGAAGGGGATAATAAGGGTGTAAACAAAAGAAACTAATTAAGGTTGGAAGACAAAGGAGGAAGGAAAACAAAGATGAATGGAAAAAAAAGTGGAAGAGGATGGAAGGGAAGAAAAGAAGGGAAACCAAAGGTGAAAATAGTAAGCAAAAATAGGAAAAGAGAATAAGAGAGGAATATGGGAGGGAGAGAAACATAGGAAAAAACTCAAGTAAAATGACAAAAACCACTAAACTTATCATTTAGTGGCAACAAGGAACTAAAGAAAGAGAAGGAAGGGAAGAATGCAAAAAAATAAAAGAAATAAAAGGGAAGGAAATCCATGATATACCCCCATAGATCATACTCCCTTCAACATATCCCACCAAGGACCAGGGATGATTCAAGAACAAACAAAATGCAAAGAGCATTCATCAGTCTAGATGCAACACCTCTTTTTAATGCAATCATGTAAGAACTTCATTTTCTCATCTCCACTCCTCTAGGGAATATTTAGTTGTAATATCATTCTTAGCTTCATATTACTCATAATGTGCTACTTTTATCCTTTGAGGTGCTATTTATAGATCAATTTTCTCATTTTATCGAGGGGTGGGCACTACTCTCAAAAATGCAATGGATATCCTTCTAAGGATTGTGAAGTGATGTCTGAATCTCGAACCCTAATCCATTGGGTATGGGATCACAAAAAAACATAAATAAGAACACAAAGCATGAGGGGAAGTTCCTCAAAACCAATGCACTTTCTAAAATTTTATCAAGGGTCACCAAGGTACAAGATGATGCTATTTGGCCACATGCATTCCACACTTTATTTATCTACCAGTCTATTTCCAAAAAACTGTGGTATGTTGGCACGTCTTAACCATTGAATCATCCTAGAAATCATCCAGTGAATCTACAATGGTCAGACCACATTATACTAAACTTGAGCTATTTTTTATAGTCTGCTTGGAATTGCCCTAGGGTTATCCAAGCCATAGTGTACCCACAACTTGGAGATTCATTATTTGAACCAGTAACTACACCATCGATGATTAATGTGGCAATAATTCTTACCATGTGGAATCCCTCCTCTAGTACTAGCTCATCTGGAAACAATTTCCAATATTGATAATCCTTGGGATCCACTACTATGGAATCCCTGCTACATGCTCCTCCGAGTTCTTCACACATATTTTCCAACAAGACACGTTGATTGGAAAACTTGCCATCAAGATATCCTTGGGACCAGTATTTTGATTGACCAAGTATTCTTGGTGATAAAATGGTCCTTCCTTAGTGTGCTCTTGGATACAAAAAGGGTGCAAATATGTACCTCTTTTGTTAGAAGTATTCTTTATTTGGTCTAGGTCCTATGATGGCTGGAGGAAATTGTAAGCAGTGAAGTTATCCATTGCAAGAATTGTACTTTCATTTCCTTTGTATAAGCCCTAGAATATGTATACCCCTTGTGTTCTACATAACTATAGTCCAAGCTCTTGCACAACTTCTGATGGTATCCATGGAAGATACTATGCAGTTATAAAGGGAGTAGCACTGATTTGAAAAGGAAATACGAGGGTGGAATATCTTGAAGAAGCTTTTCCTACTTGGAGTAGGATTTTCTCGACTTGCACAACCTCTTGAAACACTTGAGGGAATATATTTTCTCCATATTTATGTAGTATGATGCTTATATCTAGATAGAAGGATTGAACATAATACATGTGAGCCTAGACAAGGGATGAATAGTATTCAAAGGGGATTCTATCCTAGATCCTTTTGAATCATATTTTGAATTCTATGATAGATTTGAAAGGGACCCTCTTGATGAATGAGAAGTGCATCAAGAGTTGGAAGGGATCTATAGAGCCATAAATGTTTCAACAAGATCTCCCACCAAATCTGCCCATGAGTAGATGGTTTTCTACCCAATGGATTGGTACCACAATATCACCCTACCTTCTAGAGATAGGACCAAAAATTTAATCATGACATATTCATGGGTGATGTTGTGGAGGGTCACCAAACCAACAACATCTTCAAGGTGCTCTCGAGAAGTTCCCTTTGTGTCGTTATATCTTATCAAGTTATTTAGGGAAATTTTGTAGTTTCATGTTGACATTAGACTTTAAGTGGACCAGGGTCATTCTAATGAGGATAGCACAACTAAGCCATCATGGCACCAGTCTTTAAAAGTCTCAGTTCTTGTGTAGAATTCACAAAATAAACATTATTTCTTTGCTAGTGAGGTCAATACTGCTCATCAAATATTGAGTCCTCTAGGATATTTGGGTCTTTCAAAGCATAAGGGTGATAACCAATATTCATATATAGATTTTATTTACTTCATAGGAGTCACCAGGTGATTTGAGAGGATATGGGTAAACTAGAGTATCACCAGAATTTAATTTCCTAAAACAATGGAGACTTTATGAGTCCCCAGTAGAGTCACCAAAAATTGTTGGGTAGAGATCCAAAACTAGTGCAGACCAATGCCAACATCAAACGACTACCATCACATCTCCAGAGAAGGTTGATTCCGAGTGGAGGTCCTATCTACTTATGCCTAGTAAAATGAGGGAGGAAAGGGAGTGGGAAAGAGAAGAAATGAGGTCATATATAGAACTCATAAGTACGGAATATGGTCACATAAAGACATATGCACACCCAACCCTATAATTGGAAACATAAGTGTACCACCTGTTGAGTGTATATTTTTCCCAATTGCAAAATAACACGACATGGAAAGTATTGAACAACAAACTCTCTCTTGAAAAGAAACCAAATGACAAACATTCAACTTCTCCAAGGTTTTGGTAAAATATCTAAAAGATTACAATAATGCCAGAAATAATTCAATTATGCATGTGACCATAAAAAAGGGGCATTTTCTGGTTCTAAACAATGCTTAGTGATTGAAATATCTAACTAAAAATCCAGTGTAAAATAAAAGCAGTTTTTTTTTAGGGTTTTTTAAATTGATGCTACCCTGAATCCTTGTTAGTAAAGTATTTTATCTTCACTTAAAATGTTTAAAATGATAAAATATGGAAAATTCCACATTTTATCATTTGAGACATTTTAAGTTAAGATAAAATACTTTACTAATAGGTATTCAAGGTAGCATCAATTTAAAAATCTAAAAAATAACTGCTTTTATTTTACACTGGCTTTTCAATTAGATCTTCAATCACTAAGCATTGTTTAGAACCTGCAAAGGCCCCTTGTTTATGGTCACTTGCATCATTGAATTATTTCTGGCATTATTGTAATATTTTAGATATTTTACTAGAACCTTGGAGAAGTTGAATGTTTGTCATTTGGTTTCTTTTCAAGAGAGATTTTTTTGTTCAATACTTTGCATGTGGTGGTATTTTGCAATTGGGAAAAATATACACTCAACACCACCTAACATATCAGCTACCTAGGCCATTATTCAACACGTCAGTGCAAGGGATTAGAAGGCAAATTCTAGAATTGGTAGATGGGTGCATGAAATCCAGTATTCAAAATTAGAGCGTTCCCACTTGACCATCCTAAGTAGAAATAAACCCCTAACCCAATAACAATGCAAATTCTAGAAATACCTAAAAAAACCCATGAAATATAGATAGTAGAATTAAATGAGGTCTACTCAGATAGCTAAACCAAAAATAAGCATAGTAAATCAAACATGGAGAAATGAAGACCAGATCAAAGACCAAATAGTAGTATTCTTGCATTTACATAATGACGAGAAGCAGTACATATGAATTGTAATGTCCAAAGAGCTACCCTTTGGAATGGTTTGCATTCCACTATTTATAGATATTTTTCTAATGATTTCAAATTAAAAGCATTAGTGGAAGTAGGTGGGAAGATATTGTTGAGGTATATTGGCACCCATGTGGTACTCTGCTCCTTAATATAATGGCAATTTTCTAGAGGAGTTAGGTATTTTTGCATCAATCAAGACCCTTGATCTCTTTGCCATTTTGCTTGACTCATTTAATTCTTATCTACTTTACCCCTTCATTTAGTCGGTGGTCCTTGAGTTAGGTGATGAATGATAGGGATTAATTACCTTGGGGTATCACATTTCAAATCGAAATCCTTGCGCATGAACAATTGTTCTTGGGTATCTAAAGCCATTAATGTCTCTTCCTTTCAAAATTCTAGATGATGGCAGGAGTTTAGGTGTTAAGAGGTCATCTTACTTACCTCGTTGGATAATGAAATTTCACCCAAGGTGACATTATGAATGAGGGTGTACATTGGATCATATTTCTACCCAATCAACACTCAAAAGTCCCACCCAACAATGGGTGGGGTTTTTCATCCTCCTCATGGGTAGGGATTTATAATATATTTGTCCTTGTTGATCGACCAAAGCATCCACTTGGTGGGTGGGTGGGTCTTTTGAATTCCTTCTCTTGAATATAGGGCCTAAACATCCATCCAATTTATCTTTTGCCCTACTCTTTTGAATAATCCTTAACTATATGACACACCCTATGGAACCAAACCCACTTAGTCACCTTAAACTTCTCGCCCACATGCAGCTTGTCACTGCTCATTAGAACTTCCACTTATATATTCCATACAACCACTTATGCTTCAAAAATTGGCTCACTTTAGAGAGCATCATCTTGTAAATAAAAGTGGGTGAAGCAATACAAAAATTCACCCACAGTGAGAAATTTGACCATAAATGGATGCTAGTGCAGGTCCTAGGAGTAATATATTAAACTCAAGCTATGGAGAAGTTTATCTAATAACTAGAGCCCATTCAACTATAGGTTGGTATTTCTCATTATATCCTACCTAGATTTTAATATTGTGCAAGTCTAAAGGTATATAAAATAGAAAAAACCATGCTAAATATAACAGATAGTGGAATGACTCACTTTATATTAGTTTGAGAGAAACCAATTAACTATGGATTTGACAACTTATAAAGTTGTCCCAGTAAAATAATATAGGGTTATTAGCACTTAAATAATCATAATTGTGTATGTTAGTGACTACATAAGCAATAAATATTTCATAATCATATACATGTGTATCAAGATCCAACCCTAGAATTATGGCTATCATGGATAATACTATTTGTAGAAATTTCTTAAAATTTTCAATATTTAAAATATCTTTTGGGAATTCATTTGGGATTTCCTCTATATTATTACCCAACAAATATTTAAGAGTCTATTTCCTTAAAAATATCTTTTGTTCATCTATGTCAATAGGCTTAGGTTTTTTACCTTGTTTCACTCCTACTATAAAATCTCTTTCACTTCCTTCTTCCATGATGGCAAATAGTCTCCTCTAGTTTGTGTCATACATTATTGCCATCTCTGGGTGATAGTTCTCGGGAATTGCTTTGACTAGATAAAGACATGGGTGGATGAATTTAGGCATGTACCTAGATAGAAAGGAATTCCAAGGAGTAGCCTCTAGCTTACTAGGTTAATTTTATCATGATGATAGGGCCATAAATATTAGCCAGTCTATCTTGTAGATCCTTGGTACTCTTTTTCACTTTCTTCCCTCTCTTGCCTTGAGCTATTTTTCACTAGCAAGTTTCTTTCATAAATGTAGGCATAGACAACTATACAACTTTCCTCTTGTATGGAATACTTTAGTAATTCTAAAATATTTCGCTCTCTTTGAATGCTCTACTATACATTGCTCTTTTATAACTCCGTTTATATAGCAAGGAGTTCTTGTGAAGAAAAATCTTTGCTAAATTAATGTTGGGGATTGTGTCTGCTCAAATTTTATAACAAAATATTTTCTCAAAACTAGTAGTTCATGTAAAAACTTGTGGTGCATGTTATTTTTAAATATTCTCATGCTTTTGGCCAATGAAATTATTGGAAATTTAAAATTTGGTGGCTATTGGGAAGCATTATTAGCTAATCTACTTTAGGGTTATGCATAAGGGGTCGGTCCCAAAATGTATTTATAAAAATTTGGCGAATTAGTTTCAAAATCCAAGTGAATAGTGTCCAAAAACATGTAGAAGGTTCACTATTATTAGGGGTAATGTTGGAAATTTAAACTTAAAATGGTCAAATTATTATAAAATTGGGGCGAATTGACCCCAAAAAAAATTTGCACCCAATTTTTTTGGCTAATGGGCCCTGGTCAAGGGTCCCAAATATTAGCCAATTCCAAATTTCAAAAATCCTAATTTTATCCAATTTGGCTATAAATAGCCACTATGCATAACCCTGATCTACTTCCACTAATGAAACTATACTCTGGCCATTATTTCCACTATGACTATATTTACATGTGTGACTATTTATATATTTTTTTTTGTTAAATAAAAGAGTTATATTGCTAGATGGGTTTTAAGGATCCATAAATTTGATTAAAAAATCAACATTGATAGTTGTAGCATTCTGAAGGATATACAGAGGACTCCTGATGAGAATTTGACTAGTAAGGGCCTTAAAGGAGGATGCAACATCAGTATTGAACATTTGGATATACTTCCTAACAAATAGAAAATGAGGATGTAACCTCAGGCCTGAAGCCATATGCAAAAAGAGATAGGACTTAAAAAATGACACTATAACCAAAGAAAGTAAATACATCCATGCAATGGTAATGAAAACTAGAGAAAGCCTTGTATCCAACAAAACCTTGGCCCCACATAGGGTGGCCATAAGCATAGTAAGCCATAAACTAGATAATTCAGAAAGAAAGGAAGTCATCTAATAAAGGAGGAAATTAGTCCTCCACTTCGGCTTTGCTTTCTTCCTTTTCGTCCTCTTCCTCAGTTTCCTTTAGGGTCATCTTCCTTAGGTTCAATATTCATAGCAACCACATCCACTTAAGTAGATACATCACCTTCTTGACTCACATGACCAACGTAGAAGAGCTTGTAAAGTCCCTCTTTGATGTCCATGGTGTAGTTCATCATGTAATTCATCATTGTCGTGGTGGAAGCAATGATGAAGTCCTTGAGTTTTTTGTTCTCCTTATTTTCATATTTGATCTCAATCACATTGCTCTTGGAAGCCAAATTTTGAATCCTTGTCGACTTCCTCACTGGTTCTTCAGTGTTGTCAAAAATCATGCTCTTCCTTTCCTTTAATTTAGAAAAAGCTTCAATGGTCTTTTTCTTTTTTTTTTTAGCTTGAGTCAGGAATTTTGAGGAAGGCTTGGGTTTGGTAGGGCTGCCAGAGATAGGGTTGGACTTAGGACTGTTGGAAGAAATGTAAGTGTAAATGACCTTAAACATGCCTTGGTGGCGAGGGAGATCATGGTTCTTCTTATCTCTGCAAGATGAAATGGAATGGTTCATGGAGTTAAGGAAGAACAAAGGATGACTGAGAGGATTTATGTCTCGAAAGTGATTAACAAAGGCGAGATGATACGTTTTCAGAGATTTTTTAGGGTCATCAACGCAAATAAACTCCATAATTGGTTTCATAAAAAGTTCCAAGGGAGAGTGAGATCACTTCTGAAAATGATAGGGCTTTTTGCTTTCTTTAGGATTTTTTCATTTCCTTTGAAGTGCTCCAATTCGACCTCCCAATTATGTTTATGATGATGGATAGACCAACCTTCAAGGTTTTTGCCAGTAATGGAGGCAAGAAGATGGGCATCGACTATAAAATTTCACTATTTATATATGTACACATCATCGACACACTCTTTTATGCATAATTATTTAAATATTGGTCATTCATTTGAATTGATAAAATATGGTCATATATATATTGAATAAAAAGTGCATTTATTTCTTTCATTCCCAATATTAGATATGGGCCAAACCAAAGTAATTATATCTTCTAATGATTTTTTTAGTTTGCTTGGTTTTATTCCCATTTCAGCACTAAGTCATCATATTTGAAGTATTTAATGATGATATTATATCAAACCATATTTTAATGGTTTCTTGGTATTAGTGGATATTATTATAGGCCTTTTCTCTTTGTTCATCCAAAAATAATAATTCTTCTGTGCTCTTCCCAATTGGATTTGAATCTTCTAGTTTTGATTGGTTGATGAAATTCAAGGCATATAATTTGAGATTAACCAACAACAACACTTCTTTTCCATAAATCAAAGCATAGGACATAGTATTAAAAAATTATTCACCATTATTCTATCTACCCACAATGCTTGATTTAGAAACAAAAGCCAATTCCTATACTTATCACCGATATTCCTCTTAATTATTTTTAAATAAATTCTTATTTATGGACTCTACTAGTCCATTGGCTTGTGGGTACTAATTGTATGAATCCTTCCAATATATGCCATATTTCTTGGAAAAATACATTATATTAGACCAACATTATCATACACTATTGGTAAAGGAATCCCAAACCTAGTGATTAATATCTCAAGAAATTCAATGATAATATCTTGATTAGCATATTTTATAGCTTCTACTTCAGCCCACCTGGTGAAGTAATCTATTGATATGAATATGAATTTATGCTCAAAAAAATAATTTGGATTTATTATTCCAATAAAATAGAGACCCCATTGCTAGAATGGTTCCTCTACAACAATTGGTTAGAGGGGCATTGCCATATTTTTTCTTTTGCAAATAAACCTTTGACATTTTTCATAAGAATTAGCAACTCTAAAAGCATAAGGTAGGCAAATAATATCTATCTCTCAAGATTTTTTCTACCATGGTTTGACTATAGTAAACCCCTAGAGAAGATATCATGAAACTCATTCAATATCTACTCTATGTTATCTAGTTGTATGCATCTCAACAAAAGATTATCAAAATTATTTTGGTATAGGATACCATTAATTAGAAGGTGGCCCATACATTTAATTTTGTATCTACACCATTGATATTCTATAAATATTTTTTGAAACTTGCTAGATTTAATAAAATAATATAAATGATCGATCCATATGTTTTGTCTTATCCGGCCTTTTACCAACTAAGGTTCTTGTTCTTCAATCAACAAATTGGAGTTTGACATTATAAACTTCATCAATTATTCACTTAATACTCTTACCTTCACCAAATTAGTTGGCTTGATATCTATATTGTACTCCTAGATTTGTGTAATCCATTTATCTTGTTTCTCATCCAACTCTCCTTGCACTATGAAATTTCAGATGTTTGGGTGCACAATGTACACTAATATTCTAAAATACGATATATAATGTCTTAGAATGTTGAGATATTTCATTAGAGGAAACACCTATTCTTTATATAAAATTGTAGAATTATTCATGGTCATACAGAGTTTATCTTAGAGAAATTATATGCCACTCATTGTCATCTTTATCCTTCTGAGTGAGAATGACCGCATAGTTTTTTTCTACTTCTTATACATAGAGGATGAAGTCTTCCCTGTAATTAGGGTTAGATAACATTAGGTATTTTTTATAGCTTATTTTTTTCATTGAAATACTCTCTTATTATTTTGGTTTAGCTGAAATTTTCTTCCTTTTTAAGCATCTCTATCATTGGGTGTACTATCTACGCAAAATCAGATATGAATTTTTGGATAAAATTAATCTACACTAAGTATAACTATTAGATTTTTTTCATTTTGAGGTAAAGTAAGTTCTAGTATATATTGTACTCTATACATATCAATATTTAAATATTCCTTTGACACCACATTACCCAACAATTTCACTCCAAGGATGGCAAATTTTGACTTTTTGAGATTAAGTGATACCCTGAACTCTCTATATTTTAAAAAAAATAGCCAAATATGGTCTATATGTTTTTCCTTTTTATGGGAAAATATGATCATATCATCCAAATAGATCAATATAACTATATTTATTAGCTCATTAAAAGCTAAATACATAGACCTTAGGAAGGTATATTTGGCATTTGATAAGCCAAAAGGTATTCTTTGGTAGGAAAATATTCTCCACTTGGTTGTGAATGTTATTTTATACATCTAATACCTACACTTGATTAAAGCCTAAAAATCCATCTAGTAAATATAACCTCTCTACCCTAGCAAAAAAGTGCAATATTTGGTCAATTTGGGGCTAAGGATAATGATGTTTCAGGGATGCTTTACTTAGGTTTCTAAAATCCACACAAAGTAAGATATCTTCATTTTTATTTCAAATGGGTACCATATTGGCTACCCATGTAGAATACTTGATTCGATAAATTATTTTTGTATTGAAAAAATTTAGCAATTATTGATTCATGAGCACTTCTATCTTTGGATTTACTAGCTTTTGATTTTTCTAGATTGACTTGGCATTGTGAAACAATTCTATGGTGTGTTGGATAGTTTCTTTGTTGTATACTTTTATATCATCATAGCTCCACACAATAATATTCTTAAATTATTTACACAAACTTAAAAGTTATTATATTTCTTATTTAGAGCATTGTACTTCAATATTTAGATTCATTTTGGGTTTAAATTGAACCTCTTTGAACTCTTGTTCATTGACTTTCATTTTTTGGTCAATAGGTCTATCACTGCTATCGAACACATTTTTGAGGGTGATCAGACACTTGGGAATGTGATTATTTTTTAACTGAAACACTTTGTCCTCATTTATATTCTCTAGCATGTCATCAGTTGCATTTGTGTAGTATGTTTCTTGAACTAAGAAATCCACTATCTATTTATCATTTTAAAATACTTGTCAAAAACAATATTTATACAAAATAGATGGTCTAAATGCCAATTTAATAGATCTTGATCCTTTTATTAAATTAAAGGCCAGATATAATTTGGCTCCATGGGAATCTAATGTATTAGCTTGTGTATTCTACTCTATGGGGATTAATTTTATATTTAGCATGTAAAAGCTTCAAAATAGATCTCAAACACTATTTTAACAATATTTTAGATAATGTTGTTTGTTGATACATTTTTCTATAATTTAATTTAACACTAACTCAAAATATCCATTAATCATTAGTAGATTTATTCCCATATTTTTTGTTTCTTCGAATCCAATACATAGTGCCTCATACTCAGCTATATTATTGATGTAGCTCTAGGTTAGTTAGTATGATAATATTCTAATTCCTTCAAACAATAAAACTAACATTATTCCTGCTTTGATGTCATTATTGCATTTAGATCCATTAAAATAGAGCTTCCATTCCTTGATTTGTTGAAGGCCTTTGCTATTCATTATTGGAATTATTTTTTCTCTAGATTTTATATGGAGTAAGTTTGGATTCTAGTTTCATTCATAGCATTGAAGCTTTTAGTGAAATTTGATATTCAATTTGTAGTTCATCAATGTTATCTTCAACCGGATCAACCTTTGTAGTGATTATGCTAAACTATTATCCTCTTCTTCAATTTTTTTAATATTATAGGTGGAGAAATTTTATACAAATATCTTTATTTCTCTTTCCTTGTGAGGAATATCCATATGTAAATAATACAAAGACATGTGCCTTTCCAACTTTGTTGTGAACTCCCAAGAGAGGCACATGCCAAAGTAAGATTCTAGATATACTATGATCACTTCCTGTATGAATATTATCTAAGGCATCCTATGCAATACCATAGGCATATATTTAATTACTTGAACTGTATTTATTAGAGTTTCATCCAATTGCAACACTCTAGGACTATAACATGTGTATTCGATACCCATTGCATCACATTTAGATTTTGGCATAATTATTTTTGTCACTCTAAAATATATTGTACAATTATGTATGACTCATCATTCCATGTATAGAGACATGTATAATGGGAGTACCTGATTCTTACCTAATCCTAGTGTAGGTTTACCTTATACCAAATTGACTTTTGGCTAATATTGGTCTTCAAAATTGATCAATTTTAGCGATGCCTAAAGAGGATAAATTTATCTCAAAATCATCAAAGCATCATACATGATTGATTTGAATGATATTTTCTTTATCTCATCCATGATATTGAAGTTGGAAGATTTTGACTACTTCTTTTCCCTTTTTTTTAGGCTCATTTAATTTCCTTTGATATTCTTGTGTTGCTTCAATCCTTTGTTGCTTTGTGATAGAAGGATACCAGAGCTTGTTTCTACCCTATTATTTGGTCTTGGTTTATTTTTCTTGCATTGGTATATGTTTTTCCTTTGAAAGATATACTAGAATTTGTTATATTCATTGAGTAGGTTGAGGTGCTTCCTTTTTTAGTTTGTTTTATTGGGCTAGAATTTTGAATGGATCTAGCTTTTCAGGGTCTACTTGCAATTTTTTATGATAGATCAATATAGGCTTAAAATTGGAGTTTATTCTTGTATTATTAAATTCTAAACCACCTTCAATATAATATTAACCTAGATCTTTTGTGCTCTTTCTATATTATCAACTACAGTCTTCTTTATTTGATGTTGGTGAAGCATACAAGTGCTTTCACCATGTGGGTTATAAAAAAGTGGAGCACCAATACTATGCTTCTAAAGAAGTGGTAGAAGTATTCTCTTCTTGGTTATTATACACTACATTAGCTCTTACACCAACATTACAATAAGAAGCTCCTTGATCTTTTACCATGTATGAATATCTCTTGGGTTGAAAACTTATTTCCACTTCTCTTCTTTTCATGGTAGTGATCTAATTAGTAATATTTTTCAATGCCACCATTATTTCATTCATGGTAGTTGTTTGAGGTTTAGGAGGTGACGATGTAGGTACTGTAGGAAGTGTTGGTAATGCTAGAGTTGATGGTTTTATCGATAATTCTAAAAATTTTGTTACAAGGATTGATGCTATCTATGGTATATGAGTGATTTTAATTCTTGCTTATGACTCTTATTGTAGTATTTTTGGGAAAATTAGAATTACATTACTAGGAGAACATTTTCCTATAGATATCAAAGTATTTTTGTAGTTATAGATTCTTGGTAGATTTCAAAAAATTTCAACACATTAGATTAGTGTAATAGCAATCCTAAGTCTAGGTTGAAATAATGTAAGTAATAGTATAGAACTTGAGGATCCATTGACCTAATTTCTTGCATAACTATTTTCCATGTTCTACTAAATCTAATGTTAAATTCCATTATTGTTTCCTAAGGATGCCTTTGTATAGTGCTGAATTGGGTTAGAAAGGAGAAAGGATCTATTTTTTTGGTAAATTATTGAGCCAGTATACTAGCCAATTGTGCCCATGAATTGATACTACCATTCTGAAGGGTTTGGTACAATTATAGTGTAGACACCAAAATCTAGGCATTTGCATTTCATCATACAATTCTGCTTAATAATATATGCCTAAGTCTAAACTTGCATATAATTCATGTACATCATTCACCCACATTGCACATCATAATTCTACATAATAATATATGCCTAAGTCTAAAATTAGGCATATAATTCCTGCACATCATTCATTCACATTGCACATTCCAATTTTGCATAGTAAAATAATATACCTAAGTCTAAACTTAGGTGTATTTTTCTACACATTAATTTATATTTTCCAGATTTATTAAATCTAGAAAATCAGCATAAGATACCTTGTCTCCCCACTTGACACATGTTCTAGCCACCACTACCCCTCACCTTTCCACATGTCACACACTTCACTCCAATTCCACCTACCCACTTGCCACATATCAAACCTCACTCCACACACACTCCACTTGCACCTACCCACTTGCCACATATCCCCAGTTAAGTGAGACACTTCTAGTGACTCATTGCAACTACCCAGGATAGGTGGCTACCCAGTCCCTACCACTTGGTATCCCTGGCTTGCCACCTATCCTTCCCTTTAAAAACCCTCAAAGGCCTATAAAGGCACCATCACATGACCAAGAAAGGAGAGAGGGGAATGCTAATGTTATGCTGCTAAAATCATCACTCATGTAAGCAATATACTTGTTTTCTATTTCCATTTACATTAGTCATTTATCATATTCATTGTGATAGGTGCTACTAAACCCTTGTCTATTTGCATGTGTGCATGTTATAGATTCAACAAGTTCAAGTTCAACATGATGGTTATGAAAAAAACCACCTCCAATATTGATTGTGGCATAGAAGAAGAGAAAGACACCATCCTTAATTTATAAAAAGGGATTCCCCTTTTGGCACATCTCCTTGTAAAATACACCCTAAAAGAATCAAAGTGTATCAAAAGGGACTTTCCCAAATATAATACAATGTGTCATATTTATTGCAATGGTGTTCCTTTTTTTTAATGTTACATATAGTACCTTACCTTTGGATTATATTACAAATAATCTTAGAATTATATCCTCATCTTGGATATTATGTATTGCAGCTAAGAAGGCTATGTATTTGTAATGTTCATTGGATATTTTTTAGTGGCATCATAATTTTGAAAGGCCTTTACTATTGCTTCAGGAATGAGGTTGTGGTTTAACAAGTTTAGTGATCCTATGCTATTCTAGTTGGAAAAGTTTTGTAAAGGTAAGATTTAAGCCATTTGTTCAAATCTAGCTAAATGGACTGATTGTGGACAAGTTAAACTATATGTATTATTTGGAGAGGATGGTGATGTAGGATATGATAAGGATCTATGTCTCTTAAATGCTAATGTAGGTAATTCTACAAATAGTATTAGTTTATCTAATGTTTTAGCAGCTACTCTTGTGATCATAAGTTAAATGATGATTGGGTTTTGTTTATAATACCATTCTAGAAAAGCCTCTAGGTGGTTGGATTTTGATCTATTGAAGTAGAATGTCACCATAGTTCTAATCAATTAAGTAGGCGATATTTGGGTCCCAATGCGTATGCCAAAAAATATTGGTCCAAAATTTGTCTAGGTGAATGCATCACACCCTTAAGAACTCAACCAAGATTCGAAGACCCAAAAATAGGTGTTTCTAACTCGGCAACTACATTAGGCCAGTTCCTATGATCTTGGCTACACTAACTAACAAGGGGGTTTGTAGACTAAAGTAAAATATGCATAAGGTTAGAGGCTATATTTAAAGTGACACATATTTAACAAAATAAAAAGATATAACATATAAGAGTATTGCACTTTAAACTAAATAGGACTACCTAATAAACTATCTTGATTTTATTATTTCAAAGTATTTAATCATAATAAACTCTAAGTATTATCAAGCATTCTAGGAACCAATAAAAAAAAAATCAAGGGATAAATTTACAAAGTAGAATATTTTTAACAAAATAAACCATTCATATAGCTTTAATAAAAATTCTTAATGAATTTATGACATACAAACATGTTATGTGATAAGTTGAGAAAGATGCTAAACAACAAACCAGTCTTTATTCAAAGGTGTATAGAAAAATCATTATAAAATTATGCAATTCTAAATGCTAAATATTAAGTCCTCTAAATGATCTACATTTAGGTATATATAGTTTTACAATGCATTTATTTAGATTATCACCATTATTCTAAGAGTGGGTTGTAGGTTTTCCAAGAAGTTATAGCATGTGTGCATCTCTTTCCATATCATTCTATATTATTTGAATCAAAATCATGATGTTGATGTGGCTTGCTTGTATCTCATCTAAGATATTTATGGCCAAGGGATTTCATCTAATCCACAAGATATTTTTACAAGTTGGTGTTACCTCATGACTAGTTTAGATATATTGTAAAAGGTGTTAGTTGTGGGAGATTTTGGTTGTTAAGATTTTTTGATATAATTTTTTGATTGTTAGGCATACACTTGGGTACTTTAGTTCGGTTTAATCCTCCTTTTATAATTCAAATGATTTCAAATCCTTTTTACATCTATTAAACCCTTTGTTATATGTCAAATTTATTCTCCTATCATGATGACATCAACACCTTTTTAAATTTGACCACTCTTTTGTACCTAGTTGCACCTTTGCATATGAATTTGGAAGCAAGATTCTAGATATTTTATTTCTAGGATTTGATCTTCATATGGTACTATTTCATCTCTATCTAATTTTATGCACCTTAAGCTAATTTTAGCACCTAAAAATGTTTAATGCTCTTTGACACTTGGCCAATGGAGTGAATCATTCTCTCATATTCCATATTAAATTTGCATTGTCCTCAATGTGTTGGGTTCAATGCCTTAGAATATATTTGCAGTGTAGGCTCTATTTAGCTATGTTGAACTTTTATGCACCTTAATTTGATGTTAGTACCTAAAACAATGTGGCATTATTTATTTTTTGTGATGTCAAATGCTTAACCATAATTCTTTCTTGATGCTTTGGTTGCTCTTCCATGATCTCTAGATGCTAAATTTTTGTCAAGATTCTACTAGCACCATCATTAAAATATTTTTTGTCCTCATCCATACTTAGAAAAAAATTGATTTTGGTGCAAAACATGACAAAATTTGCTATTGGATGCCACATGTTTTTGAGTTTATTACTGATGTCATCATCTCAACATTTTTTCTAGCTTTCTACACTGAGTAATATTCAATGATCCATCCCTATTTCTTGATTCGATCATCCTTTGAGATGTTTTCATAAGAATTTGTAGTTTTCATAGAAAAAATAGTAGAACATTTAATTAGAAAAATTTCTCTCCTTTTAGGGAGATTTATGTGGGTGAAATATTTTACCTCAAGGTACCATCCTTGGTTAAAAATTAATACTACTCCTCATTAACTTGTGGTTTAACTAATAAATCATCCTTACATATATCTTAAATCAATATTTGATGAGCATTGTAACATTATCATATATACTAACAATTTTATCTTATCAATCGCTATAAATGTACATTTCATCATATGATTAAAAACATTTGCAAATCACTAAACTCCTCTCCTTAAAGTAAAGTGATTATCTAACCATGTTGCTTTTTGAGCACATTGAGCATTATGGAGGTGCCAAGTAGGATGGATAGTTATCTCCATTCACTTTGATTATTAAAAAATGTGCTTTGATAAATGATCTAATTCCATCAATCGATTCACAACATACTATTCACAACATTGAGCATTATGGAGGTGCCTAGTAGGATGACTAATTATATCCATTCTCTTTGACGATTAGAAAATGTGCTTTGAAAAATGATGTCTCTTTTTTTCTCTAATAATATTATAACAATATATTCATAAAACCTCCTATTTATAAATATCCTAGTGAGGGGTATCACACCACACTATTTACATCAATCAGTGAAGAACACAGGCTTATACTAAAAGGAGGGTGAATAGTATAAGATAAAATTTTAATTTTATTTCAAAAATAATATTATCCAATATTATCAATTGCAATATCAATAGCAATAATCAAAGCAATGCACAAATCATCACACACATGAGACACACAATTAATGTGGTTCACCCAATGTGGGTTACATCCACGAAGAAAATATTTCTTTTAAATTTTCTCAACAAATATCTTGGGAATAAATTCCCTATTACAATGTTTATGGACCTCTGTCCAAAAGAGATCTTAATCCCAAATATTCTAGTTTGTGGATTTCTCTCTACAAGAAAACTCTATCCCCTTTTCTCTAGTTCATGGATCTCTCTCCATACGATAACTCTTTTCCCTTTTCTCTAGTTTGTGTATCTCTCTCCATAGGAGAATTATTTCCCCTTTGATATAATTCGTGGATATATCTCCACTGGAGAACTCTATCCCATCTACACTAGTTCGTGGATCTCTCTCCATATGAAAACTCTATCCTCTCTACTCTGGTTTGTGGATCGCTCACCACATGAGAACTCTATCCACTCTGATCTGGTTCATGGATATCTCTCCATAGGATAACTCTATCCCCTTTTATCTGGTTCATGGATCTCTCCATAGGAGAATTCTTTCCCCTTTGCTCTAGTTTATGGATCTCTCTCCATAAGATAACTCTTTCCCATTTGCTCTGGTTCATAGATATATCTCCACAAGAGAACTCTATCCATTATTTTGATTTGATTTTTAGGGGATTTTGTGAGAGATAGAGAGTGGTTAATTTACTTTTGTGAAGCAAGTTATACATTGTTTTGATTTTATTTGAAGGATATTTTACAAGATATAGAGAGTGGTTAATTGAATACAAGATTTGTGAGTGTGAAACATATTGAGTTTTTTATAAAGCATATCATTCTCTATATGTTCCAAAGGTTAAATAAATTCTAAGTAGAATTTGTTTGTGTGAAGAAAGCTTTTTGAAAGAGATTTAAGTTGTGTTTGTATGCAAGTATTTGAGAAGGCTTGAGGATATATTTGAGCAAGTATTTGAGAAGGCTTAAGGATAGATTTGAGAAAGTCTTTGAGAAGGCTTGAGGAAAGATGTGAGCAAGTATTTTGAGAAGACTTGAAGATAGATTTGAAAAAGTCTTTGAGGAGGATTGAGGATAAATTTTAGCAAGCATTTGAGAAGTCTTGAAGGTAGATTTGATCAAGTCTTTTGAGAAGGCTTGAAGGTAGATTTGAGATAGAGTTGATAGTAGGTTTGGTTTCTAATTTTATAAAGCTTTGTATTAAGGCTTGGAGTATATTTGAGACAGAGTTGAGAGCAGGTTTGGTTGATGATTTGATCAATATTTGTTTCAAGGCTTAGGGTATATTTAAAATAGAGTTGAGAGTAGGTTTGTGTTGGAAATTTTGAGTCCCTAAGCTAATATTTTGTCATTGATGTCAAAAGATCATTTAATGTCAAAAGGATCAATGAAGGGTTTTTGTGAAAACCAAGACAGGAAAAATAAAAGGTTTTATTTAAAAACATGGATAGCAGATTTGATCTGGGTTTTTCTTAAAACCCAAGTTGGGCTTTTGTTTCATCAAAAAATGTGCCCCGGTGATGGAGATATTTAAGTTTTAATATTTGGTTTAAATTTTAATTATTTAAAATTTGAATTCAAATTTAAAACTCAATATGCAAGATTTCCGCCAATGTCATCAAGCAAATAAAAATTCATATTTCTGCCGACATCTTTGATATGATTAAAGGACTATATAAATGGGGCTTCAATTGATTATTATATCATCCTTGGTCATGTAATAAAAGTGTTGGCTATCGAATTGTTTATGAGCTTGTGCGAAATTATTGAAAAAAGTGGTAGAGAATAACACAGATTGCGTTCAAAGAAAAAAATGTCATGGGCAGCATGGTGCATTGGCAAGTGGGCCTTGGCTAAGGTGCGGGATAGATGAAAATGCCAAGGATTGAATCCCATTAACTACATTTTTTGGAAAGTGTGAGAGAAGCGCTTCGGTGAATTTGGTTTTGTAGAAGGTGGAGACAATAATAAGGCACGTTGTACCTTTCCCTTTCCAATGAGCGGATAGCTTTTATGGAATCTTATCCATGGCTAAGATGCTCATGGTGTGGGAAATTCGGGGGTTAGAATCCCCTTGAGGAGGTATTTACATTTTGCATTAATTTAATTTTATTTAGCCCTAAGGTTGGAGTTATAAGGTGGTTAATGGAAATTAAAGTTTTAATTAAGATTTGTTACTTGGGATGTGTTGATTATTGAAAAACTTGATGGGTTTAATGATTTATTTGATGGTTATTAAGAATTGAATTTAAGAGAAATAAGGAGTTTTTTTTTATGTATTTTTGAAAGGCTTATTGATTGTTATTTTTGATAAGGGTTTTATTAAAAAGGGACTTTGGTAGATGTGTTTATTTAGTTGGAGTAAAAAGGGTGTAAATTGAGTTATGCTTTATATTGTGATTATTTGAATTCCACTAACCCTTATTGAAATTGGAAAGGAAATTTATGTTTAATTATGGCAGATTTTGTGGACAACTCCTTGGAATCAAAAAGGTATGGGCATATTCTCCTATTGATTATTTATGGTGGTTTATTTCTAAAATATCTTTGGAGAGAAAATGATTGATTGTGGTTTCTATTTTTTAGAGTTTTTGGTTTAATACCTCAAGGTTTTCTGGTTTATGAATTGTAATTAAACCTTGTTTTAGAAGAATTGTTGTTGAAGCCCATTGATTGTGAAATAAACTTGAACTTGAGTTAGAGAAGAACATGAGTATAATTGTTATGTGAGATTTGTGATTGATCATTGTTGGAAACATTTTGAGTTGGTTAAATACATTATTGGACTAGGGTTTGTGAGAAAGGATTGTTCCTTGAGGTGATTGGTTGAGTTGAGTTGATTTAAGCCTATTCAAGTGGATGCATGTGGTTGTTCAAGTTCCTAGAAACAAACTATTTCATATTCTGATTTGATTTGAGATTGAGATTTAAGAATAGAACATATTGAGTCTCTAACAATTCTCTTTATGCTTCTATGAGATTGAGTTGAGTTGAGATTGGTATTTAAGAATAGAACATATTGAGTCTCTAGAAATTCTCTTTATGCTTCTATGAGATTGAGTTGAGTTGAGATTGGGATTTGAGTATAGAACATATTGAGTCTCTAAAAATTATCTTTATGCTTCTATTGAGTTGATATTGGGATTTGAGTATAGAACATATAGAGTCTCTAACAATTCTCTTTATGATTCTATTGAGTTGAGATTGGGATTTGAGTATAGAAAATTTAGAGTCTCTAACAATTATCTTTATGCTTCTATGAGATTTATTTGAGTAGAGATTGGTATTTGAGTATAGAACATATTGAGTCTCTAAAAAATATCTTTATGCTTCTATGAGATTAAATTGAGATATTGATTGAACATTGAGCTTAGAACATATTGAGTCTCTAACATTCTCTTTATGATTCTATGTGATTTGAGACAAGTCTTTGAGAAGGCTTGTGGACTTATTTGAGTAAGCTTTTGTGAAAGCTTGCTATGCAGATTTGAGCAAGTCCTAGAGAGGACTTGTTGATCATATTTGAGCAGGTTTTATGTGGACCTATTGAGTAGATTTGAGTAGGTTCTATGTGGACCCCTTGAGAAGATTTGGACAGGTTCTATGAGGACCTGTTGATCATATTTGAGCAGGTTCTGTGTGGTCCTATTGAGCAGATTTCAGCAGGTTCTGTCCGGACCTATTGAGCATATTTGAACAGGTTCTTAGTGAACCTATTGAGAAAAATTATACTAGACTGACTATATTGTGTTTAGTATAAGATATTGAGCAGAACTATGCTAGATCGATTAAACTATGTTTGGTATAGTATTGAGATAGAGCTTTAGAGGTGATAGAGTATAGGGGACAGATTCTCAGTGGATAGAGATCTAGCAGCCAAGATAATTAAATATAGATCTAAGTGAGGAGTCTTCAAGTGGAAATAGATCCACCAATCAGTGCAACATAGATACCGATTCTTCTAGAAGATCACTATCCAGAGCAGAAGGGGAAATAGTTATTTTGTGGAAGAGGTCCACGGACTTGAGATTAGGGTATCAGTATCTCCTTTGTATAGAAGTCCATAAACATTGTGATTGGGGAAATATTCCCAAGATATTATTTGAGAAATATTTAGAAGACATATTTTCTCTGTGGAGGTAGCCCACACTAGGTGAACCACATTAAAATCTATGTCTTTGTTGTGAATGGGGTTTTATGCATTGCTTTGATTACTGTTATTGATACTGATTTCTATACATTGCATAATATTGATTTGAGAAGAAAAGTAAAAAGTGGTCTTATACCGTTCACCCCCCCTCTCAGGAGAAGCTTGTGTTCTTCAATTGGTATCAGAGCAGGTTCCTTCAGAAGAGTTTGATAGCTTGAAGAAAAAGTAGTCTAAGAACACAATGGATCAAAAGGATCAAAATGATCAAAAGAATGAGGTCTTCAATAATGCAGTACCAGTATTTGATGAAATTTACTTTATGTATTGGTGTGTGCTGATGAGATTTCACCTGATAGCACTTGGCAATGAATTTTGGAATGCAGTGGAATTTGGATATGATTCATGAGCTAATCCTCCTATAGATAAGGAAGGTAAGATTATCATGCATGCAAATTCAAGAGCTATGAATGCAATTATAAGATGACTACGTATATTAGAATCTATGAAGGTTATGGAATGTACAATAGCAAAAGATATGTGGGAACTATTGCATACCATATATGAAGGAGATAAAAATTTTAGGAAAGATAAGATCAGAAATATCAAGGGAGAATTTGATAATCTAATAATGAGGGATGATGAAAGCATTTGTAACTATCTCAACAAGGTTTATAAACTTATACATGATATGAAAGGTCTTGGAATGAAGGTTGAAGAATTTGATGCTTGCGACAAGATCTTGAGAACTTTCCAAAAAGGTATAGTGAAAAGGTTTCCGCAATAGAAACATCAATTAATAGTGATAATATAACAAGAAATATTTTGCTTGGTATGCTTACAAATTTTGAGATAAGAACAAAAGATCCTATTTCTCCAAAATAAGCTACATTCAAAGTGGACAGTAAGAAAAAGGGTAAGAATATAAAATCAAACAATGAATCTTCTAGTGATGAAGAAGCTAACTATGGTAGAAGAGATAGAGGTTCCAAAAGGCCGATAGATATGAGATTTATTAAGTGCTTTAATTGTGGAAAGTATAGATATTTTGCAACAGAGTGCAAAGAGCCAAAGAATAACAATGATGAAGAAAACCAAGATCATAGGTATAGGGAATCTAAAAAAAATAGGTATTAGAAGAAAAGTAGGTTTGGACAAAACAGACAAGGGAAGAAGTTATTCCAAAGGCGAAAGAGAAGCTACTATGCGTATAATGAAAGTAAGTACTCAATTGATAGTGATGCTAGTATTTCAGACAATGATAGATATGAGGTCTTGTTCATGGTTGAAGAAAAAAATCCAGTTAAGAAAAAGACTCTAGCTATTCTCAAGTGTTTTAGATGTGGTAAATTTGGACATCTTGAAGATGATTGCACAAGGGATGGTTATAGTTTTAGTGATGATGATTTTGAAGATGCACTTGGTGGAACAAATGAGAATCTTCTAATGTCATTAGAATATGAAGAATTGAGCGATCCTATAGAAGACAAGTCAAAAGAAATAAATGGCATGGACAAAGTCAAAAAAATAGAGGACTATTCAATAGACAAAGGTTATGATATCAAGGGAGAACTCATCTATGCTCTTGACACAGTAAAAAAGGTAAAAAAGTAACACTCTAAGCTTGAAATTCAATTTCAAGAATGTGATGAAGAAATATTATTGCTCATAGAGGACTTAGAGAAGTCCAATGCTAAGGCAAGTAAGTTCAAATAAAAGTTAGAATCAAATATTTTGGAATGTAAGAAGTTAGAACAAGAAGTGGCTACTCTAAAGGAATATTTAAAGGACTCCAATATTAAGATGAAGAGTTTCAAAAATAGCTCTAAGAAGTTGGATAAGTTCATTTGTGGACAATAAAGAACATCATGTTCAACAGGTCTTGGCTTTGGAAAGAAATAAGAAAAAGAAAAGTCTACTTCAAGTCTTGAAGAAGAAGGAACTTCAGAAGAAGACACTTTCAAAGAGGGATTCTCAGATGAAAGTGGAAGTGAAATTGAAAATTCTAAGGATGAGTCAGATTGTAGTGAGTCCAACAGGGACCATGGGCAAAGAAGATTCAGATGGAACAACAATCAGAATAGGAGACCAATGAGGTCTAGACAAGGAAGCTTCAATGGGAGATGCTTCTCATGTCATAGGTTTGGGCACATGGATTCACAGTGTAGGTCACATGAAATACAGGCATATGGAAGAGAATAGATTTCTAAGGATATTGCTATTCATGTTGTTGGAATATTTTCAACATTTCCTCCTTAGTCCTAAGTATTAAGTCCTAGTATTTAGTTTTAGTTTAATGTTTTGATTTACATATTTCTAGTTAATTTTATTAGCATACATTGAGGTTTTGGCTTGGTTGGTCAATGTTTGACCATAGTCCAAGATTAGCATGTTGTTAGGATAAGAGTTATCTTTAAGTTAGTTTGTTGTAATAAGTTTAAGAGGATTTCTCTCAACCACCGTGTCTATTTTAAGTTCTTTCAACAACTATAAAACTATGTAATGCATTATTGATCAATAGAACAATTTCACCATTGTTTCTCATTTGGTATCAGAGCAAGTTTTATAAGATGTATCAAAACCTGTGGAGAGTGGCATGAAGAGATCTGAAGCACACACTTTGTTAGAGAAACTCAAGTGGCCAACACTCAGCAGAATTACAAGGAAGATTTCGAGTAAATAATTAATATCTCACACATTTTGAGGTATTTTATTATGAAATTTTACGGGTTGTTAGATAATTGTATCAAGAGGATGCTGTCAAAATTTTACATTATTTGGATCTAATTTATAGATTTTATTAGCATTTTGAGTTTTTCAATAAAATGGCTTTATAATGTGGAATACAGGGTATTTGCTTCTCAAATTTTGGGAGAATATTATTTAGATAAATTATAATTCAGACAAAATTTTAGATAATTTGGATCTGTATTTATTGATTTATGTGAATATTGATTTTTTCTTCAAAAAATCCTAGATCCAGAATTGTGATAAAAAGGAAAAAAGTAAATGATCACATATTTTTTACCTTTGTGAATTTTCTTCTGAAATTTAAAGGGTTTTCAGATTATTGTCTCAGGAATATAGAGTTTAATTTTTAGAAATTTTGGAGTTGTATGGATTGATTTATGTGAATAACATTGAGGTTGTCTCAAAAAAACTCTAAGATCTAGAAAGGGCAAAAGTAAATTGATCACATATTTCTCATTTGTGTGAATTTGGATCTAAAATTTAGTGGATTTTTAGATAAGTATATCAGAAGCCTACAGGAAATATTTTAGTTTGTTTCAATTAGTATTGGTTGATTTATGATAAATTGGGTGCTTGAGACTTTGGTAAATAAAAGGAAGTTATGTATGCAGACTTGGTTGTACCAAAATTGATGGAGATAATTATGCTATTTGGAGCATAATTATGAAGAACTTATTGAAGGCTCAATACTTATAGGATATAGTTCAAGAAAGCTATGAGGAATCCACTTGGATCAAGCTACAAGGCAAGGAGAGAAAAGAGAATAAGGAACAACAATATGCAAATTGCTTAGCTCTTATGGATTTGAGGAGAGGAATGGAAAATAATGTTTTTCCTCTCATAGCTAATTGTAAATAAGCTACAATGGCATTGCAAGTGTTAAAGGATGCTTATGGGTTTGATGAGGACACCCCTAAAGCCATGAGTGACAATCATGAAGATTGTTTAAGCAAGGAGGAGCCTTGCTTCCTTGAAGTAGTTTATGAATTAGATCCTTTTGAAGGAGTTTTTGAAGAGTCTTTTCAAGACTCATATGAAGACATACATTCTTATGATGGTGAATTCTTCCTTGAAGAGGAATACATGTTTGAAGAAAAGAGTGATGATGAAATTATTGAAGAGAATAGACATAAAGATGAGGAATCCCTTCATGGAGAAGAGGATGAGAAGGAAAAGGAGCCTTGTATAGCTCTCATTGGAGAGAGTTATTTTGAGACACCCATAGTTGTAGACATGTATTGTAATGGCATGGAAAATTGTAATAGTCAATTATTTCTTTTAGGAGGAGAAAAATATGAAAAGAAAAATTGTACTAATAAATTTTTTGTAGGAATGGCATGCTTGGAAAGCATTCACATTGATAGCAAAGAGGATGTATGTCTCAATGGAGATACAATTACTCAAGGACCTTGTAGTGAAGACCACTCAAAAGTAGAAGAAGACTTTGAAGATGAAGGAAGAGAAACACTCAAATTGGAGTGTTCCTTTGTTGTAAACCATCAAAGTGAAATGTATGATGAAGAATGTCTCATGGAGGAGATAAATAAAGATTGTATTATGGATAATGCACCTAAAATTCTCATGGGGGACAATAAAGAAGATAATAGGATCAACCAAAATTGTTGGCATGTTTATGGAGAAGTATTGTTCATGGAAGACCATTGTATTGAAGACCATTCACTTGGAATGGATGTATGCTCTCTTGACAGAGCAAATGAAGATCTCCTACAAGGAGAAGATAAAATTGTTAGAGTTCCTCTAAAGGGGGAGAAGAATGTGACAAATGAGATAGAAACAAAAAATGAAAATGAGATTGCTGATTTTCTTGTTGTAATGGCAAAGAAAACATCACTCATGGATGATGATCACTCACTTGGAGTGACTACATTGCAGAAAGAGAGTTGTCTTGAAAAGGCAATTATGCATGATTGCTTGAATGAATGTTGTTTCAACACACCAACATGGATTGAACAAAGGAGGAGAACTCTTAGTGAAGAGTTGATGGTTGATCTTGAAGCACCATAAAATGAAGGAGAACTGCTACAAAATAGCTTTATGGGAAGCACCAGATCTACTCATACTAAAGGTAATGTTTTTATTATTAATGATTTATTTTTTGTGAGAAGGAATGAAAAGAAAGGCGATTGTCTCACTGAGACAACTTTTATGAAGAGTCTTCTTGGAGAGAATACAGTGATGGAGAACTTGGGTCACATGGATCAAAATGATGTGTTCAAAATTCCTTGGGAGAAAGATCTTGTAAAGTCATTGTTGTGAGAGAATATTTGTGTGAGGAGAAACTTTATGTTGCATATGTAGTTGGTCATTATATGGCCATATTTATTGTGATATTTTATGTGGAAACATGTGAAAGAGTTGTATGGTATAATCATCTATGTGAGATGATTAATTGTAAATACTCATGTGGAGTATTGTTTAGTGTTGAAGATGTAAAAGAAGATCAAAATGTGAGAGCATGGTTTAAAGACCATAATGATAAAAATGTAAGAGAGTGGTTGCTAAAAACCACAAGAGGAGATAATTTTGTTGAAGGGGGAGCTAATCAACAAAAGAAGGCACTCAAGAATTTGCAAAAAATTCCACATGAAGAGTGGAAGGAGTGCCACCATAAGTATTTTGCAAATTTTGATTTCTTGATTCAAGATTGGAGGAAATGTAAGAGAAAATTTTCTTCCAAATATGTGGTGCTTAAATAACTCTTGCATGAGTGTCTTTAGAATCAAGGGAGAGAATGTTGGAATATTTTCAACATTACCTCCTTAGTCCTAAGTATTAATTTCTAGTATTTAGTTTTAATTTAATGTTTTGATTTGCATATTTATAGTTAATTTGATCAGCATACATTGAGGTTTTGGATTGGTTGGTCAATGTTTGACCATAGTCCAAGATTAACATGTTGTTAGGATAAGAGCTATATTTATGTTAGATTTTTGTAATAAGTTTAAGAGAATTTCTATCAACCACCATGTCTATTTGTAGTTCTTTCAAGAACTATAAAACTATGTAATGCATTGTTGATCAATAGAACAATTTCACCATTGTTTCTTACGTGTAATGAGTTTGGTCACAAAGCAATGAATTGTAGGATTCATGATAGAAGAGGATATGGCTTCACTAGGAGAAATCCTAAGACAGTTGAACATCCAAGGAATAATAACATTAAGTGTTATAAGTACAATAATGATGGTCACATAGCAAGATGGTGTAGAGTAAATATTCTAGAATCAAGCATAAACATGAACAAGAATGTGAACAGGAATAGAAATATGAATAGGAACAGGAACATGGGCAAGAACAAGAACATGAATAGAAACAAGAATATGAACAGGAACACAAACTCAAAAAATAAAAGAGACTCAAAAAATAATGAGTACAAGAGCAAGTAAAAGAATAGGAACATGGATAAAAACAAGAATAAGAACATGTATGAGAACAAGAACAAGAATAGGAATAGGGATGATGACTTGGAAAGAAATAGTGAGAGGATTCAGTAAAAAGAAAGAGGAAAAGATAAAGGTAGAGAACAGTGCTTTCAGGGAGTAGAAATACTCCCACTCTAGAATTAACCACCTCATGTAGAGGTAGGGGAGGAGCTAAGCTAAGAGGCTTAATTCTTAGCCCCGAGCCCCAAAGGTGACCCTTTGCCATTGATTTTAAAGGGGAGAGATTTGTGTATTTTGGGGAGAGTTTTTTATATGAGGAGAGTTTTGATATCTAAGAGAGCATTGAGCCAAGGGCAGCAAAGTCCCAGGGGGAGAAAAAAGGTCAGATTTCAGTAAAAGGATTTGGGTTACCATCAATGACAAAGGGGGAGATTGTTGGACATTTTGAGTCCCTAAGCTAATATGTTGTCATTGATGTCAAAATATCATTTAATATCAAAAGGATCAATGAAGGGTTTTTGTGAAAACCAAGATAGGAAAAATAAAAGGTTTTATTTAAAACCATGGACAACATATTTGATCTATATTTTTCTTAAAACCCAATTTGGGCTTTCGTTTCATTGAAAAAGGTGCCCTGGTGATGGAGATATTTAAGTTTTAATATTTGGTTTAAATTTTAATTATTTAAAATTTGAATTCAAATTTAAAACTCAATATGCAATATTTCCACCGACATCATTAAGCAAATAAAAATTCATATTTCCATCGACGTCTTCAATATTATTAAAGGACTATATAAAGGGGAATTCAATTGATTATTATATCATCATTGCTCGTGTAATAGAAGTGTTGGCTATCGAATCGTTTATGAGCTCGTGCAAAATTCTTGAAAAGTGTGGTAGCAAATAACACAGACTGCGTTCAGAGAAACTAATGTTATGGGCAACGTGGTGCATTGGCAAGTGGGCCTTGGCTAAGGTGTGGGGTAAACAAAAAAATCGAGGATTGATTCCCCTTGACTACATTTTTTTGGAAAGCATGAGAGAAGCACTTGGGCACCTTTGGTTTTGAGGAAGGTGGATATGGGCATAAGGCACATTGTGCCTTTCCCTTTCCAACAAGCGACTAGCTTGGTGGAATATTAGCCGTGGCTAAGACGCTCGCGGTGTGGGCAAGTCAAGAGTTTGAATCCCCTTGAGGATGTGATTATGTTTTGCATTAATTTTATTTTATCTAGCCCTAATGTTGGATTTATAAGGTGGTTAGTGGAAATTAAAGTTTTAATTAAGATTTGTTATTTGGGCTGTATTGATTATTGCAAAACTTGAAGGATTTAATGATTTATTTGTTGGTTGTTAAGAATTAATTTAGGAGAAATAAGGAGTTTTTTTTAAGTATTTTTGAAAGGCTTATTGATTGTTATTTTTGATAAGTATTTTATTGAAAAGGGACTTTGGTGGATGTGTTTATTTAGTTGGAGTAAAAAGGGTGTAAATTGAGTTATGCTTTATATTGTGATTATTTGAAGTCCACTAACCCTTATTGAGATTGGAAAGGAAAGTTGTGTTTAAGTGTGGTAGATTTTGTGGACAACTCCTTGGCATCAAAAAGGTATGGGCACATTCTCCTATTGATTGTTTATGGTGGTTGATTTATGAAATATCTTTGGAGAGAAAAGGATTGATTGTGGTTTCCATTTTTGAGAGTTGTTGGTTTAATGCTTCAAGGTTTTCTGGTTTGTGAGTTGTAATTAAACCTTGTTTTAGAAGCATTGTTGTTGAAGCCCATTGATTGTGAAATGAACTTGAAATTGAGGTAGAGAAGAACATGAGTATAATTGTTATGTGATATTTGTGATTGAGCATTATTGGAAACATTTTGAGTTGGTTAAATACATGCTTGGACTAGGGTTTGTGAGAAAGGATTGTTCCTTGAGGTGATTGGTTGAGTTGAGTTGATTTAAGCCTAGTCAAGTGGATGCATGTGGTTGATTAAGTTCCTAGAAATAAACTATTTCATATTCTGATTTAATTTGAGATTGATATTTAAGAATAGAACATATTAAGTCTCTAACAATTCTCTTTATGATTTTGTGAGATTGAGTTGAGTTGATATTGGGATTTAAGAATATAACATATTGAGTCTCTAACAATTATCTTTATGCTTCTATGAGATTGAGTTGATTTGATATTGGGATTTTAGTATAGAACATATTGAGTCTCTAACAATTCTCTTTATGCTTCTATTGATTTGAGATTGGGATTTGAGTATAGAACATATAGAGTCTCTAAAAATTCTCTTTATGCTTCTATTGAGTTGAGATTGGGATTTGAGTATAGAACATATAGAGTCTCTAAAAATTCTCTTTATGCTTCTATGAGATTTATTTGAGTTGATATTGGGATTTGAGTATAGAACATATTGAGTCTCTAACAATTCTCTTTATGCTTCTATGATATTAAATTGATATATTTATTGAACATTGAGCTTAGAACATATTGAGTCTCTAAAAATTCTCTTTATGATTTGAGACAAGTATTTGAGAAGGCTTGTGGACTGATTTGAGTAAGCTTTTGTGAAATATTGCTATGCAGATTTGAGCAAGTCCTAGAGAGGAATTATTGAGCTTATTTGAGAAAGTCCTAGAGAGGACTTATTGAGCAAATTTGAGCAGGTTCTATGTGGACCTGTTGAGCAAATTTGAGCAGGTTCTATATGGACCTATGGATAATATTTGAACAGGTTCTATGTGGACCTGTTGAGCATATTGAGTAGGTTTTGTGTGGACTTGTTGAGTATATTTTATCAGGTTCTGTGTGGACCTATTGGGAAGATTTGAGCAGGTTCTAAGTGAGCATATTGAGCAAACTTGTACTAGATCAACTTTATTGTGTTTAGTACAAGAGATTGAGAAGAACTATGCTAGACCGACTGAACTATGTTTTGTATAGTATTGAGACAAAGATTTGGAGGTGGTAGAGTGTAGAGGACAGAGTCTCAATGGATAGAGATCCAGTAGTCAGGACAATTGAAGACAGATCTGAGTGAGGAGTATTTAAGTAGAAAGAGATCCACTAGTCATTGCAGCATAGAGACAAAGTCTTCTAGAAGATCACTAGCCAAATCAGAAGGGGAAAGAGTTATCCTATGAAAGAGATCCATGAACTTGAGATTAGGGGATCAGTATCTCCTTTGGATAGAAGTCTATAAACATTGTAATTTGGGAAATATTCCCAAGAGATTATTTGAGAAATATTTAGAAGAAATATTTTCTCTGTGGAGGTAGCCCACATTGGGTGAACCACATTAAAATATGTGTCTCTATTGTATATGGTGTTTTGTGCATTGCTTTGATTACTTTTATTGGTGCTGCTATCTATACACTACATAATATTGATTTGAGAAGAAAAGTAAAAAGTGGTATTATATTGTTCATCCCCCCCATCTCAATATAACCTTGTGTTCTTCATTTTGGTTTCTGATTTGATCAAGATTTTTTTTAAGGCTTGGGGTATATTTGAGATAGAGTTGAGAGTAGGTTTGGTTACTTATTTTATCAATATTTGTGTTAAGGCTTGGGCTAGATTTGAGACAGAGTTGAGAGCAAGTTTGGTTGTTGATTTCATCAAGATTTGTGTTAAGGATTTAAGAAGATTTGAGTAGAGTAAAAGAGATATATTTATCCTATGGATCAAATCAAAAACCAAAACTACTCTCAACTATGTATCAAATCTACTCCAAGCCTTACCACAAATATTGATCAAATTAGTAACCAAACATTCTCTCAAATCTATCTCAAATCTGCCTTCAAGCCTTCTCAAAAGACTTGCTCAAATATACCTTCAATATTTATCAAAAGACTTGCTCAAATCTACCTTCAAGCCTTATTAAATACTTGTTCAAATTTATCCTCAATCCTCCTCAAAGAATTGTTCAAATCTATCTTTAAGTCTTCTCAAAATACTTGCTCACATCTATCCTGAAGCCTTCTCAAAGACTTTCTCAAATATGTCCTCAAGCCTTCTCAAATATTTGCTCAAATATGTCCACAAGACTTATTAAATACTTGCATAAAAACACAACTTAAATATCTTTCAAAAAGCTTTATTCATGCAAATAAATTCTACTTAGAATTCATTTGACCTTTGGAACATATAGAGAATGATATGCTCTATCAAAAATCTAATATGTTTCACACTCACAAATCTTGTTCTCAATTAACCACTCTCTATCTCTTGTAAAATCCCCTTCAAATCAATTAAAAACAATGTAAAACTTACTTCTCAAAACACTTGCTCAAATTTGACTTCAAGCCTTCTCAAAAGACTTGCTCAAATTTGCCTTCAAGCTGTCTCAAAATACTTGCTCAAATCTACCTTCAAGATTTCTCAAAAGACTTGCTCTAATCTCCCTCAAAGCTTCTTCAAGTATTCTCACAAGAATTTCTAAAATATTCCTCAAAGCTGCTTCAAGTCTTCTCACAAGGCTTGCTCAAACCTGCCTCAATGTTGCTCACTGTAGTCATTCAAATATTTTCAACTCTTGCATACAAACAAATGCTCATATCTCTTTCAGAAATACTTTCTTCAACTAAGCAATTCAGACATATTCTACTTAGAATTCTTTTAACCTTTGGAACATATAGATAATGATATGCACTATCAAAAACTCAATATGTTATTCACATTCACAAATATTGCATTCAATTAATCCAATCTCTATCTCTTGCAAAATCCCTTTCAGATCAAATCAACACAGTGTATAAATTGCTTCACAAAACTGGTCTATTTTTTTACAAATTTACTCTCAAATACCAATCATACTAATGCACAAATTTATCTTACAAGATTTATCATAAACAATTTCACAATTGCTTTCAATATATCTCAAACCAATTCTCAAAATGTTTCACAATGATGCACTAACTTGTCTTCAAACCTAGTACAAGTAGTTCACAATTTCTAGCACAAATATCTCAATATTTTTCAATAATGGAAGCACAACTTGTTCTCAAACTCTATCTCAAATGTTTCCAAAACCATTCAAAAATGAAGCACAAACCCTAGCTCAAACATTTCCAACAATGCATATGAACTTAATCCTTATATCTCCTCCTTATGACATCACAAAATATGCCCAACCAAAAACCTCAAATAAAGAGTAATGTTGCCATACATCTTAGCTTACTTTGGATGGAGATAAGCTCTCAGAAACCTGTCTCAAAAATTATTCTATCCTTTTATGCCACTTCAAAGGTTATTTAGCACAATATTTTTCAACCATCCAAATAAAAAAACATTTCCTCAGAAATAGTGCACAAAATATTGTTTTACCACTTCTTTTATTTTTCCAATGCAAATTTTTTAATCACTAAACAACTCCTCTCAAATTCTCTTTCACAATGTTGGACTACACATAATACTTAACCATTTAACACCTTATTACTCCTAAGTGATTTTCAATATTAGCAACCAAACCCTAAGTGCATATCACAAATTAAATCCCACTTCAATATACCTTATACCTCCTAATATATCTCAATTTAATTAAACACAAAATCAAAAATGTCACACAACAAAGCTTACAACCTTATGTCTCCCTAGAAAATTGCACACCAAACAATAAAAATTTAATCCTTATATCTCCCTAAGTTATGCACTATGCATACCTTATTTAATAAAAAAAACACCTTACCTCAAATACTACCACATTGCTACCATGACTTGATCTTGCACCTCCCTATTGGCCCATGCCCTAGCGCTAGTGTAGATACCACATGGTCTGGGCACCCACACGATCACCAAGGAGCATGTGCTTATTTTACCTTAGTCATTCGATGCTCTTCTCAACCAAAACAAAAAACCTCCATCATGATTTGAATGCATAACCCCTCACCTGCCACACTCTTTGCAATATGTGCCAACCACTTGGGCAATTCGTCCACATAGGACCAAAAATGTGCGCTTTCTCATTAATTTCTTCATTGCCTTCGAAATGCGTAGAAATACTTGTATTCTGTGCCTCCATAATGTGCTCGAATGAATGTGATTATACCTTGGGTTAAAACTTTTGTCCATGCAAATAATTAAACCTTTTTATACCCTTTTGCTTGCCTTACTTGGATGTCGGCTCAACCTTTTATTTGCCACATTTTAAATTCGAATTCTTGGTGCCTTTTGATAATTCAAATTTATTTTATTTTTAATATAATATTTAACCTTGGTGTTAAATAATATTTTTGCTTGTAGTCCTTTGTCAACTTAATTTCTTTTTGAGACCTTTGTCTAATGCACTTTCAATCCTCCTTTTAATAAGTCCTTTTGGCCTAAATATTATAACATTATCTCTTTTAATCCTTAGTCACTTGCTTTCTTTTGAACCATGGTCTTAAACTTGAGCACTCAACATTTTAACCTTAATGACTTTGACATCAATGACAACAATATACTCAAAATTTACCTTTTGATATTTCGAATTTATTTTATTTTTAATATAATATTTAACCTGGGTGCTATATATTATTTATTATATTATACCTTGGTGTTAAATAATATTTTTTCTTATAGTCCTTTATCAATTTAATTTCTTTTTGAGACATTTGTCCAATGCACTTTCAATCCTCCTTTTAATAAGTCCTTTTGGCCTAAATATTATAATATTAAAATATTATAATATTGTCTCTTTTAATCCTTAGTCACTTGCTTTATTTTGAACCATGGTATTAAACTTGGGCCTTCAACATTTTAACCTTAATGAATTTGACATCAATGACAACAATATACTAAACATTTCCAATAATAAGTTCTTTTTGTATGACTAATTGCTTGCATAGTTGCATGAATGCATGTTGTATGGTTTCTTGATGCATATAGAATCAGAAAATTTTATATGGATTTAGTGATGATAAATAATTAGGATAGATTACACTTTCATTGAAATTTCACTAGATCTCTAATGCTAGCAGATATTTACCCTTAGAGAATTAGCTTACTTAATGCATGATTGCACCCACTAGGATTGAAAATAGTCCATATTAGCACAAGGACATCAGATCTTGGTGGACTATACATTTTTTTTTGCATAATTTATTGATAAATGTGTTAGTATGTATTTATCATATTCATTTTTCTTCACTTTCGATAAATATCTAATATTAATTCACCAATTGGGATTTCATCCCATTGGTATTATCTCCTTTCATAGATTTAACAAAGGTAGCAAAATATTATTAAAGAGCATTGACTAAAGAGTAGCAACATCAATGGATCATCAATAGAAGTTAGCACAATGATGTTTCCTTCATTATGTTGTTGATGGAAGTATAGTGAAACACTTGGTTAGGGTTTGAAAGAAACTTGTGTTTCATTGAGTGATTGGTTGAGTGAAGTTGGTTGAGCATTATTGATTGAAAGTATTGGAGTGATAATTCAAGTTCTATGAAACAAATTGTTCTTTATTCTATATTGAGTTGAAGGAGAGTTTGAAAGTGATTGAGTATTTTTTGAGTGTGAAACATATTGAGTCTCTAACCATTCTCTATATGTTTCTCTGATTAAACAAGATTCTAAGTGAAACTTGTTTGTGTGATTGAAGAGGTTTTCTACAAGAGATTAAGTTGAGGTTTCTAAAATTGTTAATGAGATTTTTGTGAAAGTTTAAGGACATATTAGAAGTAAGTCTTTGTGAAGACTTGAGAGAAGAGTTGATTCATTTGTTCAAGCCTTGTGTTAAGGCTTTGGGTAATTCTAAGCAGAGTTGGTTTGTGATTTGATCAATATTTGTGCTAAGGCTTGAGGGCATATTTGAGGAAAAAGTTAGGTATAAATTTGTGAGCAATATTGTTCTATAGTAGAGACATATTTGTGATCAAATTTGATAGAGCAAAGACAAATTTATGAGTAGAGTTTACAAAGCAGAGGATACTGTTCAGTACATTTCTAAGATAGATATTGAAATAAAGGATTGAGTAGAATTTGGAGGTGATAGAGTAGAGGGTAGTAGTCTCCAGTGGATAGATATCCATTAGCTAGGTAAATGAGAACAAAGATATTTTGAGTGAGGATAAACATCTTCAGTGGAGAGAGATCCACAAGCCAACATAGTGGAGGCAGTAGTCTTCTAGAAGATCACTAACTAGAGCAGGGGAGAAGGAATTATCATATGGATAGAGATCCATGAAATTGATTAGGGGATTGGTTTCTCCTTTGGACAGAGGTCCATAAACATTGTAATAGGTAAGGATTCCCAAGAAATTTGTTGAGAAAATATTAGTGAAATATTTTCTTCGTGGAGTAGCCCACATTGGGTGAACCATGTTAAATTATACCTCTCATGTGTGCGATTACTTATGTAATGGTTACTGCTTTAATATTATTGATGTTATCATATGGTTTGAAAAGCAAAATTTGTATCTTATACTGTTCACCCTCCCTTTCAGTATAAGCCCATTTTATTCAATTGGTATTAGAGCAGGTCTCTCCGTGAAAAGACTAACAACTTGGAGGAAGATATATCAGGAACACACATGACTTCAAAGAATGAAGAAGAGACCATGTTTGACATAAAAGAGGAATTCTTTGTTGCTATTGTGAACTTGGAAACGATTAGAAATAATAACTCAAGTTTGAAGGATCAAATTCAATATATGAAGAAGCAAAGATGGAACTTCTACAGAGTCTCACAAAACTTGAGATAAAGGTAGAAGAAGAAAATAAAATTGAATAGGATATGACATATCTATAAAGATCAAGGGAAATAGAGTGTGAAATATTGGAAGTATAAGTTGTTTCTCTAAGTTATGAAGTTGAAAATACCAAGTTATGATAAGATATAAAGTTAGGGAAACAGAAAGAGGAATCAAGATTTTAAGAAACAGAGACATCAAAAAAAGATAAGCTTGTGACTCATACTATGGAAGGAAAAGACATCAGGAAAAAAGAAGGTAAATAATAACCATGGACGAGATTTAATCATAATAACAATAGAAGGAAAAATACTCGACCATATTTCTCAAAGCATTCAAATAGGTTACATAATATCTTCCATAGCTATTGCTTTTCATGTAAGAAATATGGTGATAGAGTTGTACATTGCACTGGTTATGTGAAAAATGATGTTAATAGAAATTTTAATTCTTTTGCACCTCTTATGAATAGTGATGCCATATGTTATAAATGCAATAATTTTGGTCACAAGTCTAGATTGTGCAAAATGGTATTTCTAGAGTCAAGTAAAAATAATACAACTTCAACAATTAGGAAAGAGAGAAAAGGGCATGAGAAAGTTATATCAATGTTAGTGCAAAAAACTCTTCATGTTCAGGATAAGGAAAAACAATGGTTTCTTGATAGTGGATGTTCTAGTCACATGATAGGAGAAAAATAAATTTCTTGTACTCAAATAAACCAATGGAGGATCAGTAATTTTTGGTGATAATGGATCAAAAAAATTTATGGAAAAGGAACTTTGAGTTTAGATAATGGGAAAACAAAAATAGAAAATGTACTCTATGTCAAGGGGTTGAGGCACAATATACTAAGTGTAAACCAACTTTGTGACCAAGGATACATGATTACATTTCATAAAAATATATGTGAAATCAGAAAGTCCAAAACTAGAAAACTCATTGTAAATGCAAGTAGAACTACAAACAACCTCTACGTGCTAAGTGAGATTAAAGGAGAAAAGTGTTTTATATCACAAGAAGATGAGAGTTGGTTGTGGCATAGAATAATGGGTCATTTGAACTTTGTGAACAGAGTGAACATAAGAAACAAACATGCTATCAGAGATTTAACCAAACTAAAAAGGCCATAAAACACAATTTATTTGCAATGTCAGCATGGGAAGAAAACTAGAACAAGTTTCAAGTCAAAAGGATTTATGTCATCTAAGCCATTTAAATTAGTGCACACTGACCTATGTGTTCCTACAAAGACAAAAATTTTACAAGGTGAAAGTTACTTTATATTATTTATAGATTATTATTCCAGAATGATTTGGGTAGCTTTCCTGAAATAAAAATTAGCACTTGAAAAGTTCAAAGCCTTTAAAGAATTAGTGGAAAATAAAACAGGTAAAATTATTAAGGGGTTAAGTTCAAAAAAATTAGGATAATTTACCTCAAATTAATTCATAGAAATTTTTGAACAACATGAGATCAAAAGAGAATATTCAGAAGCAAGAACTCAACAAAATGGGGTAGTTGAAAGGAAAAATATGACTATTGAAAACATGGCCAAAGCCATGTTAAATGAGTCTAATATTTTAGATGGTTTTTAGAAATAGGTAGTACATATAGTAGTATATATCATAAATAGAGCTCAAGTAAGAGTAAATCATCACAAAACTCCATATAAGCTTTGGAAGGGAAGACCAGCCACTGTGAAATATTTCAAAATTTTTGGAAGCAAATGTTAAATAAGATAGGAAGAGAAAGACTTGGGCAAGTTTGAACCAAGATGTGATAAGGGTATTTTTCATGGTTATTCCACTAAGAGCAAAGACTATATATGTTATAACAATAGGAAATGTACTATTATAGAAAGTGTAAATGTAACAGTTGATGAGAAGATAGGATCAAGAGAACCAGTTCAATAAATTGTGTATCAGGAAGATGAAAATTATTAAGAAGAGTTACATGAGGAATCAAAAGAAGAAGAGGAAGAAACACAAAGGCTTCTTCCTAAGACTCCATCCAGGTATGTAAAAAATATATCATCCAAAGGATCTAATCATTGGGAATCCAGATGAGAGATAGACAAGGAGAAGGGTAACAACATCAAATAAACAAGAAAATTTCTCGTTGTTATCTAAAATTGAGCCAAAGGAATTCAATGAGGTAAGTGAAGACGAGTTTTGAATTAAGGCAATGAATGTGAAATTATATTAGATAGAGAAAATTAAGACTTGGGAACTTGTTCCATGACCAAAAGGTAAAAATGTGACTGGCACTAAATGGGTATTCAGAAACAATTTAAATGAAGATGGTCAAGTAGTTAGAAATAAAGCAAGATTAGTATGCAAGGGTTATGCATAGATTGAGGGAATTTATTTTTATGAGACATTTGCTCCAGTTGCATGACTTGAAGCTATAATAATATTCTTAGCCTTCTCAAGTTTCAAAAACTTCAAAGTATATCAGATGGATGTTAAGTCAACATTTCTAAATGGTGTTCTAGAGAAGAGGTTTATATTGAGAAACCAGAGGGATTCAGATTAAATGATAAACCAGACTATGTATGTAGATTGAAAAAGGCACTTTGTGGTCTAAAACAAGCTCTTAGAGATTGCTACTCAATATTGTATAATTACCTTTCGGAATAGGGTTTCAGGAAATAAATAGTGGACAATAACTTATACATCAAAAATAAAGGGAACGACTTACTAATTGTGGTTGTCTATGTGGATGATATCATTTTTGGAGGCAACAATGATAATATGTGTTAGAAATTTGCAAAGAGCATGCAAAATAAATTTGAGATGTCTATGTTTGGTGAGTTGTCCTTCTTTCTTGGAATTTAGATTTCACAATCAGAGAAAGGAGTATTTCTTTTACAAACCAAGTATATAAAGGAGATCCTAAAGATATTCAAGTTAGAAGATTGTAAACTAGTGAGTACCCCCATGGTTATAGGATTCAAGTTAAGTAAATATGATGAATCTCCTGAGGCAAATCAGAAATTGTATAGATCTATGATTGGAAGCTTACTATATGTTATAGCTACAAGACCAAATATCATGCAGGTATTGGGATTAGTGGCAAAGGTTTCAAGAAACACCCAAGGAGACACATGTAGTAGCAGTAAAGAGGATTCTCATGTATCTAAAAGAGACTATGGATTTTGGGATATGGTACCCCAAAAACGATAATTTCACTCTCATAGAATATACAGATGCATATTGAGCTGGCAACATTGATGACAGAAAAAACACAAGTGGAGGAGCATTATTTCTTGGAGATTGTTTAGTCTCTTGGTAAAGTAAGAAACAAGCATCAATATCTCTATCCACAGTAGATGTAGAGTATATTGTAGTAGTTGCTTGTTGTACATAGGTATTATGGATGAAACAAACTCTAGAGGACTTCAATATCAAGCATGATCACCCTATTCCCATATTGTGTGATAATACAAGTGCTATAAATATCTCAAATAATCCAGTGATTCACTCAAGGACAAAGCATATTCTTATCAAATATCATTTTCTAAGAGAACAGGTAACAAATAAGCAAGTTAGGTTGGAATAAGTTACTACAAAGGATTAAATTGTAGATATCTTCACTAAGCCACTTATGAAAAACACTTTTAAACATCTTTGAGGAAAGTTGGGAGTATTTCTACTCCCACCCCAAAATTAACCACCTCAAAGAGAGGAGGTGGGGGAGGGGCTAAGCTAAGAGTCTCATTCTTAGTCGCAATCCCCAAAGGTGGCCCTTTGCCATTGATTTCAAAGGGGGGGAGATTTTAATTAGGGGGAGAGCATTCAGTTAAGGGAAGTAGATTCTCAAGGGGAGAAAAACTAAAAAAGGTAAAATAAATGGTTAAAGGAAAAAGGGTTGCCATCAATGACAAAGGGGGAGATTGTTGGAAATTTGAGCAATATTTGTTGTCATTGATGTCAAGAGTTTTCAAGAGTTTGTTGTTTCAATTTCATCATCATTAATGTCATCAGGTGGTTTTTTCAAAAGGTAAGGAAGCAGGTTTAAAACAAAATCCCAAGGAAGGCAAAGCAGGTTTAAGAGGTAATAATAATATTATAATATTTAATATTTTAATATTGTGGGTTACAAGCTGAGATGAAGGGAACATGTCCAAGGAGTTATTAAAATAATTTATTCCTCATAAGACCCATTGAGTAGTTTGCAAAATATTTAATTTAATTTATTTAAATTAAAATATTTTAACCTAAAGGTTAAAATTTTAATTTAATTAAATTTTGGGCACCAAATTTAAAGGTTATAAATTAATTTATTAATTCAAATTTTTAAATTCAAATTGAATTCGACTTCGAGCATAAAATAGAAAGCATATATAAAGGGAAGTCAATTTTTTAATTAACTCATCCATGCATTTTTGTATACCAAAGTCTAAGCAAAAATCGTGCGCTATTGGTTGGTGAGGAAGAAGAGACTTCACATTTATAAAGGCTTTGGAAGGCATACAAGTGTTTAAAATCATGTGGTGTAACCTAAGCATACTCATAAAGTAGGTTAGAACAGTTGGTGGCCAAGGCAATGTTAAGATGTTCATAGGGTAGAGGTTGGGGTTTCAAATCTCCCCACAGTCATTTTGAGAAGGAAGTTTTTTTTTATTACCAAAACTTACAGAGATGACAAGGAGGAGTGCACTTGTGTTTATGCTTGTGTGGGCATCTATACCAATGGTTGCCTAGATTCGGCTAGAGTGTAGCAGTAGCAGCAAGGTTCGGGGTTCAAAGTGCAGCAAAGGCATGTGCTATTAATTTTGCACATGGTCCAGGATGTATAAGGTAAGTGTTAAATTTTTAATTAAGTTTTAATTTGCACCTAGGTTGGGAAGTGCATATGCATTAAGGACACATTAGTTTAGATAGTGACTTGGTGAAAGGTAGGGAGTCATAAGGTATTTGATATTTTATATTATTTTGTGCTTTGAAAATTAAATAGAGGTTGGAGTAATAAGGGTTAGTCAAGGGATTAATTCTTATAGGTTGAAAATTATCATTGAGAGTTTATAAGGTGATTATAAAGGAACTTGGTCTTCTATAAATTGATTAATTTGGAGTTGATAAAGGAAGTTGATTTTTTATGTGTTGAGAAGTATTTTGATAAGTTTGGAGATAATAAGGTGTATTTGAGTCTTGTTAATTTTTATAATGGTGAATTAATTTTTGAGGGAAATATTTGAGTGAATATTTTTGCTATCTAACTTTGAAATTGATAAAGAGGATTTGTTTGTGATTGAGACAGGTTTTGAGGTCAAATATCCATAAAAACAAAAGGTATGGGCATATCATCCTTGTGAGTGAAATTTTGTTTGGTTGAATTTTGTGAAATGCAAGTTGGAGTGAAAATGATTGTTGGAAATGTTTGAGTAACTTTTTCATAAGCATGATTGGTGAATGTTCATGAGATCATTTGAGTGTGAGTTGAGAACTATCTTGAACTAGGGTTTGTGAAAGACCATGAGTATCACTGTTATGTGAGGTTGAGAACTATATTGAACTAGGGTTTGTGAAATATAATGAGTATCATTGTTATCTGAGTTTGGAATCATCTTGAGTCAAGGTATGAGTTCCATAGTGTCAGGTTGTTGGAAGTATAGTGAAACACTTGGTTAGGTTTTGAAATTAAGTTGTGTTTCATTGAGTGATTGGTTAAGTGAAGTTGGTTGAGCATTATTGATTGAAAGTATTGGAGTGATAGGTCAAGTTATATGAAATAAATTGTTTTTTTTTCTATATTGAGTTGAAGAAGAGTTTGAAAGTTATTGAGTATTTTTGTGAGTGTGAAACATATTGATTCTCTAACTATTCTCTATATGTTTATGTGGTTAAACAATATTATGAGTGAAAAATATTTGCGTGATTGAAGAGGCTTTTTTCAAGAGATTAAGTTGAGGTTTCTAAAATTTTTAATGAGCTTTTTGTGAAATTTTAAGGACAGATTAGAAGCAGGTCTATGTGAAGACTTGAGAGCAAAGTTGATTCATTTGTTCAAGCCTTGTGTTAAGTATTTGGGTAATTATAAGCAGATTAAGGATTGAGGGAATATTTGAGGATAGAGTTAGGTATAAATTTGTGATCAAGGTTGTACTAGAGTAGAGATAGATTTGTGAGTAAAGTTGACAGAGCAGAGATAAATTTATGAGTAGAGTTTACAGAGCAGAGGATACTTTTCAGTATAGATCTAAGATAGAGATTGAAATATAGGTTTGAGTAGACTTTGAAGGTGATAGAGTAGAGGGTAGTAGTATCCAGTGGATATAGATCCATTAGCCAGGTCAATGAGGATAAATATCTTTTGAGTGAAGATAGACGTATTTAGTGGACAGAGATCCACAAGCCATCATAGTGGAGGCAGTAGTCTTCTAGCAAATCACCAACTAGAGCAGAGGAGAAGGAATTATCTTATGGATGGAGATCCACAAACTTGATTAGGGGATTGGTGTTTCATTTTGACATATGTCCATAAACATTGTAATAGGTAAGGATTCCCAAGAAATTTGTTGAGAAATTTTAGTGAAAGATTTTCTTCGTGGAGTAACCCACATTGGGTGAACCATATTAAATCATACCTCTCATGTGTGTGATTCTTTGTGTAATGGTTACTACTTTAATATTATTGATGTTATCATATGGTTTGAAAAGAAAATTTTTTTATCTTATACTGTTCACCCTCCCTTTCAGTTAAGCACATGTTCTTCAATTATTATAAGAGCGGGTCTCTCCCTGAAAAGACTAATAACTTGGAGGAAGATCTATCAGGAACACACATGACTTAAGATAATCAAGAAGGGACCATGTTTGACATAAAAGAGGAATTCTTTGCTGCTCTCAAGAACTTGGAAAAGTTTAGAAAGAAGAACTCAAGTTTGAAGGATCAAATTCAAGAGAATGAAGAAGAAAAGATGGAACTTCTATAGAGTCTCACAGAACTCGAGATAAATGTAGAAAAAGGAAATAAAATTGAACAGGATATGATAGATCTATAAAGAGCAAGGGAAACAAAGTGTGAAATATTGGAAGTAGAAGTTGTTTCTCTAAGGTATGAAGTTGAAAATACAAACTTACGACAAGATATAAAGTTAGGGAAACAAAAAGAGGAATCAAGCTTTTAAGAAATAGAGACATCAAACAAAGATAAGCCTGTGACTCATACTCTAGAAGGAAAATACATCAAGAAAAAATAAGGTAAAGAAAAACCATGGATGAGATTTAATCATAAGAACAATAGAAGGAGAAGCATATCATTTGTGAGTGATAGTTCAAGTTCTATGAAACAAATTGTTCTTTATTCTATATTGAGTTGAAGGAGAGTTTGAAAGTGATTGAGTATTTTTGTGAGTGTGAAACATATTGAGTCTCTAACCATTATCCATATGTTTCTATGGTTAAACAAGATTCTAAATGAACCTTGTTTTTGTGATTGAAGAGGTTTTTTGTAAGACATTAAATTAAGGTTTCTAAAAATTTTAATGTGTTTTTTGTGAAATTTTAAGGATATATTAGAAGTATGTCTTTGTGAATACTTGAGAGCAGAGTTTATTCATTTGTTCAAGCCTTGTGTTAAGGCTTTGGGTAATTTTGAGCAGAATTGGTTTGTAATTTGATAAATCTTTGTTCTAAGGCTTGAGGGAAAATTTGAGAAAAAATTTAGGTACAAATTTGTGAGTAGGGTTGTGCCAGATTAGAGACAGATTTATGAGTAGATTTGATAGAGCAAAGATAGATTTGTGAGCAAATTTGATAGAGCAGAGGATAGTGTTCAATAAAGATCTAATACAAATATTGAAATAGAGGTTTAAGTAGAATTTGGAGGTGACAGAGCAGAGGATAGTAGTATCCAACGAATAGAGATCCATTAGCTAGGGTAGTGAGGATAGAGATATTCTAAGTGAGGACAGAGGTCTTCAGTGGAGAGATATCAACAAGCTAATGCAGTGGAGGAAGTAGTCTTCTAGCAGATAACTAGCCAAATAAGAGGAGGAGTTATACTATGGATAGAGATACATGAACTTGATTAGGGGATTAGTATATCCTTTGGATAGAGGTCCATAAACATCATAATAGGAAAGGTTTCGTAAGAAATTTGTTGAGAAAATTTTAGCAAAATATTTTCTCTGTGGAGTAGCCCACATTGGGTGAACCACGTTAAATCATATCTCTCATGTGTGTGATGCTTTGTGTAATGGTTACTACTTTAATATTACTGATGTTATCATATGTCTTGAAAAGAAAAAAGTTTTATATTATATTGTTCACCCCCATATCATTATAAGCACATGTTTTTTCAGATTTGTATGTATGGAGGTGGATGATAGAGTGAGAGGCATAAATTACATGAGAATGATGGGGAATGAAGTAGAAGCAATGAGAGTGGGATGTGATATAATTTAAACTAAGGTGGCAGAGAGGGATGACATGGTGCATGAAACTATTTGTTGTGGGTGATGTATTGGATGAGAATATATGGAAAGCATATGATTATTGGAGTGGTTCCCACCATGAACATAATTGTTAGAGGTGTGATGTCTCTTATAGAACAATGAGATAACATGCATATTGGAGAAATGGATGCTACACTAGTTTATGGTGAGAGAAGTGAAAAAAATAATGCAAAGTGCGAGAAGCAAGAATTGATGAAGAAGGGACAACAAGAAAAGGGAGTAGAAAAAAAATAAGAAGAAAAGCTAAAGAGAATGGGAAGTGGTGGATGGTAATAAGGGAGTGGGAGTGGGTATAGTTGTGACTATTACCAATTTGGAAATATAACCTCCTTGATGGATTTACCTCTCTTCATGCTAGGTTACCTACCTCTATTGGTATTTTTCTACCACTACGAAAATTTGTCTAAGTATGGAACAATATATTTTAAACCCCTTATGCCTTTTAATGGTTGTCTTCCTAACTACTAAATTGACCATTGCTAGAGTTGTTAGTGCAATTGATATGGTTATCACTAGTGCAACTTTTTTCTTGGACTTAAGCTTATGAGGGGTTGAGGCACCTATTGCTATTTTTATTATAGTTTTAGAACTTTTGGTTGTCTTTATGTGCCTCCTATCCTAGGTGGAAGATAATTTGATAATTAAAGGACCATATCTTGTGGATTTGGCTATTTTATCTATTTTATACATTATCCTCTACCATATGAGGATATTTTGCTATGTATAAATATGCTTTTAGAGTATCTCCAACCTTTTATGGTTTAGCTTGATGTCATGGTTGAATTTGTCCTTCTACTTGGTGTAGAAGGTATGCCATTATGGGGTGTTAGCATACCAAATATGAATTTTATCTTTATATCCTTAGTTTATTTCTAGAGTGGAAAGGGCTATCTCCTCATCCAAATTGGATTTCTACTGTATGTTGGACATTTTCTCATGTGCATAAAAAATATACAATATTTTTTCCTTTATGGTTTGCTTAAAAATTTCTTCTAGGCCATAGGACCTGATGCGTAGTCGTTATACACATCATTAATTCTCAATGAATTTGTCAATCCAGGGCAGTGTACAAGGCTATCGACGAAATAAGGGGTGAACAGGGTAATAACTTAGGTCAATTTGGAGCAACAGGTCTTATTGGTGAAACCGATTGTGTGGGGGATTTAGGACATTTCTATATCTTAATTGCATAAATTAAACCTTAATATAGTTGTAGAAATGAAAACTAATCATTAACTGTAGAAATGAAATCCTAATTTACAATTGCAGAATGAAACCTAATTATGTTATAGAAATAATAGTTGCAGAATTAGAAGTCTGATTATAATTGCAGAAAGGAAATCTATTTACTTTTACAACAATGGAAACCTAATTATAGCATGGAAATGAAACCCTATCAAGGCTCTGTAACAGAAGGTTGTCAATCTTCTGTGCAGGGGTTGATAGCAAAACACAAAATACAAAAAATTATAGAAAACAATAAATTCTGGAAATGACAGCCCGTAAGAAATTGAAAGCTTTGCTGAAAGTGGAGATTACAACCAAACCATCAATCACAAGATTAATCTAAACATAAAATAAGCTAATATTACAAATAATGTCAGCTTTTTACAAGGAAATGAAATGACAAGTTCTACAACTTATTCTGCTGCAGCAAATTTAGAATAAAAACCTATTGTTAGTCCTCCTCCTACGTTTGGAAGTGGCCAGCCTCCTTGTCTAGAAGAAGGTATGAGTCTCTCTCTCTCTAGATATTACTCACACTCATTTACAAGCAATATGAAATAGAAATAGTGCACTTTATTGATTCAAGAACATGATTACAATAATTCTGCTGAAAACCTGTTACAGGACTGTAACAATCACTTTTTTGATTATTGCTTATTTTCTCCTATATTTCTCTACTCTCTGCTTTCTCTATATTCTCCTAACTCAACCTGAACGAGAGCCATATTTATATATTTCCTAAGGTCTACTGACAAACTGAGAATATCTCAAAAAGATCTAATCCTATTATGCTGCAACAATTCCTGGGTTTATCCTAGAAGAAGATCAAACTTGATATTTCCATAAATGGTGGCTTTGGTCGAAAATGATGACAAAGTCACATGGGAGATATTTTACCTTACCCTTTTCATTATTTATTTCCATTTTTCCAGCATCATAAATCGGTCAACAAGTCAAAAAGCACATTCTATTTTCATTCCAAAGATAAGTGGCTCGTTTCGAAGAGACTGCAATTCTCATTTCGAAGATCCACTCATTTTGAAGACATTGTGTTTTCTCATTCCAAAGATATCTATTCATTTCGAAGAGACTTCAAAATGAACAAATGTGTGCTCTTTAAATGATTTCCTCTACATTTCTCAGGTGGGTTATCTCTCAGGATCATATTTCAATGGTCTTCATCTTTTTCCATATGTGAATTCCATGCCTTGCCATTCATTAGCAGCTGGCTGGAATTTACATGGAAAAAACCAATTTTTGCTGCACAGTAATAGTTTGTTTGCACTGTTGCTAGATTTAGGTAAAATAAATGTTTGAGACATATCAAAACATGATTAGTGAAATTTTGCTATCAACCTAAGCATATCTCATTTAGCAAGTCATAACAAAATAACATAAAACTTATGCAAAAAGCTATAAAAATCAGAATATAGTATTTCAGATACATTTATCATGTAAATAGTTAATACACAGCATATTGAATCAACTTAACTAGAATATCATATTAAAGATAATATTTTATAGGCAATTTTAGTGTTCAAAACATGTTATGATTGAGGCATTTCCAGGCCTCATCATTTTCCCCCCAACTTATATTAATGCATTTCCTCATGCATTTTTTTGGGCTATGGAATCACATATGTCCATGTTCAAATTCCATTACCTATAGAACAACTTATTGCCTATATAATATCTCCTATTCTCCTGAAGGTTTCTAAGTCATTCTTAAAACTTTTAATTAGGTTGGGCATCTTCTTCAAAGTAGAATGGAACTGGAGTGATTATGGTTGGAGGCCTAAATCTGAGACCTATCCAATGATGTTGCATGATTTCAATCAACTGTATCACTCATTCTGCCCTTCTTCTGGACCATTTTAAGTTTATGGGGGATATGGGTTCTCTTTTCTGTAAAGACATGGAAAGTTTAGCCCATATTTTTTTGCAGATCGATAATGCTGAAACAAAATTGTCATTACAAAAATTTTGGAATCTGGTCACATAGTCCCTCAAGCTGTTCAAGTACATCCTCTTTAAATCATCCCTGTTCATCATGGTGAAGTGATGTTTGGTGATAATTGGGTGATTTTTTTGAATTGCTCTGACTAACAATTCAGCTCTTGTTTCAATTTCTTTATTCTTCCTTTTCTCCTGGTCCCAATAAAACTAATTCTTCAAAGTGGACATAAATGCCCTTAATTGAACATCTCCAATGTAAATTTGAGGGTGAAATTCTACTTCTTCTGGAATAAAGAAGCTGTGTAAAAATAGTTCACATAGGAGATTTTTTTTCTCTATAGGGCTGTCAAAATATGCTTCCAGGAAATCTATAGTTGTGTCCAATTTATATGGGAGACCTGAGCCAATCCTCATGACCTGCCATCTGAGGTATTTCTCCTTAAGAATAAGACTGTAAAATCTGGCTGGTCATTTGAATTGGACCAAAAATTCAGCAATTTGACATAAATCAGTCACTTTTTTTTTAATGCTTGGATCTCTATTTCCTTTACCTCTAGCTATTTTCCTTCCAATTTGAATTTTTTAGTCTTAGTGGTAATCTTCTCATATCTAATCACCCAACTGGCTATGTCTACATTATATTGTTCTAAGAATATAGTATTAGGTGGTCTAACTATAGGTGGAACTCTAGGTAGCAGATCTACCTAAACCCCTTTTTTTTGCCACTTCTACTAGTTGATCATCTGTCAACAATTCTACCTGTACCCCCTTATCTGCTATTTCTATTGGTTAGTCATAAGACAGTAATTCCACTTGCACCCCCTTATCAGATATTTCTACTGAAGGTGTAACAGTTTGAAATACATGGACATCAATAGAAGGAATACTTACTTGAATAGTTTTATGATGCTGCTTGGACTATTCCTGTGTTGGTGACTCATCTCCAGTATATTTTTCTATGCTCTTTGCCAATTCTGAAGCATCTTCAAAATGAGAAGGTAATGCTTCAGAATGAGAAGGCATTTATTTAGAATAAAAGGGTGTTTCTTCAAAATGAGCACCTATGTCTGCCTCAATAAAGTCATCTACCCTAGATAAATCCATAAGCAATTGAGCCAAGTCATCCTCATCAATGGATACAGTTGGCTGTTTTTTAGATTGTGATAGCCTTTTTCTCAATTCTGCAACTTCTTGCTGTAATTCTACAATTTTATTTTCCTGCATCTCAATGATGTTTTCTATCTCTTCAATCCATCTGGTTTGTGTTTTGACAACACTTCTTGCTGCTCTCAGCTACTCTGTGATGTCTTCCTCCTCTGTTTCTACTTTAGAATCTGATGCAGACAAATTATTTGTAGTTAGCTACTCAATAGCTATATCTTCTTCTGCTTCAACTGTCTGCTCTTGTTCAGGAGGCTCTATGAAACTTTCTATGACTGCATCTACAATTTTTGTGGCCTGTTGAACTGTAGCCACTTCAAAACTATCCTACCCAGTTTCTTCCTCAATTATCTATTCAGGGAATTCTAAAAAATTTTTAGGGGCTGGTTGTATTTTTGTGACATCTGGACTGCTTTGTCCACCTTCTTCTTCTATGACCTATTCTACCATTTCCCTCAAGTGGAGTCTTGTAGAACTCCTAGTTCCAGATGCAAACTTCTTCTTTTTGCTTTGTTTTCTAGTGATAGCAGGGGTTGTGGGGACAGTTTCAGATGCTTCTATTTCCCTTGTTGTTTCTTCCCCTATTTGGCTAGGTGCTTCACTTCTCTTTTTTGACAAATCAGTAACAACTTCAAAAAAACAAACATTCTTCTATTTTTTTGTTCTGCTGCCAGTTCTAGACCCTCTTTTATTTTATTTTTTGGCTCGTGAGGTTGAAGGTTCTGGAGCAAGGTGTTATGTTGCTGCTGTTGGGTGTGTTTATTTTTCTACAACAGCCTCTGTAGTAGTTTTTGTTTCTTCTTCTGCAACAGCCTCTATAGTAGCTGTTTCTTCTTCTACAATAGCATCAACAACATCTTTTTCTTCCTTCTCATCCTCATCTCCAAAAATTACATCATTTAGGGTAGAGTAAAACCTATAAAAGCTCCTAGGGTTTCCTCTAAAATGGTGTTGGCAAACTAGTTTTATGATACCATGGTGGTGAGGGCTTCCTTTTCCTTACTGATATCTTTTTTCCGTGTTTTTCAATTCTTGGTGTAGGTATAGGGGAAGATTTACCCTAACTTTTGGCTGTTGCCTACGTTGTATGAGATGGTTTAAAATTTTTAGATGATGCCCAGATAACAGTACATATTGCCCTTCATAGGTTAGAAATTTGATTACCCATGTGGCCACTTCATCCTAGGGTTCCTACAGGCTGGCCCTTTTTATCCCCTTGCATGTGTTATTATGTGTTAAATATTCTAGCTCCCTATCGTTTTCTTCCAAAAATTGATTAACTATATTCACCAATGTATTTTTTCCAGATCTAGAAATTGGAAGACCTTCTAATGGTAGCTTAGTAATTTGACTCAAAACTTCAGGGGTTACCTCAATGGTCATGCCGTTAATGTGTGCCCGATTGTTTTTGAATGTGTGGTCGAACATGTCAGCCAAATATTCAGAGGACCCATTAAAATTATCCAAAAATGGCATAAGCCCTCCATATTCAAAAATATGTAGCACTTCTAGATTCTCTCGGAGGTGGGTGGTATCTGTTGGTTCCATTTTTGTCTTTCGCCCCATTTTTCTATTTTGGTACGTTAAAAATCGCTCACTTCTACTGCTATTCCTCTGCTAGATCTCTGGTTTCTGGTGTTTGCAGACTTGCAGGGTTTGGTTCCAAGTTTTCAATTGGTCTATTTTACTTCTTCAAAATGAACCGTAATCTGAGAACTGTACCTCGTAATCATTTTGTGTTAGAAAATATGTCTTCAAAAAGAAGGGTGGCATGCATTTCTATTTTTGCTCCAAACACATGTCCATCAATGTTTGTGCAGATGGCCTTGCTGTCAGATCCACCTTACTCATTTTTAGTTTTTTTGTTTCACCCATACACTTTCACGTGCATGTTTATTAGTATAAAAAAATAGTGGCATATTTTTGGTCACGTCCCCCATGATCCTGGTACTTTCTAAATGGGTACAAAAACAAACCACATCCTAACTGACACGTGTTCATTTATCGTATGCAACCAAAAGAATTTTTATTTGATATTATTTTTTCTTCCTTGGATGCCACGTGGAGATGTTATATTGAATGCTCTTTTTGAATATTATGATTTATTGCAAAAATAAAACATTATTCCGAAGATTATGATTTCATTCCGAAGACAAGTATTCATTCCGAAGATCATGCTTCTTTGCAAAGTCAAATCTTCATTCCAAATATAAATCCTCATTTCAAATATCAGGCTGCATTGCGAAGGCAAATCGTCATTCTAAAGACAAAACTTCATTCCAAAGACAAATCCTGCTTCATTCCAAAGATAAATCTTGCTTCATTCTGAAGATGATGCTTCATTATGAATGCAAATCGTCATTTCGAAGACAAAGCTTCATTCCAAAGACAAATTGTCATTCCGAAGACAAAGCTTCATTCTGAAGACAAAGTGCAATATTCATTCTACTGTCATTTCGAAGACAATTTCAATCCGAAGACAATACAATAATTAATCTGAAGAAGATAATAGGCACTATTTTTTGCATTCTTGTTTTGAAGATTTGGTAGAAATCAATATTCTCATTCTCAAAACATGTTTTAAGTATGCCAACTCTTATGGATACCTTTTATGCTAATAGTTAATTGTTATATACTATATACCAATCATTTACAATGAAGAAATGTAAGAAATATATACCTGATTAAAACAAGTTAATACAATTTTTGAAGAATGACTACCTTTGTTGATGTTCTGCTAAGATTTTTTGCAATATTTCAAAACAAGTGTAGTTGGTGAATTTGTACAATGATGGTTCAAAAATTTTCAAGGTTATGCATGCCAGAAAACTGATTTTCATGCATACCAACCCAGTAGTGCCTTAAAAAAATGTTTTCACTTCTGAGTTATTCATTTTTCTCTCTTCTTTTTTCTTGGTTTCTCTTTTTTTTTTTTTACCTCTCCTTTTCTCTTTTTTTTTCTTGATTCTTTTTTTTTTCTTGATTCTGACTATGCCCATGAAGGAATTCATGATTTCCTTGAAACTATACCCATGAAGGAATTCATAATCAGAATTTATTCATCTTTTTGTTTTCTATTTTTTTTTGTATTTTATTTTATTTTTCTTGAAATCCATGATCATGCTGATTGTTTTGAAGTAGAAGAGGAAATCTCTTCCACATGTTGTGTATCCAAACTTTCAAGCTGCTACAAGAATTCCTCTTTAGTTAGAGGTGTATGGTACACCCTGAGGTGATGCCCATTCACTACCAAATTTCTCTGTGACCCCTCAATAGGAGATAAATGAGCTGCTCTATTGTAAAATACCTCTTCAATCTAGTAAGGTCCAAGCCATCTAGTTCTCAGCTTTCTAGGGAAGTCCTCATAGTGAGAATTAAACAGTAAATCCCAATCTCCTTGTTGAAGTTTCCTCTGCTAAATGTGATTGTCATGCCACAACTTCCTTTGCTTCTGAATTACTTTCGTTTGGTGTAGAGCATCCAACCTAAGTTCATCCAATGCATTCAGTTGTAGAATCTTATCTGTCTGCGCCTATGATAATTCAATTCTAATTTCCAGTGCTGTACGCAATGTTAGTAGCTCAAATTCAATAGGTAAGAGGGGCTTTTTACCAAAGACTAGTTCATAAGGTGTGAATCCAGTATTGGATTTCCAAGTAGTATTGTAAGCCCACACTACTTCAGGTAATTTATCTAGCTAGTTTCTCCTATGAAAAGTTACTATTTTTGTCAAGATTCATTCTAGTTCCCTGTTTGTTACCTCAACCTGGCCATTTTCTTGTGGGTGGTAAGGTGATGATTTCCTATGTTTGATTTCATATAATTCTATAAAAGACTTAATGACTTTAGATGCAAATTGGGGTCCTTGGTCTGTGGTGATAGACCGAGGAGCTCCAAATATTTGAAAAATCAGAGTATACAAGAAATCGATGACTTTCTCTTCACGAGCATGTTTGAAATACCTCTACCCACTTTGTCAAGTAATCAGTTCATACTAGAATATGCACCTTTCCTTGATAATGTGGATCAATAGGTCCTACAAAATCAAGCCCCCACCTCTCAAATGGCTCTAAAACCAATTGAGGCTGCAGTGGCATTTCATTTGTATGAGTAGGTTTCCCCATTATTTGGCATGCATCACAATTCCTAATGTACTTTTTCACATCCTTGTGAAGAGATGACCAATAATATCCTGTCCCTAAAATTTTTCTAATTGTGCTTTTTACAGATGTATCGCTCCAATTTTTTTGTATCCTTACCTTCAAGCTATAGGATCTACGCCCGAAAGGGGGATGCGAGAAGGATGGGACAATACCTCAGATTGAGAGTCCCTTTGAAGTTCATGCCTCTCAGGGGAGGGGTATAAGGGTGAATTTTTTATGGATGATGGGTTCACCAGGAAAATTTTGAGTGGCAGTTTCCACACCTAGGTTGAGAGTAAGTTTTATGTGTTCATTTTATACTTTAATCATTCAATTCCTAGGTTTGGCTAGAATGAATCTAAGCTATTATATATGCCAATGCTGATTTGTATGGGTGCAAAAAACATGAATAAGTGCTAAACACAGAGAATATGCTAAATAAGATAGAATATATCTAATTTCGGATGTCTGATGAAGATTCTGAGGTTTGTAGAAGTCCAAATCATCTCAAATTATACATAATCATTTGAAATTGCACAAAATCATCTCAGATCATAGTCGATCATCTGAGATCAGACGAGATCATCGTTGATCTAACGAATTCGTCAGATGAATTTTTCAAAAACCTACAATCACAGAAACAGATACCAAGAACCAAAAATACAACTACAAAAGCAAAGGGAAAAGATAGAAATGATAGTAAATTTTCCTAACTGATAGATCCAGATAGTAATTAGAAGAAATGCATTAGTTTACTAATTTGTTTTGACATTATCATGCATCTATGCTAAATGGGGTGAACTCTAGGATGCAGGAATAGAATAAACCAAGTTAATGCAGAAGAAATGAAAAGAGAAGATAAAGAAATACAAACTCCAGGTTTTGATTGCCCCCAATCTGGACTACAGTCGAGATCACCTCTGATCGCATGAGATCATCATCGATCCGCAATAGGATCATCCAAAATTGTCTAGAATCACCTGCGACGATCCGAGCTTGATCAGACTAAAAAAAATAAAATCCCTACAAGAAAACTTGAATTACGCAATGCCAATGAAGGTGTGAAAGTGTTCTAAGGCATGAAAAGTTAAAGTTGCAAATAAATCAGTCAACCAGGGGGTTCAAGGGAATAAACTGAGAAAATCCTAGTTTATATAGGATAAGGGAGAGGTTAGGAGGTTGGATATCATCCCAATTTGGGAGATCTCCAATGGGGGGGACTCTAACTGCATCGACACTCTTTCTACCCAAGTTAGAGAAGCTGTTAAAACAGAAGCTAATTATGAAAATTTAGTTTTGGGACGAAATCGTCTAGACGTTCTGTTCTATACGAATTCGTGATATCTAGGATGATTTCATCTGATCATCAACGATATCGTCCAACGGTCAAAACAAATCCTAAAAATGGCACGAAAAACAAGGAAAGCGGGTAACAGGCATTTTGGGTTAAAATTCAAATTTTTAATCATTTTAATAAGGTTTAATTGTGCCAATTTTAGGGTGCTACATTTTGCCCCCTCTTTAGTGAATTTTTCGAAGAAAATGCATTAAATACAAGTTTTTCTCATTTTACAAGAAAGCAAAAATTTACTCAATTTTCTAGATGACGATACTAGGTCGAATTGTACGACTGCTGACTATGGTGCCCCCTCCGTGTTTTTACCCAAATCGAACGTTTGAGGTAAAAGCATGGAAAAGCAAAATTAAAATTTAAAAAAATGTTGTTGTTTTTAAATAAAATTAAGAAAATAGGGTAAAACCCTAATTCATTTTACTGTTCATTTTTACTGGTTTAGAGCTCTACGAAAAAAATTGGTTGAGACAGCACACCAATCGACAGAGGTTCGATGTGGGCTATGGGTAAGGATCTAATTCTAGTGAATTATGTTTGAAATTATTTTGTACAATTTTTTGTTTTAAATTTTGCTTGTTTTGGGGCATCGTGGCCATTTTTAGGCCGACATTAGGACAAAATTGTCCCCATTTCATCGAAATCATCTCTAGATCATCTATTTCATCAATGGGCGAAATCAGCGAACTAGGGGTGATCCCATCTAACAAGGGTCGATCCCCAAGTTTCAAAATTGGAAATGATTTCATCCTACAAAGGATGATTTTGCCCAATTTTGGATGATATCATCCAATGGTGGACAATATCATCATTGTTATGAAACTAAGCTTGTTTAAAATGTATTTAATTTGATTTTAATGATTGGTTTATTAATGAATTTTGTTGTTTTATTATTTTTTTTGCAAAGGGGATTACTAAAGAGTTGGGAGTGGAAATACGGGGGGTTGAGAGATGACATAGCCACGCTCGACCAGGCAGAGCACGATCGACTCGCATAGGTCAATTTACAGCATGTGGTAGATATGCCACAAGTACTGATGGACATGGGGCTACTGACAGCCCTAGCAGAGATGTGGTATTCAATATCGTCCTGCTTTTGGTTATCGACAGGGGAGATGGCTCCCACACTAGAGGATGTATGGAGGATCTTAAGGATCCCCATACAGGGATGGCTGATGACTCCTACGGCTAATCAAGGCCAAGCGATGATGAGGTTGAGCGGAGACCCAAGCTTCACCTTGGAGAAGGGTGGAGTGAACATCGAGTCTCTAAGGTAGATGCTTGGGGCATCTAGGTTGACTCAGGTGTTGGCAGGGGTAGTGGGTGGCTTACTACTATGCCACCAGAGCGAGTGTAGATTACCCTGGCTCCCTTTAGATGTGGTCTATGACATGAGAGACCATAGATACAAATACTCATGGGACAACTTTGTGCTATACCACTTGTATAGGATCCTACATGGGGTCGTATATAAGGGAGGCTGATGTCTAGTTGTGACATCACTGCTACAGGTTTGGTGCTGGGAGCACAACGTGGTGCGGAGGTCGATAGGGATCCCACTGATAGGGGTTGACCGAGAGAGGCCCTAGGTTTTCTATTGGTGGTTACAGAGAGGGTCACAATGGTGGGTAGATCTGTTGATGTCACAGAGTTTGCTAGATGACCTCATCCCAGACCAGATCACCTGGAGGCCATGGAGAGAGCATCCAGGGTGGGCAGAGGATGGACATGAGCTGTCTCATATCATGCGAGTCTACTGGATGAGGATGGAGTGGGGAGAGGTAGAGCTCCACTGCTACGACTGAGTTTTGAGGTAGTTCAGTATACAGCAGGGGATCCCTTATCTCAAGGATTATGAGTACTCCCAAACTATTCAAGATAATACCATAGTGAGTGGGGCTCCAGACATGCAACGATTCTGGAGTCAAGACACGGATGATGCCTCCATCTAGCTAGTGGATGGTGATGATGCTGGGGTTGCAAATGGATACGATGCCTAGTATGCAGGCATCCACCCTCCTCGGATGACGAGGGCACATGGTCTGATGCATGCGATTGTGCGATGGATGGGGAGGCAGCGTGGGGTCACAAAGGGAGAGAGCAACGACGGTCTCCATAGGGGAGATTCTAGAGGATACCATAGGCTCCAAAAATGTTGTAGAAAATAGGGAGGAGGGAGGAGATATTCCCTTCTTAGCAAGGGGAGAGGCCACCATCACCCGATAAGGGCAAGGGTGTTGAGGTAGGGGAGAGCAACGAGACGACGACTCTCCGAGCTAAGGTTGCTCACCTTTGGGCTCAGGTGCAGACACTACAGAATGAGGCTACATGGCTTAGGGCTTAGAGTGGATGGGTGAGCATGCAGGAGTTAGAACGGTCTATGGCTCAGACCGCATTCTATTAGGGAGTATACTTCCAACTAGTTTTAGATGGGCAGAGGTTATAGCTGCCAGCTAGAATTACAGAGCCGATCAGGGTGGGATCATCGAGGACTTCCTCATGATCAATGATGAGGACCTGAGACACTACTCGGACCTCTATGGGACCACCTACTCCACCTCAGGGTAGGAGAGGAGATGAGGCTGAGAGCTCGAGGGCTTCTCAAGACTAGCTGCTATAGACTGCAGATTGTATATATTATTATTACTTTTTGAGGGGATTGAGTATGCCAAGATTTTGATTGTGGTATATCAATACAGATGATGTACATAATTGATTGATATATATAGATTATCTTTTTGATGTTATGACTTGTGTATATGTTGTATGATGCTTTAATTTTGGTTTTGTGATTAATTATTCATGTAATTATGTCGTTGGAAATAAATTATAATTTTATGTCATGCCATAAAATTTTAAATGAAATAATCTGATGTGAATAAATTGGTTGTTTTTGGTGGTACGATTTGATGAAAAATAAAAGGGACTTCTAACAATAATTTCAAAGGACATTGTCACTGTTATAGACCATTTCCTGGAGTCGTCACTCACTAGGTCATCAAGCTAATCCCAGTATAGAAATATTGCTAAAAGTAAAAGGGTGCTTAAGAGACTGTCTTAAGCCTTTTGTGTTGTGATGATGAAAAATGGTGATAGTGATGATTTGTTTTTAGATTTTCATAAAAATATTATGCATGAGATATTAAAAGAAATATGATTGTTGCTAGGCATAAATTCCTAAGTGTGATAAAATTTTTGAATAAGTCCCTAGGAACTATACCATCATTGCAAAATTGAATGTTGACATAATGACATAAAATAGAAAAATTTGCATTCTTTTTAAAGCACAATTGTGTAACATAATTATGTAAGCCATATGGTTTTTATGAATTAAAATGAATGGGAAATAAAATGAGAATATTGGTTTGTGCTAGGCATAGAATTATAGGTATAGACTTATACCATCATCGCGAAATCCAAAAAGAATTTGATATTTTAGTATTATTGCATAATTGATTTTTTTTGGTTTTGAGATAAATTGAAAAAATAATAATATATAAACATGACTTTATTTACTAGGTTGTTGAAGATGTGAAAAAGAAAAAAAAAAAATTTGTTGTGTGTGGGAAATACATATATGTAATTGTTTTTATGCTAAGCAAATGTTCTTAAATAAGAAGATGAAATGATTCAAAAAGAATTGCAGAGATATTTTAAATTATTCTTAAAGACAAAATGTAGATTTAGAAGGAACCCTCATGTGCAAATGTGAGTTCATTACCGATCTTGATTTATCATAATGATACAAAATCTCTCAAATACAAATGTGTGTGCAATTGTATTGTTCATTTACCAATTTTGAGCAAGATAATTTGATACAAGTAATTTGAATTAACCAAATAAGGATTCGTTGACCATGATTTATATGCATGTAACCGTATCAAACTAGTATGTAAGTCGGGTTATCAAGAGCTAGCTAATCCATGAGCCGACATAGGTCTGTACAAAATAAGGTCGCTAATGTGATAGACATATCACCATGCTAGGGATTACCCAAGGCCAAGCGGGTTGGGCACAAACCGCCTATTATGGGGCTTACCTCACAGTTTTCGAATAATTGAGAATTCTAGGGATTCAAGCTCATTCACCATTCTTTTCTTTTCAAGGGGTAGGGAAAGGGATTTTATTGCTTTTTGCTTGTCTTTTATTTTCTATTTTTTTTTTTTGTATTTGCTTGACACTGAGATAATGCTGAAATATTGCTACGATGATACAAAATAATATTTTTATTTTTCTCATTTGCTTTGAATTTTTCTTTTGCTTCCTATACTAGGGATACTTGCTTGGATTGGCTGTAGAGCAAGGGATTTTTATTCTGGGTAGGGGTGAGCTTGTCCTTTTGTCAATTCTCAAATATTCTAGACCATGTGCATGATTGGATAGCAGGGGAAACTTTTCACTCAAGAAACCATTTATAATATGTAGCATCATATCGAATTTGCAATGAAATCATTTTAATGTGAAGAGATATACTTGGTTCAAGTAAATAACAAGATAAATTCTCTATGCTAAAAACTTTATTTAATTCAATTGTGGACTTTGATATAAGAGAGATTAATAATCATACCAAATAAACTCAAGATATTTATGCATGTGAGTGTGAAAGTGCAGGATTCCAAATAAATGCTAATTTATCCAAAATAATTGAAAATATGATTGCAACACTACAAGAATTGAAAGGTGTGAAAAATACAAGATGTTTTTGAAGATTTTGATGATTTTTTATATTTTGATTTTGATTGATGAATTGAAAGAATAAATACTATTACTGTTTTTAAAATTTTTATATGGACGACAAAGATAAAACAATATGCAAAATAATAATATATACAAATGATGAAATGACCAAACTTTATGCATAATAGAACTTAAGATGCATAATGTTCATAGGTTCTTTAAGATCTTTACCATCTAAGGTAGCTAATCGGAATGCTCCTGAGCCAAATTTAGCAGTGATGATATACGATCCAAGCCAGTTGGGGTCAAATTTACCTTTAAGGTCTTTAGTTGCATTAGTATTTTTTTTATTTTCTTTTAAGACAAGATCACCGATCTCAGAGGATTGATGATGAACTTTCTTGATGTATGCTTGCTTGAGCTTGTTTTGGTAAGCACGAAGATGCTCCAAAGCATTGATGCGCTTCTCATCTAGGAGTTCCAGTTGACTAAATCTGCCAGCATGATATTCATATCCTACTTCAGTATCTTGAAGTAGTAGAGCTAAAGAAGGAACTTCTAATTCAAAGGGAAAAATAGCTTCAGCACCATAAACTAAAACAAAAGGTGAAGTACCTGTGGGGGTGCGAACGCTAGTTCGATAAGCCCACAAAGCAGGATATAGTTGAATGTGCCAATCTCGGCCAAATTTATTGACCAGTATTTTGAGGATTTTAATTAATGTCTTATTAGATGCTTCTGCTTGGCCATTACCCTGAGGATAATAGGGAGTGGACCAACGATGTTGAATTTTATATTTTTGACATAATTTTTTGACATATTTATTTTTGAAACAAGTTCCATTATCTGAGATGAAATTTGTAGGAATTTCGAACCTACAAATAATTTGATTAAAAATAAATTTAGAAACTTGGGTTCTAGTGCAAGAAGCTAAGGGCATAGCTTCAACCCACTTTGTGAAATACTCGATGGCGGTTATGATGAATTTGTGTCCATCAGATGACATAGGGTTGATTTTTCCAATAATGTCTAAGCCCCATTTTGAAAAGGGCCAAGGAGATGAAATAGCCTACAGCTCTTGTGCAAGCGCATGGACAAGGTCAGCATGTTTCTGGAACTTGTCGTAATGGCACACATAATCATGTACATCATTCTCCATTTTATGCCAAAAATAGCCTATCCTAAGGAGCTTCTTAGCAATGGCGTTATCACTAAAATGTCCCCCACAAGATCCATTGTGGGCTTCACTCAATGTCGATCTAGATTCTTCTAGATTCAAACATCTCAGTGGGATGCCTTCAAAAGATCTCCTATACAACGTATTGCCAATAATTATGAAGTGACTTTCTCGTCTACGTAATAACCGACGCTGGTTGCTATTACAACCTTCTAGAAATGTCCCATTTTGAAGAAAATTAAACATATCAGTGTACCAAGGTTCAAGAGTAGTTTCGTTGATTAAAAACACATCCAAAGGTTCTAAGCATGATTTATTTGAAGTAGGTTACTGGAGTCGATGAATAATGATGGTAGCATATTCGTCATCTAACTCCAAGGGCAAAATAGATGCAGTTGCAGCCATGGCATTAGCCGCACGGTTGCTAGTTCGAGGAATAGCTTCCAAGATAACTTGATCAAATAGGGATAATAATTGTAAGACATTTGCTTTATATGAACGTAATTTATTATCTCTGGTCTGATAAACATGATTGATTTTATTTATGACAAGTTGAGAATCACTGAAAACCAATAGATTTTTAATTTTTAGGGCCAAGGCAGCTCGTAATCCAAGGATTAGAGCTTCATATTCAGCAGTGTTATTTGTGCAAGCAAACGTTAATTTAAAAGACAAAGGTATAATATGTTTCTGTGGAGATATTAAAATAATACCTGCACCAGACCCACTCATGCATCGGGCTCCATCAAAGTATAGGGACCATTGTTCTGTATGGTCTACCTCTAATGTAAGGCATTAATTAGGAAACTCAATGATGAGGGGATGGGTAGACTCTAAAGGTGTAGCAGCTAATTGATCTGCTATGATTTGAACTTTAAAAAACTTCTATCCTATGAATTTGAGTTCAAACTCGCTTAGCGCAAGAACCCACTTTGATGTGCGACCAGATAAATAAGGTCGACTCATGAGATATCACAAAGGGTCGAATTTAGCAATAACATACATTTTTTGACTCGGCATATAATGGCGTAATTTCTATGTAGAAAATATGACTGCGAGACATAGTTTCTCTAATGCTGTGTAGCGGGTTTCATAACTGATTAAGGTTCTGCTAATGTAATAATTAGCACGTTCGTTCTTCTCATCGTCAAGTTGAGCTAACATAGCTCCTAAGGCAAAATCTGAAGAAAAAATATACAAGATAAATGGACGATCAGATCTAGATGATGAAAGCACCGATGGTTTAAGGAGGTATTGTTTGAGGAGTTCAAATGCTTCCTGACATTCATCATCCCAATGAAAAGAGACATATTTCTTAAGAAGCTTAAGAAAGGATCCTATTTTATCTGCCAACTTATCGATGAAGCGACGAATAGCTTGAATCTTACCTTGTAGACTTCATAATTCAGATATATTTGTGGGTGCGGGCATATCAATGATAGCCGCAATCTTGAGAGGGTCAATTTCAATGCCACGTAAAGAAACTATAACCCCCAATAATTTACTGGACTTAACTCCAAATATACATTTGGCTGGATTCAATCGGATAAGATATTCCCTTAACCGATCAAATACTTTTCTCAAGTCATCTAAATGATCATCTTCCTTGATGGAACGAGCTATAATATCATCTACATAATCATGTAGAATATCATGCATCATATCGTGAAATATATAAGTCATGGCTCGTTGATATGTTGCACCTGCATTCTTCAAACCGAATGGCATCACTTTCCAACAAAAGGTTCCCCAAGGGGTAATAAAGGTTGTTTTAGCCTGATCTTCAAGAGCTATCCTGATCTGATTATAACCAAAGAATCCATCCATTAGGGATATCATTCCACTCCCAGTAGTAAAATCAATGATTTGATCCATGTTGGGAAGAGAAAAATCATCTTTAGGGCACGCAACATTAATATCTCTAAAGTCTGTGCAAACCCTAACTTTGGTAGCTTATTTTTTAGTTACTGGAACTACATTCGAGATCCATTAAGCATAATCAATGTCTTGTATAAAAATGACCTTCAAGAGTTTTTCTAATTCCCCTTTGACTATTAAGGCCACTTTAGGATGCATTTTTCTAAGTTTCTGTTTAACAGGTTTAGCATCCGGATGGACTACTAGGTGATGCGTAACTACAGAAGGGTCTAATCCTGGCATATCTTCATATGTACAATTAAAAACATCTTCATAATCTTTAAGGAATGCAATGTATTTATCTTGTTTTTCTTGACTTAATTTGTATCCGATGTTGATTATGTGAGGATTATCTTCGGTTACAATATTAATTTTTATGATGTTTTTGACTTCCATGTGTAGGTCTCTCTCAAAATTAGGTGGGGCGGGTGAGACGCCCAATTCTTGTAATTCTTCCAAGGTTAGCTTGGATAATTTTTCTTGAGGATTCGTGGCCTCAAGTTGGGCTATACTAGGTATAGAGCCATTGAAATAAAATCTGTTATGTAATAATTCCTCAACGGAGACATCATGGAAGATATCTCCCTCCAACTCATCGTCGGATTCAGCAATCATCTCAGGGTAAGCTATGGATAGCATATTACATGTAAATGGGTTATTCCTTAAATGCAAAGCATCGTGTTTATCCAAATAATCTTGGTAACATATGAGATGGTCATCATCCTCAAATGGGAAGGGCTGACCTTTACTAGGAAATAGGCCCACACCACATCGGGTAGGCCATGGTTCTACCTCGAAAGGTTCTTTCATACCATTCTGAAAAGGTCCCAAATCTTTCCCTTTATATCCCAATTTAAGCATTATAGACTTAGCTTTAATATGCTCATTAGAAAAATAACATTGAGCATATCCATCATAATGTGTCTTGATGTTTCTAGGTATTCTTCCCCAGTCATATCCCTTATAAATAAAAGCATAGCTCCCGACTTGGTAGATACTTCCCATAGGCTGTTGGAGGCCCAAAGTATGAGGAGAGGGTGGCAATTTATTTAAAATAAGGGAATATTGCATGGCAGCATTTTTTTTCTCTGATATAAGAATTTTAGACAAATCGGGTAAGAGCTCATCAGTAAGAGCGTAAGAGGTAGAAAGAACATTTCCTATATTTTTGGATGTGGAAAATATGCCTCTAATAGGTGTAGATGTTGTAGAGATGTCTTTGGATGGATCTATAGGTATGGAAGTTATAGGAGTAAAACAAGAAGCATTAGTTGTGGGTTTAGGATCTTTTTGAGGTCCTAATGTGGTTTGTTCGGAATATGGTTGAGCTATATGTAAATGTGTAGTTGGTGGGGAAAGAGTAGATGATGTGATGAGCGTATGTTTCACACGTTTAGGTGGATTATTAGAATCAAGATGTGTGGATGACAGAGCAGGGCAAAATTGAACTCCAATAGGTTCTTCCAAAGCACACATATCAAAGGGTCTAGGATCACCATGAATGGTAACCAATTGATTCTTAAATTTGAATTTAACACACTGATGTAAATTTGAGGGAACAGCTTTCATCGTGTTGATCCAAGGGCGACCTAGGAGTATATTGTATGATGTAGGGCAATGTACAATAAACATGGTCATGTCTAAGGTTCTAGGACCAACTTGCAAGGGGATAGTAATAACTCCACACGTTTCTTGTGTTTCATTGAAGGCTTTTATAATCATATCAGTTCTTTTCATTTCGTCACTTCTAAACCCAAATATTTGGTAGAAGTCAAAAGTGCAAATGTTTAAAGATGAACCATTATCAATCAAGACTCGTTTAACTGCTACATCTCCAATTAGGGCAGTAATATATAAAGGGTTATCCTTATGTAAACTATGTTGCGATATATCTCTATCCCGAAAGTCAATACAATCAATTTCTCAAGTTATGATTGTATTGGACATGGCTTCAGGTTGAATATTTTGTGGTACCATCATTTGGCTTAATGTGAGCATTAATTCATACCTATGTGTAGGAGAAGATCTTAAAAGGTCCAAAAGGGAAATTCTAGCTATAGTATTTGATAATTGTTCATTAATATTATAAGGAGGTTTAGGTTGAACATTAGGCACGTGGTTCCCTTTATTAGGAATTTTCAAAACAAATGGAGCTGAGCCATCGTTCTGAGTTTGATCTTGTTGAAAATTTTGAGCCTATTGTCGAGTAACAGCTCCGATGGTACCTACAATATTATTTTGTGAATGATGAATGGTTCTTGGTCTAGTGTTTATGGCTTGTTCATTATAAAGTAATTGGTGAGAAGATGGTCTAGTAGTGAATCTTATAGGAAATGGTTCTTTCAAAACCATAGAATTTGTGATGGGTTGAATAGCATCTGATTCATCTTCAGAACTATTCGATTAATTTGAGGTGATTTCCATGTCACTCTTAGTCTCATATCCTATATCACTAAGATCAGATGTCTGAATATTATATAGAGGTCTGGTCGTAACCATAGATAAATTTGTGTCAAAGATTTGCGGATCATGAATAGGTAAATGTCCACTAATAGTCCCTACATATCGGGTAGGAGGGGGAACATTATGATGCTCAATTTGATTAGCCATATCTTTACCATGCTTTGGTAAAGGATGTTGAAATATGTCCAATGACTGATTGGCATTCTGATTCTGATTTTGGGGGATGTTATTTTGAGCATTATTAGGAGGATTTTATTTAGGTTGAAAGGCCTGTACCTCCATCTCATTGTTATTAATTAAATCTTGTATTTTATGTTTTAATAATTTACAAGAGTTGGTAGCATGTCCATGTCTTCTATGGAAATCACAGTGTAAATCAGCCCTGTATCCAGGTATAGTTGGATCAGGTTCCTAGATATTGGATAATTGGATCAAACCTCGTTATAATAATTGTGGGAGAATGGTTGATAAAGGTTGATTTAACCTAGTAAATTCTCGGGGTGGTTTATCAGGAGGTTTTAGTATAAATTTCTCTATTGTTTTTGCAGCATTCATAGTAGCGATGTTTCTACTATTAGTGACTCCATCACCCACAACTTGTTTATTTTTATATTGATTTCTGGATGTTTTCTCATCATCTTTCTTTTAAGCTGACCTCTCCTAATGAGAGCATATTCCACTCTTCGAGCTAAACCTATAGCTTGATCGAAGGTGGTCAAGGTAGCAGTTGATAACTCATAAGATAGTTTTTCTAGTAAATTATTGATAAAAATATCCAGCATTTCCCGATAAGGTAACACAAAGTGCAATTTTCCTATCAACTGTCTCCATCGAGCTAGGAAATCAGCAAAACATTCATCTTTGTCATGTTTTAGGTTGTACAAATATTTAATGGTTACATGCTTTTCAATGTAGGCACTAAATTGATGCATAAAATACTCAGCTATCTCTTCAAAATTCCTCAAAGAATGAGTGGGTAATTGATAATACCACTCTAATGCCATTCCTCCTAAAATTTTTGGCAACATTTTTAGTAATAAAAAATCATCATGTGATATATCATGACACACTATCCTAAACATATGATATGCTCTATGGGATCTTCGGTTCCTTTGTATATAGGTAGGACAAACATAGGAAAGTGTTTAGGATATGGTTGTGCTACAACTATAGGATCTAGAGGTTGACTACACATCTCTCGATAATTGTACGAGGGATGGTAGGGATCTATCTAGTCCATGCAGGAGACTAACTATTTCACCATGGCTTCCAGATTACTAGTTTGTCCACCATATTGGTTTGGTGGTACATGAGTGTGGGATTTGTATGCGTAGGATGGCGTGACATAAGGATTAGACACTATATTGCTATTATGCAAATGGTTGGTAGGAAGAGTATTAGGAAGAAGATTTGTTGTAGCATTATTTTGTATCCCAGATTGTTGGAAATTAGTGTTTGGTTTTGTTTTAGGCTTTTGTTGATTTGAGGTATGTTGATCAATAACTTGGCGAAATAAAGCAGTGAATGAAGGTTTCTTTTGTGTTGGAATAACCCTAGGCTTGGTAACAGGCACTCTAGATGTTTGGGTAACCTGTTGTTGTTGCATGTTCTGGATTATGGCAGCCATATCCAAATTGGATGGTCTAGCTTGATCACTTTCTTGATCAACGAAGGACAAGGGATTAGTGCGTGTGTGATATATTTCTTCTAGGGTTGCTTGAGTGTCACTAATTTGATCCTTGTCCATATGGACTGCTCTATTAAGGGCACAAATATTAGTATTGAGGAACTTCCAGAAATGTTCCATATTCTCAAAAGTAACAACTCCTTCTAGAGACATTTTAGGGGATGAGGATCCTTCCTCTAGAACAGTTTCTCTTTGTTCATTTCCTTCAACAAATTCTTCTTCTTGTTGGTCTAGGGTTCTTTCTTCCTGAATTGGGTCTTTAGGAAGGACATCTGGTTTATTTACTGGTTTTCCTAACCAATCTTCTTCTACTTCAATTTGTTTTCCATTCTTGATTTTAGTCATTATGCTTAAATTTAGATTTTAGCAAATATATATATATATATATATATATATATATATTTGCAACAAATTTGGGAGGTATATATTTTAATTATATACCTACTATAATACTTAAAAGAAAATGTTTTGATTTTTGTTATATTTTGTTTTGTTTTTGTTTTTATGATAATATTATAAAGAGAACAAAGAGCATACTAAATGCAAGAAATAATAATAATAAAAGAATGGCTTAGTTTTCTATAAATAGTTTATAGATGTCATTGATAGGATTAAGTTAATCAGGAGTCATGAAATGCTCATCTTCAAATTGGAAATGGTTTTTCAAGAATTTGACAAAGTGTGCTATGGTGATGTTATCTACTTCTGACTCTGACTTGTAAAAATAGATTTTATGGCAATAATCTCAATATAACACAGCTCTAGGAACTCTATTCCATATTTTTCTATCTGTAAGAACGACCTCTTGATCCTCTATACGAGATAGAAATTTATGTACTACAACTGTGTTCTCAAGGTATTCCTCAAAGGTGTACAAATAGGAATACACAAGTGCTCTTTTATTAGCTAACCACCTATGGCAAGCTCTCTGAATTTCATGGTACAAGGTCACTTGATCAGGATCCAAGATTCTATCTAGGACAAACCTATTAATTCGCCTAAGTTCGGTTGATCTAGATGAAATAATACCAAATCTCCTATCAAGTTCGTCCCACAAAGGTTGAACCCTATTTGTTTGAGGTACTCTAAGCACAGAGGTAATCTCTATAGCTGTTAATTGATTTTCAACATTAATGGTGACAGCTCGTCTTTTATTATAATCTACCATCTAAATATGATATGCAACTTTAAATTGTTTGTCTGATGATTCTAAATGCATTTATGTTTTGATTTTTATTTTTTTGGTTGTTTTCAAAAGGTTTTTAGTTTTTCTCTTTGGGTTCACCAAAATGTATCGCTCTAAATTTTTTCGCATCCTTACCTTCAGGCTATAGGATCCGTGCCCGAAATGGGGATGCGAGAAGGATGGGACAATACCTCGAACTAAGAGGCCCTTTGAAGGTCATGCCTCTTGGGGGAGGGGTATAAGGGTGAATTTTTGATGGATGGTGGGTTCACTAGGAAACTTTTGAGTGGCAGTTTCCACACCTAGGTTGAGAGTAGGTTTTATGTGTTCATTTTATACTTTAATCATTCAATTCCTAGGTTTTTCTAGAATGAATCTAAGCTATTCTATATGCCAATGCTGATTTGTATGGATGCAGAAAACATGAATAAGTGCTAAAAATAGAGAATATGCTAAATAAGATAGAATATACCTGATTTTGGATGTCTGATGAAGATTCTAAGGTTTGTAGAAGTCCAAATCATCTCAAATCGTACATAATCATCTGAAATTGCATAGAATCATCTCAGATCATAGTCGATCATCTGAGATCAGACAAGATCATTGTCGATCTGATGAATTCATCAGATGAATTCATCAAAAACCTGCAATCACAAAAATAGATACCAAAAACCAAAAATGCAACTGGAAAAGCAAAGGGAAAAGATAGAAATGATAGTAAATTTGCCTAAATGATAGATCTAGATAGTAATTAGAAGAAATGCATTAGTTTACTAATTTTTTTTTACTTTATCATGCATCTATGCTAAATGAGGTGAACTCCAGGATGCAGGAATAGAATAAACCAAGTTAATGCAGAAAGAAATGAAAAAATAAGATAAAGAAATACAAACTCCAGGTTCTGATTGCCCCCAATCTAGACTACAGTCGAGATCACCTCTGATTGTATGAGATCATCGTCGATTTGCGACAGGATCGTCTAAAATAATCTAGAATCACCTACGATGATTTGATCTTGCTTCGACTAAAAAACAGTAAAATCCCTGCAAGAAAACATGAAATACACAATGCCAACGAAGGTGTGAAAGTTTTCTAAGGCACAAAAAGTTAAATTTTCAAAGAAATCAGTCAGCCAAGGGGTTCAAGGGGATAAACTAAGAAAATACCAGTTTATATAGGATTAGGGAGAGGTTAGGAGGTTGGAGATCATCCCAATTTGGGAGATCTCCAATGGGGGAGACTCTAACTACGTAGACACGCTTTCTGCCCAAGTTAGAGAAGCTGTTGAAACAAAAGCTAATTATGAAATTTTGGTTTTGGGATGAAATCGTCTGGACATTTTGTTCCAGATGAATTTTTTAGATCTGGGATGATTTCATCTGATCGTTGATGATATCGTCCAACGGTCAAAACAAATCCTAAAAATGGCACGAAAAATAAGGAAAGCGGGTAACGGGCGATTTGGGTTAAAATTCAAATTTTTAATCTTTTTACTAAGGTTTAATCGTGCCAATTTTAGGGTGCTACAATAGAATAGTGTCCACCTGAGGGTTCATCATGACAAGCCCTAAGGATATCATATACCTCATACTTTCGGATGCACCTACGTAACACATGGTCATGACTGCACTTAAAAAGTATACCCTTAATCCACTCAAAGGAAGAACTCTGTTTGATCAATTGTTTTTTCTATTTTGAAGTGAAATGTGGAGGAACTTTCCCTGTGACCAAATAATTGGCTATATCTACAAACCAAGGTGATTGGACTGATATAGAAACTAATTTTTCATTAGGAAAAGTTTCCTCAACTAACTCCCCGTCATCTATGTTCTGCAATCTGGACAAAAAATCTGCTACAACATTAGCTTTTCCTGGTTTGTTGATGATTATGATATCAAATTCTTGTAGCAATAGTAACCAATGATTAATTCTTGCACTTACCATAGGCTTATTCATAAAATACTTAATGGATGTGTGATCTGTGTGAATAAATATTGGATAACCTGTGATGTAATGCCTGAATTTGTTTATGGCATAAATTACTGCCAAGAATTCTTTCTCAGTTGTGGTATAATTTTCCTCGGCTCTTGTAAAATTCTTGCTAATGTAGTAGATGGCATAGTGTTCACCATTGTCAATTTATCCTAATGCTACTCCAATTGTTGTATTGGAAGCATCATCCTGTATGTGAAATGGTAATGTCCAATTAGGTCCTCTTAACATAGGTGGAGTTACTAATTTCTCTTTCAGAGCTTCAAATGATTCCTAACACCTTTTAGTCCAGGAGAATTTAGAATCTTTAGTCAACAAGGCAAACATAGGATTGGCTATTGTGCTAAAGCTAGGAATAAACTTGTGGTAAAAACCAATGTGTCCTAGGAAGCTTCTGACATTAGTCTGAGTTTTAGGAGGAAGAAGATTCTTGATAATTTCCACCTTCCTTGGATCAACCTGGATTCCTTGAGGAGAGATGTGATGACCAAGAACTATTCCTTCCTCCATAATCATAAAACATTTGTTTGGATTCAAGGATAACTGGTATGTTTCACAGTGAGTTAAAACTCTCTCAAGATTTTCTAATGTAAAATCAAAATTTTGTCCACATACTGTGAAATCATCCACGTATATCTCAAAACTGTTGGTAGTCAGATCAGAAAAAATTGCTAAGACTGCTTGCTAAAATGTTTCTAGGGCATTACACAAACCAAAGGGTAAAACCCTATAGGCAAATGTTCCCCATGGACAGGTAAAGGTTGTTTTATCTTGATCTTCAAGTGCAACCTGAATTTGATTATACCCACTAAATCCATCAAGAAAACAAAAGTATTTCTTTCCAGCAAGGGTATCTAACACTTGATCTATGAAAGGTAATGGAAAATGGTCTTTGTATGTCACCTTATTCAGCTCTCTATAGTCTATACATACTCTCATTTTTCCATTTTTCTTAGGAACTATAACCAATGGAGAGACCCACTGGCTATCAAAAAGTGGGTAAATGAATCCTACCTCTACAAGTTTTTCAATTTCTTCCTTTACAATATCCCTCAAGGCAGGATTCAGTCTTCTCTGGGGTTGTCTTACTGGATTGACTTCTTCAGTATAAATCCTGTGGGTGCATATGTCAGGGTGAATTCTTGACATATCCTTGTAGTCCCACGCAAAATCATGAACATGCTTCTACAAAACTATCATCAACTTTTTTTCCTCTTCCTTAGTGAGCCAGTTGTTAATGTTCAATAATTTGCCTGGCTAGACTTCTATTAATTTTATAGTTGGAAGGACTGAATTCACTTCTTCATACCTGGTGATTAGGGAGTTAAGAGGACAATGTTGATATGGGAGAAAATAAGAAGTTTATGTTTCATTGCTTCCTGATGGAAGCATATCCTATATGGAATAGTGAGAAGGAAAAATCAGGTGATGGTGCCACCCATGTGGTAGTGAAACTGATGTGTCCTGTGACAGTGTAGATGGCTCACCTTCAGAATTTTGGTTCTCCTCATTCCTTAAAAACTAATGGATACTTACTGCTTCCTCTTCTAACCCTTGTTCATGCAGAACATTCATTAGGATAGTTTTCTTTTCTAAATTTTTTGTGTCACAGAGGTCTTCTATGTGTTCCCTTACTACTAAGGTGGCTAGTGTGGAAATAACCTCCTTTGGTTCTTCATCTGAATCATGAAACCATAACTGACCTGAAAAATTGTTGGAGGGTCTTATAGGAGGATACAGAGAGATCTGTTTTAGATCAATTCCATTTGAAATAGTCATTTTTCTAGATCTACAGTCTATGAAGGTTGATGCAGTTGTAAGCCAAGGTCTTCCCAGAATGATGGGATATCCATGTACTGAATTCCTTGGCTGTAAAACCAAAAAATCTGTAGGGAATTCCCAAGAAGAGACTTATATAGAGACATCTTCAATGATACCTTTAGGTTTTGCAACTGACCTATCAGCCATTTCTAAAACTATAAATGTGGGACTGAGATGTTTGAGCTGTAATTGTTCCATTATATCCTTGGTCATGACATTTATTGCAGCTCCTAGATCTACTAAGACATTTTATATTGGTACTGAGCATATGGTAACTGTGATAACTGGACTCCCTGGATCACTATACTTTGGAGGCACTAGTTTTCCAGACAAGAGATCAACTATCTTTCCTTCAACCTGAACAGTCTTGGAAAATGCTTTCTTTTTTCTTTCTACTCTTCTAATACACAAATCTTGAATAGTACTTTTAATCACTGGTATATCCTTAATGGCTTGCAATAAGGGCAATGATATAGTTAACTTTCTAAGTTCCTTGACCAGGTCTGACTCAAAATTTTCTTCTCTGGTATTGAACCTTCTAAGTTCATTTATTTTAATTGAAATAGGTTCAGGTACAACTTTTCCTGAATGAAGTTGGATGTTACTACAATCAAGAACATTTATTTCAACATTTTCTTCAGCTTCAGCCACATAGACAGGGGATGCCTGTCTCATGTTGTTTGGATTAGTGACTGATTGTGCTAGAAGTTGAGGTTGTTTCACCTGTTGTGTTTGTTGTGGTTGGTTCTATTTTTCTTGAAAATTTTGATTAGGTGCAGGTAGCAAATGTTGAGTTTGACCTTGATTTCTTTGCTGCCTTGGATAGGACTAGTATTGTTGACTCCACTATGGTTGATTTTGCATCCAATGTGGATTAGTTTGATTCTTATTCCAGGATGGGTTGTTTTGATTCCATGATGGTTTATTCTGATTCTGATTCCAGGTTGGATTACTCCAATTTGTTTGTGACCATTCTTGGGAATTTATCCATTGAGAATAATTCCAAGGACATTGGGGTGGTTCTGATTGTCCCTAAGGCATAGTCCAAGGATTATGCCCCCAATTTGTAGGAAAGCAAGGGAATTTTGGTTCTGAGAAAAATTTCCCCCTTTTTTTGGTCCAACATATTTGAGTTCCTTAGTCTAACTATCTAACATAGTTTTGAGTTGTGGTAGCAGGTGGCATTTATTAGTCAAATGCTTCTTTGAACAGATACTACAAATGGCTGAGATAGATGTTTTATTCAAAGGACACTCTTGCAAAGCATGTTTATTTCTACATCTTGGGCAATAAATTGCCAAAGGTTTTGTGGTTTTTGCTTTTGCAGACATTTCTCCTAAAGTTGTGTTCAATTGCACCAAAATATTAGTTTTAAAATTTGCAAGTTCCTCTATTAGGTCCTTCACATCAGTGCCATTTGTACTTTTTTTCTTTGTCCCTGCTTAGTGCGAGAGTAATTCCTATAGAGGCCCACAATTTCCTCATTAATGAGAGTATTTACATCCCCTTTTACCATCAAATCCAATACTTCTTTGGATTCATCTTGTAATCCTCTCAAAAATATGGTTTTTTATAATTCTGGTTCTACAAGTCCACATCTCCTTTGAACAAAGGAGAACCTATCAAGATAGTCTTCTAATGTTTCATCATATTCCTATTTAATCTTGAATAACTCATATTTACTGTTCCTTACATGATAATACTCCTGATATTTATCTAAAAACATAGTTTCCATTTGATCCCAGGTTCGGATGGAATTTGGCTCTAAGCTCATGAACCAGCGTAATTCTGAGTCCTTGAGTGTTGAGGGAAAAACCTTAAGTTTTTTATTGTTATTTACATAGTCATAGGTTTGACACACTACTTTGAATTCAAAAAAAACTGATCAGGATCTTTAGATACAACACCTCGAAAGGTTGGAAGTATTGAAGGTGAAATGGTTTTCATGGGAGAGTTTGTGTTGGATTAAAACGGATAGGATATTCAAATTTTCTGGAAGGTTGGGGCATATCCTGATCATCTCCTTCATTATTGACATAGACATGTTAGCCATCCCTATCAATATTTCCTCCCTCTACCATAGTTTCCTATTCCTTGGGAACAGTTAAACCTATCCAAATCTCACTCTCAAGAGGTCCAAGATCCTCTGTTGATGATGAGTCTGATGCTTTTTATTTATTAAGATGTTCTAATGATGATGAAGCTGGTGATTTTTCTTTCTCAGAATGTTCTAATGATGGTGAGACTGTTGATTTTTATTTCAATCTTTTTGGTAATTCAAACATAGGTGATTCACCCCTTAGGCATGAATATCTTCTTAATGGAACAAGCCAGGGATCCTTTTGGATAATTCTACATTTTTCATCCCTAGACTTACTCATTAATGTTTACTCTTAAATGACATAAATTATAGGTCAATAGTTGTTACTTTAACCAGCTATTATATTTAGATTTTATCTTGAATTTCACAGCTCAGTCTAATTAACATCTATTGGACTATTGTCACCTTCTAGAAAGACTATTCCCTGGAAACAATGCCAAAATGATGCATAGTCATTATACACATCATTAATTCTCAATGAATTTGTCAATCCAAGGCAGTGTACAAGGCTATCTACGAAAGAAGGGGTGAACAGGGTAATAACTTAGGTCAATCTAGAGCAACAAGTCTTATTGGTGAAACCGATTGTGTGGGGGATTTAGGACATTCCTATCTCTTAATTGCATAAATTAAACCTTAATCTAGTTTCATAAATGGAAACTAATCATTAACTACAAAAATGAAATCCTAATTTACAATTGCAGAATGAAACCTAATTATGTTGCAAAAATAATAGTTGTAGAATTAGAAGTCTGATTATAATTGTAGAAAGGAAATCTATTTACTTTTACAACAATGGAAACCTAATTATAGCATGGAAATGAAACCCTGTCAAGGCTCTGTAACAGAAGGTTGTCAATCTTCTGTGTAGGGGTTGACAACAAAACACAAAATGCAAGAAATTACAAAAAATAGTAAATTCTAGAAATGACAGTCTGCAATAAATTGAAAGCTTTGTTGAAAGTGGAGATTACAACCAAACCATTAATCACAAGATTAATCTAAACATAAAATAATCTAATATTACAAATACTATCAGCTGTTTACAAGGAAATGAAATGACAAGTTCTACAACTCATTCTGCTATAGCAAAATTAGAATAAAAACCTGTTGTTAGTCCTCCTCCTAGGTCTGGAAGTGGCCAGCCTCCTTGTATAGAAGAAGGTATGATTCTATCTCTCTAGATCTTACTCACACTCATTTACAAGCAATATGAAATAGAAATAGTGCACTTTATTGATTCAAGAACATGATTACAATAATTTTGCTAAAAACCTGTTACATGACTGTAACAATCACTTTTCTGATTATTACCTATTTTCTCTTATATTTCTCTACTCTTTGCTTTCTCTATCTTCTCCTAACTCAACCTAAATGGGAGCCATATTTATAGATGTCCTAAGGTCTACTGACAAACTGAGAATATCTCAAAAAGATCTAATCCTATTATGCTGCAACAATTCCTGGGTTTATCCTAGAAGAAGATCAAACTTTATCTTTCCATAAATGGTGGCTTTGGTCGGCAAGGATGACAAATTCATATGGGAGATATTTTCCCTTACCCTTTTCAATCTTTATTTCCCTTTTTCCAATGTCAAAAATTGGTCAACAAGTCAAAAAGCACATTTTGTTTTCATTTCGAAGATAAGTGGCTCATTTCGAAGAGATTGCAATTCTCATTTCAAAGATCCGCTCATTCCGAAGACATTGTGTTTTCTCATTCCAAAGATATATGTTCATTTCGAAGAGACTTCGAAATGAAAAATGTGTGCTCTTTAAATAATTTCCTCTGCATTTCTTAGGTGTGTTATCTCTCAGGATCATATTTCAATGGTCTTCATATTTTTCCATATGTGAATTCCATGCCTTGCCATTCATTGGCAGCTGGCTGTAATTTACATGGGAAAAACCAGTTTTTGCTGCATAGTAACAGTTTTTTTGCATTTTTGCCAGATTTAGGTAAATAAATGTTTGAGACATATCAAAACATGATTAGTTAAATGCTGCTATCAACTTAAGCATATCTCATTTAGCAAGTCATAACAAAATAACATAAAACTTATGCAAAAATTTGTAAAAATTAGAATATAGTATTTCAGATACATTTATCATGCAAATAGTTAATACACAGCATATTGAATCAACTTAACTAGCATATCAGATTAAACATAAGAGTTTGTAGGTAATTTCAATGTTCAAAACATGTTATGATTGAGGCATTTCCAGGCCTCATCAGGACCAATAATATTTAAGTTGTTCCAAATCCATATCCCTCAATCCTACCTTTTCTACCAAGAGTAAACCACATAGATTAGGACTAATGCTCATGATTTGCTACTTGAGTGGGTAGAAGGTGGTTTTATTTTACCCCTTGAAATATTTCTTCACATAGTCAAGCTGTCACACATATTCCAAATGAACATGTACTTTTGTAAACATGCAAGCAACAAATAAGGTACGGTTAAGAATCCATAGAGGAAGATGAAAGGCATATCCTTCCCCATATAGAAATAACCTTTGGCCATTTTACCTCTACTAGTAGCTACCTCATCTCATCTATTAGTCTTAGTATTTTTCCCATAAATTTCTCAATTGTGACCTCATATACCTTATCATAAAAGTGGTATGTCTTTTTTTCTTCTCAATAGTGTATGTATGTTTACCTCATGATTGTTTGAGGTTGCTCATATTCTCTTGGTCTATTTGAATGGTTGAATATCAACTTCTCTTTTGGTAATGGATCAACCAAACTAGATAGGAGGTACAATTAAACTTCCTCTCCTTAAAATCCTTGAGTTGACTATTCATTTGATCTAAAATATACTTGGTATAGCCAATTATTTGGTATTGCCTTAGATAGGCCTATACTGCATGGAGTAGGGCTACATGCTCCTCATAGATATTTTGGTCACTCTTCACCCCTATGGATACAACTATACATGATATCACCATCTGGATGTATACCTTAAGTTGATTCAAATACAACATGATACTAAAGTTAGTTGACACATTTAGTTTTTCTATGTAGGGGGTTAGGAAATTTACTAATAGATATTGTATTGGCTATAAAAGTCCTTTTGAGTCTTAGATCTAGAGGATATTCACATGGTTGGTTCATTAGTGGCATTTAGCATATTCCTCATAACCACTTGTATTATGTAAAAGAGATCCTCTATCCACTGAGGGAGCCTAAAAATTCTCATTATTGGGTCATATTTCTTGACCACCACCTCTATTGACTTTGGATAGCTTCAAATTGATGTTACTAGATTCATAGCTAACCTTGAGATCCAAATTCTTCTTATACTCCATGAATCTATTTGAGGCTCTAGGTTGTATATTCTAAGGGCTTTATTTATCATTTTTCCTATAGGATGGGTATATTTTCTCTCCACTCTCTAATATGGGTCCTCAAGATATTTTTTTGGTCTCTTTAAAGGTGGAGAGCCATACCTCTTTCTTCCTTGTCTTTTTCTACTATGACTACCTCTATGATTTTCCAAACTCTACTAATGTGACAAGGATTGGTGATAATAAAGCAATAATGGATGGGATGATAGTTATATAAGGTGGTGATATAAGTTGTGCCTTATGCAATGAAATGTTGTGGAAGAGAATATGGTGTACATGGCAAGTAAATAGCAAAAAATAGAAAAAAAAGACAAAAATTAGGGCAAAAATATTTTTTTATGATAAAATAAATTCACCTACAAATTTGGAGTGATTTGGTCACATTAATAGAGTGAATCACTCATTTTTGGGCACTTAGGGGGTTCTTAAAGAGGAGTAATTTGATTATAAAAATCAAGTGACTCACATGAAAATATGAAGAAATTCACTCACTATGGGAGTCAATGGTTTGAGTGATTTTCTCTATCCATCAAAATATTTGTTTTTATGTTTCAAGCGATTCACTCATGCTAAGGGCTTAACCAATTTTCTATATTTTTTATGTGTGCCTAACAAGCCTCACATAGAGCTATAAACGAATTGAATTGTTATAGTGCAATTGGATGCCATTAGGATCATTACATATAAATAGTTAAGAAACATAGTGCTTAAAAAGTTCTTAGGGCACAATAAATGAATGAGGATGCTTGGGGTTTTCCTACGTGGTGAGGTCATCCCACTAAAGGATGATTGGCCTTAACTTGTGGTTGGTATAGGGGCCCTCCATTATGGTGAGATTACTATTAAGTGAGTGATTTTATTTCTAAAATTGAGCAATGTGCTCCTTTATTTTTTCTTTTTTAAATCAATATCCTTAACAAACTTGAGAGGTTTTTGAATTAGGAGGAAAAGGAAACTTGATCACAAAAACTAAGGAACTTAGAAGAAAGGTAAAAGAGAAAATAATCCTAGTAGAATTAAGGGGGATACCACTTTTTTTATTTAATATATACTACTTTGTACATACATACTATTTTGGCTAGAATTCTTGTTGCTATAGAGGAAAGATGCTTTCCATTCATAGAAATAGGTAGCATTACTACCTCCATGGACACAAGTCAATAGGGAGTCAAACTCACACAATTTTAACAATTTTTTAGGGCCCACTCCATGATGAATCAAAATTTTGGTATACTCCTTGTTTTGCTCTAACTTCATCTCATTTGAGCACAATTTCCTTTCTTAAATCCTATTTTTGTAGCTCCTTTATCAAACCATATTTTGATGACTTCTTAATGTTGCAAAATATTTTTGAATATATTTTTTCTCTATTATTCCAATGCTAAAATTACATCTAATATTGCTTGCATGGGTTCAATGTTAGTGTCATCTAATTCAAACTACCATGATATTTGGAGGAAAGGGAGATCAAGGTTAATTGGCAACATCACCTCCTTGTCATATACTAGCTTGTAGGAAGATGAATTGGTAGATTCTTTGGCATTAATTTATTTTTCAATAATATTTTATGCAACTTTGTATTCCAATTTCTTTGTGACTTCGAGACGACCTTTTTCAAGATCCTTGTGATGTTTTTATTGGTTGAATTGGCAAACTAATTAAACTAAGGATTATAAGTGGATTGTTATTTTAAGAAAAAATTTATGCTCAAGGGGAAAAAATAACTTTAGCTCTCTCAAAACAACTGGTATTATTTGTGATGATGCTAGTAGGTATTCCAAATATAATGATGATATCTTCAAGCAATTGAACTTCCATCTCTTGATTAGCTACCTTGGCTGAGATAGTAGTAGTGATAATCCATCCATGGACTACACCTAATAGCAGATTAATTTTACCTATGAAATGGAGGCCTTATTTTTAAATGGTTAAATCACAATGATGAGTTTCAAAGGCACTTTAAATATTCTTTTTATTCCTCTAAACATGTAGTAATATTTGTAATATTTGACCCATTGGTAGTAATAGATATAGATGATAGACTAATAGTATCTAGTTCATAGGATATTGTGAGCTATCATGAGTATAGGTAGGTGATTTCTATTATGATAGTACTTGATCAGGGTTCCTTACCTATTTTCTTCTATGTAGCAAAGTATAACATCATTATATTCTTTCATAAACAAGATATTATCCATCTAATAATAGTGCATTTCCTTTTATCTAAATCTAGCCCTCTCTTTTATCATCAATCAATGATAGATAAAGCAGATAATAGGTAATAAGGAAAATAGATCAATGATGGATAAAGGATATGATCATAAGAGTAAATGGATAATGGATAATGATGATCATAAGGTAATAGAAAGTGCTTACCTCATTAATCAAAAATATTTCTTTGAATACACAAGGGGATTGTTGTGGCTGCTCCACAACGTACCCCAAAAAATTGGGGACCCACCTTTTTGCTTTGAAAGTTCGATGTTTGTAGTTTTTTTTAAGGGTCTATGCCTTTGTTTCGTCGTGGGCTTTGCAATTGTTGTCGGTTCTTGTCGACAATATTTTATTGTCGATGATTTTTTATTGTCGATGACTTTTTCTTGTCAACGATATTTTATTGTCGACAACTTTTTCTTGTTGATGACTTTTGTCATCATTTTCTTGTCGATGATATTTTATTGTCGACGTTTGTTTTTTTTATTGTTGTCGATGACTTTTTGTCATCATTTTTGTTGTCGACAACTTTTATCGTCATTTTTGTTTATGACAACTTTGTCGTCATTTTTTTGTTTTTAGCAAGTTTATTGTCGAGTGTTGGTGTTTCTTGTCATGGGTGGTTCAAATAATGAAAACAATAAAAAAATAATAATAAAATAAAATTTGTTTATATATATTCTATATATATAAATTTAAAATTTAAAATAAATAAATTAGAGGATTTTTCATCATTTAAACTTCAATTTAATGGTGGTCATGGTGTTGATTTCTAATATGTTAATTTGGTCATTGCAGGTAGAAGGAGCTCATTTTGTTTAAGATGCGATAGAGGTTGCACCAAGCGAACAACAACCGCATCTAGGCGAATAGGTTTTGACATGAACCCTACGATAGTGTGGCATCTACGGCATAAGAGGAGGACACTTGGCACTCCCAGACAGGACATAATTTCTTCCCTGTGTAGACTCGACAACACGACTGACGATGTAGTGCTCGCTGAAGATGAGCTCAAGGTAATCAAGGAGGTCGCCAATGACTTGAGAAGAACAACACGATGATTTTACTTTCGAGTATGATGTGGCGATGAATGCGTTGGGGGATTCAAAAGCAAACACCGCTGATCAAGGAGATATGGACTCAAACCAGCAATGCAGATGATGAACATGGGAGTCCACTCGATGGGTTTCATCGTAGCAAAGCATGGATTTTGACTTAGGCATCGATATAATGAGGGATAGAATCTAGCGAACGAGGATCGAGGATGATATTTTTACTCACTCAACTCGGTAGAAATCAAGAGCGTCCATAGCAAAAAGGAGCACACAGTAGCTTTAGCTAGGAGGGAGTGCGTTTATCGTTATCGAGCACCGATATCGAGATCTCAACAACAACATGGTTTATCCGGTGATCAACATGGCAATGGATGCCATCCTCTTTGGTATCGACGATGACATAGGCAGCAATAGGGATGGATAAGATTTTGACATACGATAAAAAGCAATAATCATGGACATCATGTTATGAGGGAATCCCAATTAATCAGCGACCAAATTTAAAATTCAAAGGAATTGCATTTGAAAGTGTCATCTTTGGAATTCAGGTAGAAATGCAAATACGCCAGATGATGAGCTATTGCAGTGGACAATAAGCATTGGCAGACAGAACGAGCAGTGTCGTAGCAGCAGCAGTTTCATGAAAGGAGTGCGAACTCATCGAAGTGGTCATCGGGCATGATGGGAGAATCAAAGTTATAAAGAAACTTGCTAAGATTACACAATCTTTGCCATCCATAAATTATGTAAATGAATAGCAACTGAGTATGGAAGGACAGCAGCGGGCTACCATAGCAACAATTTTGAGAGACAGTGGGACAGACTTCGTGGTAGAAGAAACCTCCCTTGGCAGTGACGTGGTAGATAAGCACACAAGAGTGAACATTGGCGACGTTGAAGCATAGACACCATGGAGGATGCGTTGTAAGATGTTATTGAAGGTGGTGACATGGATTAAGGCTGGCACTGAGGTGTAGATTTATAGTGGAAATAGCGTCTGATGTGGAAAGATAAAACCGTTAACGTGATTGGGCGGCGTTTGTGACATAAGTAAGAAGGCTTCAAACGAGACGACATATGGTTTTCTAGAAAATGTGAATGTCAAGACTGTGCAAGGGCCATGTGACGTGGGCCATACTAGCGTGGCTTTATTGCGTACAGGAGCTGTTGTAGATAAATGGGTGAATATAGGTGGCATAGCATAGACGTTATGAAGAGTAGAGAGCAGAGCGGCAGTGCTCAGATGAAGTGAAGGCATGCAGCCATCAAGGAACATTCGGTGCATGCACGTGTTCCTTCATTAATCTCGAAGGGTCAAAAAAAAAATGTCTTTACTAAAGATTAAATTTTAGTTACATACCATCATGTGTTAATGTATTATTTAAATATGGTATGCAAGAGAACAAGTGTTAATATCGAAAAGGGACATCATGGTTAAAGGAAGCTGAGAGAAGTTACAAAATAGAGTAAGGAAAGGATGAACACTCGAAAAAAAGACAGTTACAAACAAAGGGAAAATAGAAGCCAAGTGGCGGAACGAAATATTTTAGGAAGGGTTTTAAATATTCGATTCAAAGAGAGACAAAAGAGTTGAAAAAATCTAAAATAGAGCTGAGGATAAGAGGCCATTTTGGACCTGCTTTGGATTGTTTTTCTTTCACTTTTTTTAGTTTTGGAGAACCAAATTTCTGCCATGTACAAGGACATATTTTTAATGCAGATAGTTTTTCAGAAAGTTGCATCTTATGGACAAGAAAGGAGTCATTTTCTGCATGCAAGATTAAATGTCTATTTTTTTTACCTTCTAAGATTTTAGGCTTGTAAATGAAGTTTATGCAAGTTTCTTGATTTCTTCATGTGAATGCTTAAGTCTGAAAACCTCATTTAAACCCTAGGAGCCAGCACTTAGCTTATCTGGATTGTGCTTGTTTTGCAAGTCCAATAGGTTAGGTTGCATGCATGAAAACCTCACATCTTAGGTTTTGCCGGAATAAGATAGCATCAAACTAAATGTATCATGTATTTCATTTTCTACATTTCATTTTCATTTTTTTGCATTTTATTTTTCTAGAAATTTTAATTTTTTGTTTTAATATTTAGGAATTAAAATAAACATTAAAAAAAATTTAAAATTCAAAAAACATTTCACCATTGCGTAGGTTATACTTAATACTTCCAATACACACTTTGAAATTTCATTTTTGGAATTGTTTAGTATTTTTAAAAATTCATCGAAGTTCTTGTTTTATTACAGATTTTGAAAAATCCAAAAATAAAAAATTTTCATTTTGGGCTGAATTTCATTTTTTCAGTTTCATGCTTCATTCATGAGCCTATGATGACATTCCCTTCATGAAAATTATAATTTAAACGAAGGAGTCGTGTTTTATGGCACTTTGCAAATTACCATTTTGGGAGCAATCAAAGCACTAAATTATTCGTCTTGATGAAAATCTGATTTCATTTAAGAAGGATAATTAAAGTGACATTTTGAAGCTACATTTGAAGACCTTATTCATCATTGAGGATTTAATGCAAGATAAAATATATTTTAAAACCCTCAACATAAAAGGAATTAAGGCGCTACATCGTGATCATATGAGGGCCAACTCACATTTGCTTTATTTTGGTTCAATGAACAATCACTAAAGTTTCATGGTAAAATAAACCAATATTACCCCTTGTTTACAGTTACTTGCAATCACTACGGTGTTCGAAGCATTTAAATTGAATATCTTTATTTAAAATAACTAATACATATATGCAAATGCTAATATAGCGGAGACCCTGGAGAAGTTGTTTGTTTAACTTCTTTGCAAGAGGGGATTTGGAACCCAAATCCTAAGGGAGAGTGTACTTTCACAATTGGGTGAAAATACCACTCAACATCTTGGCACTAGAAGGAGGGCCTAAATTGGTTTATTTCAGTGTGATTTAAATGCTATAGGGATTTAAATGTTGAATATTTCATGCCCTATTGATTTTTATCTTTAGCCCTATTTTAAGAATACAACCTTATAGTTTTAAAAGGAGGACATGAATTTCTATGCATTGTTCTAACGCTTTTGATTGTTCATACAGGAATAATGTGTTTTGATTTGATTTAAAAAAAAAAAATGGTCTTGACTAACGAGGTTGTCTCCATGCAATTACTTTCATTTGATTTTAATGGATACATCTCTTGGTTGATGCTAACATGATTATTCATACGTTACATGTTTGATATTTACTAGTCATTTCATGCTTATTTGTAAGGAATTATTTTGTCTAAAATGTATTTGTTGTCGGTATTATGCTCTTCACTTGCGTGTAATGTGATCTTGTGAATCAGAAATCCTACAACACTAGGATTATGCTCTTCACTTGTGCATATGCGCTCTGGTGAATCAAAAACTAATTTAAATTTTTAGAATATTGCTTTGTCATGGTTCCTTCTTTTATTCATGACTAAAAAATTGGTTTTGAAGTTATTCTTTGAGTTTCATTAATCGCTACAACTGCGGGAACGTGGTATGGGATACATGTTAATCCTTTGAACATTAGTGGAGATTCTCATGATTTACCCAAGAATGTAGAAAAAATGTTTGCCCAAATTTAAACACAATGGTCCAACATTAGCCAAGGAACATATTCAAGCCTATGTGGATATCCTAGTTAGATGGAATGTCGAACATGAGGATGTGGCATGTAGAATGTTTCCTAGAACCCTAGATGAGGTGGCATATGATTGGTACATCAATTTACCCACTGGTTCTATTACATCTTGGACTCAATTGAAAGATGATTTTATCAATCAATTTAGGTTGCTCATTGATCCTCTCATGATATATCAACAATTTACTTCTTGCAAAAGAGAACCTAATGAGCTAGTGAGAAGTTTCAACTTGAGGTTTCGAAAGCTTTATGCGAGATTAATTTCTCCCTATACTATTGAGGAAAGTGGTGCTCTTCAAATATACTTTTGAGCATTGGATCCATTTTTTGCCATATTTGTTAGGATGAATCCCTTGGTTACTGATCTTGCATCGGCCTACACAGAAGCTATGATTGTAGATCAACAATTGAGACCACAAGGTTATGGAATGAAGCAATCAACTATGGTAGGACAACTAGGGGCTTGCAATCAAACCTTGATGGTAAATCAAGCGTGGGCACCACAAAATATGATATCAAATGTTTTTCCCTATAATCAAATTCATCCTACCATACCAACTTATGCTCCCACATGTGCTTATACAAGTACTTCCATCCATACAACTATGCCCCAATTAGTGAATCATGTGGGCACTCGTGGAATCATTGCAACCAATGTTCAAGCTTTGACCGTGGATATCAATCCAACTAATCCTACAACTTCTACCACTCAACCCAAAGAGTTCGTATTGAAATTAAAAGAGCAAAAAAAAGTGGTTAAGAAGCTATGTAGGCATGTTCCACCACAAAAATGAGAACATCAATGTATGCATCCAAATCATCCTAGGAAGAAAATTCATAATGTCGATATTAATGATGTTTCAGGTTATGCTTCTTCAAATGACACAAGAGATTTTTAGGTGACTTACGTTGAAGTAAATACCTATTTGAAATGTCTTGAAGAGCATGAATATTTTGAAGAAGAAATTCTATGGATGGGTAACAAGAAGTTGGAATAAAATGATAACCATCTTGATTTGGAAAAGAAATATCTAGAATCATTACCCAAAAAGGAGGATTTGGATGAAAAAACTTATGTGGATATGATTTGGTTAGATGTACTTGCAAAGGATTGGAGCAACTATATGACACGAAATTCAAAAATCGATCCCATTATAGAAGATCCTAAGCCATCACAAGTGGCTGAAAATGAATTTGAAAGGAAATCAACAAATGAATTTGAATACATAATCAAATTTCACCACTTGTTCTCGAAAGACACTTTCGATGATGTTCTTGAAAGTGATGACCAAGAGGATCCACACCTTCCAAATTGTGATAAAATTGAATCATGGGTTACAAATTTGGATTATGATAGTTTTACCAATTGGAATTCAAGAGATAACCCAATTTTGGAAATAACTGAACCATCTAAGGAAGGTGAATATGAATTGGATGAGAAACATGTTGATGAATCAGAAGATGAAGAAGAAGTACTTGAGCATCACAACTTGAACTTGGAAGATGATTACTATGATTCATGGAAGAAATGGGAAGAATATTATCAATCTAAATCTTCTAATAAACTTGTTGTGTCAATTAATATGCAAGATAACTCAATTGCTTCCTCACATGAGGATACTATAAATCCTGTACAATTTGAGAAATTTTTGGAAGAGGAATTCGAATCTCATCAAATTTTGGAACATGATAAGGATTCTACAACCATGAATCAAGAAAGAGAGTCATTTGCTTTAGATTCTTTTGAAGGAAAAGAAATTGAAAATATTGATCCACTTACTTGTGCTACAATGACTATGCCATTTCAAAATGAGAAAATTACAAAACCTAAATCATTTGGGTTTGATATCATTGATGATCCAATTGAAAATCTCACGTTACCCAAAACAACTCAAGTGATTGATCATGGAAATGTGTTAGTTAACCCACCCCAAGACTTATGGTTTGAAAGGGATGGACATGTTTTCAATTGGGTACCTAAGTTTGGTGCCTTTGATAAACAAGTCATGGAGAAAGAACAAGTGCTACATGATGATGAATGTCATGAGAGAAAAGAGGATTTTTCAAATCCTCTTCAAGTAAGGTTAAATGAAAACATGCCAAAGGTAAAATCTCACCTTTTTGGTTTCACCATACAAAATTCAAATGAAGGTTTTCCTAATGATTGGTTTGATTCAAATATTATTAATGTTATGGCTTTATTGAATAAAAATGAAAGCTTATTTCTACACCATGAATCAAAGTGTGGAATGGACATCTTAAAGAATAGACATAAAAGAATTGAATATCAATCATTGTCTAATCAATTTGAAAACTTGAAACTCCACCATAGGATTATTAATGAAACTAAATCAAATTGGTATGGTGAGAGGGGCAAGTTGAAGTTTATTTCTTTGTTTGGTTTGATCTTGTTTTTGTTGGATTCCTACAAAACTTGGTATGCGTATCACGTCATGTCTTTTAAATAATTCTAATCAGGTTTGGGATCCGAGAAAATGATAATCCAAAATTTGCACCATCTTGTATTATATTGTGCATTTGTATATACTTTTGGTGTTCATGTTTTGGTTTTGGATTGGATCTCATTTTGGTTTTAATTTTTGTGTGTTGGTCCTTTGGACACTTTTGGTTTGTCTTGAATAAAAAAAAAAGAAAAAAAAAATGAGATGTCAACTTATGTCCTTATGAATGTTGACTAAGACTAAGAAAATATGAAACATCGAAATTGTATTGCAGAAAGCTCCATGAGTATCGCAAACACATTAAATAATATCGTTTGGAACTTTTGATGCATGAAGTTGTCAGTTTTATAAATTATGGCAAAGTAGGTGGTATACTCCATCCACATTTCAAAAAGAGCAATGCATTCACCCATATCTCATGTTACATTCCACATTGCATATACATTTCATCTCAATTGCATCTACATTTCAAATACAATCATTGAAAAGGTGTCGAATCCTATTAGGGTTATTACATAACATATATTAAAAGGATCCTAAGGTTGGGAACTGATGCCCGAACTATCTTGAACCAAACACGTTCTACATATATTAAAGAGGATCTTGAACAAAATGGTCAAAACCATACTTGGAAGAAAATGTGAGGCGAAAGGAGTATTTCGTGTCTATCCTATCATGCAACATAATCCTTAAAATAGTGGTTTTTACCACTCCCATAGTGCTTAAAGCCTAAAATTAGAGTAGTAAGGATAGGGTTAAATCCCCATCAAACTTAGGTTGAGGATCCAACTCCCCAAAGCTTCTATTTTTCCTCCATCACACTTTAAGAAATTAAAAGCGCGATCTACACTCAAGAAATTGAAATCCCAAACCAAATATTTTTCATCCTACTTTCATTTCATCATTAACATTGGATTGGAAGGATCGTACTACATGTCCCTTACAAGGATGGGTAGTCATCCCCAAGGTTCAAGAAATCAAAAGTAAATCCAAATCCAATATTATGGGGTTAATCTCCATCGGGGCTATAGATGCCTGACTGGCAGTGGAGTATTCTCATGTGTGGAAACATGTCTTGTCTAAAAGCAAGACCACTAACTGCTCAAATGAATAGGCTAGCCTAAAATTTTCATCCATAATAGGTTAAATCATTTTGTTCAATATGAGGTAATGAACTCCAGATCAGAGTAGTAAGGATAGGGTTAAATTCCCATCTCACTTAGGTTGGGAATCCTATTCCCCAAAGCTCTAATTTCACTTACACTTGCACATGGGTTCAAGATGGTAGTGACACATAACCAATTTTGGGATCTAGTAAATTAATTTAGTATACACATATTTGGTCCTAAGAGGGTTTGACAATTTTTATATGTTTGTTCATGGTACTAGAAAGTTTGAACCTTTTCAAAGTAGGTTGTTATATCTCTAGCATCTTCACCATACATTAAATCCTACAAGAATCATCCATAACTTATCATATGCACGAATCATAAGTGAAATAGATGATGGAATGTTGGTCAATTTCAAACGATAAGGAATGAATCACACCGCACACATTGAGCTGACACTAAATAATTATAATCCTTCATTTATTTCTTGTCTAGTTTCATTCTTTGGATATTTGTTGATGCTTGTGTTTGATTTTTGAAGGTTTTCAGGTCAGGTTCTCACCAAAATGCTCAAGAGAATTTCCTAGTAGAGTCGCCATTTGTTGTGGCCATTCCACAACGTACCCCAAAAAATTGGGGACCCACCTTTTTGCTTTGAAAGTTCGATGTTTGCAGTTTGTTTTAAGGGTCTATGCCTTCGTTTCGTCATGGGATTTGCAATTGTTGTTGGTTCTTGTCGATAATATTTTATTGTCGACAACTTTTTCTTGTTGACAATATTTTATTGTCGACAACTTTTTCTTGTTGACGACTTTTGTCGTCATTTTCTTGTCGACGATATTTTATTGTCAATAATATTTTATTGTCAACGTTTGTTTTTTTTATTGTTGTCGATGAATTTTTGTCATCATTTTTGTTTTTGACAACTTTTATCATCATTTTTGTTTATGACAACTTTTTCATCATTTTTTTGTTTTTAGCAAGTTTATTATCGAGTGTTGGTGTTTCTTGTCATGGGTGGTTCAGATAATGAAAACAATAAAAATAAAATAAAATAAAAAAAATTGTTTATATATATTCTATATATAAAAATTTAAAATTTAAAATAAATAAATTAGAGGATTTTTCGTCATTTAAACTTCAGTTTAATGGTGGTCATGGTGTTGATTTCTAATATGTTAATTTGGTCTTTGCAGGTAGAAGGAGCTCATTTTGTTTAAGACGCAGTAGAGGTTGAACCAAGAGAATGAAAACCACATCTAGGCAAATAGGTTTTGACATGAACCCTATGATAGTGTGGCATCTACGACATAAGAGGAGGACACTTGGCACTCCCAGACAGGACATAATTTCTTCCCTATGTAGACTCGACAACACGACTGAAAATGTAGTGCTCGCTGAAGATGAGCTCAAGGTTATCAAGGAGGTCGCCAATGACTTGAGAAGAATAGCACAACAATTTTACTTTCGAGTATGATGTGGCGATGAATGCGTTGGGGGATTCGAAAGTGAACGTCACTGATCAAGTAGATATGGACTCGAACAGTAATGCAAAAGAAAAACATGGGAGTCCACTCGGTGGGTTTCATTGCAGTAGCGCATGGATTTTGACTCAGGCATCGATATAGTGAGGGATAAAATCGAGCGAACGAGGACTGAGGATGATATTTTCACTCACTCGACTCAGAAAAAATTAAGAGCATCCACAACGGAGAGGAGCGCACGACAGCTTTAGATGGGAGGGAGTGTGTTTATCATTATCGGGCACCGGTATGGAGATCTCAACGATAGCATGGTTTATCTGGTGATCAACATGGCAATGGATGCCATCCTCTCTAGCATCGATGATGACATAGGCAACAATAGGGATGGATAAGGTTTCGACATACGATAAAAAGCAATAATCATGGACATCATGTTATGAGGGGATCTCGATTAATCAGCAACCAAATTTAAAAGTTAAAGGAATTGCATTCGAAAGTGTCATATTTGGCATTTAGGTAGAAATGTAGATATTCCAGATGATGAGCTATTGCAGTGGACAATAAGCATTGGCAGATAGAATGAACAGTGTTGTAGCAACAGCAGTTTCATGAAAGGAGTGCAAACTCATCGAAGTGGTCATCGGGCATGATGGGAGAATCAAATTTATAAATAAAATTGCTAATATTACACAATCTTTGCCATCCATAAATTATGTAAACGAATAGCAACTGAGTATGGAAGGACAACAGTGGGCTACCATAGCAACAATTTTGAGAGACAACAGGACAGACTTCGTGGTAGAAGAAACCTCCCTTGGCAGTGACATGGCAGATAAGCACACAAGAGTGAAAAATGGTGACATTGAAGCATAGACACCATGGAGGATGCATTGTAAGATGTTATCAAAGGTGGTGATGTGGATTAATGCTAGAACTGAGGTGTAGATTTATAGTGGGAACAGCATCTGACATGGAAAGATCAAAGCGTTAATGTGATTGGACGACATTTGTGACATAAGTTTGAAGGCTCCGAATGAGACGACGGATGGTTTTATAGAAAACATGAATTTCAAGACTGTGCAAGGGCCATGTGACATGGGCCATACCAGCATGGCTCTATTGTGTACAGGATCTATTATAGATAAATGGGTGAATATAGGTGGCATAGCATAGACATTACGAAGAGTAGAGAGCAGAGCGGCAGTGCTCAGATGAAGTGAAGGCATGCAGCCATCAAGGAACATTAAGTTCATGCACATGTTCCTTCATTAATCTCGAAGGGTAAAAAAAAATGTCTTTACTAAAGATTAAATTTTAGTTACATACCATCATGTGTTAATGTATTATTTAAAGATGGTATGCAAGAGAACAAGTGTTAATCTTGAAAAGGGACATCATGATTAAAGGAATCTGAGAGAAGTTACAAAATGGAGTAAGGAAAGGATGAACGCTTGAAAAAAAGACAGTTACAAATAGAGGGAAAATAGAAGCCAAGTGGCAGAAGGAAATATTTTAGGAAGGGTTTTAAATATTCGACTCAAAGAGACACAAAAGGGTTGGAAACTTCTAAAACAGAGTTGCAGAGCTGAGGGCAAGAGGCCATTCTGGACCTGCTTTGGATTATTTTTCTTCCACTTTTGATGGTTTTGGAGAGCCAGATTTCTGCCATGTACAAGGACATATTTTTAAAGCAGATAGTTTTTCAGAAATTTGCATCTTATGGACAAGAATGGAGAAGTCATTTTCTGCATGCAAGATTAAATGTCTATTTTTTTTTCTTTTTTCATATTTTAGGCTTGTAAATGGAGTTTATGCAAGTTTCTTGATTGCTTCATGTGAATGCTTAAGTCTGAAAACCTCATTTAAACCCTAGGAGCTAGCACTAGCTTATCCGGTTGTGCTTGTTTTGCAAGTCCAATAGGTTAGGTTGCATGAATGAAAACCTCACATATTCGGTTTTGCCGGAATAAGATAGCATCAAACTGAATGTATCATGTGTTTCATTTTCTGAATTTCATTTTCATTGTTTTGCATTTTATTTTTCTAGAAATTTTAATTTTTTTTTTAATATTCAGGTATTAAAATAAACATTAAAAAAATTTCAAAATTCAAAAACAATTTCACCATTGCGTAGGTTATATTTAATACTTCCAATACGCACTTTGAAATTTCATTTTCGAAATTGTTTAGTATTTTTAAAAATTCATTGAAGTTGTTTTATTATAGATTTTGAAAAATCCAAAAATAGAAAATTTCCATTTTGGGTTGAATTTCATTTTTTCAGTTTCATGCTTCATTCATGAGCCTATGATGACAAAATTCTAATTTCAATGAAGGAGTCATGTTTTATGGCACTTTGCAAATTACCATTTTGGGAGCAATCAAAGCACTAAATTATTTGTCTTGATGAAAATCTGATTTCATTTAAGAAGGATAATTAAAGTGACATTTTGAAGCTACATTTGAAGACCTTATTCATCATTGAGGATTTAATGCAAGATAAAATCTATTTTAAAACCCTCAAGATAAAAGGAATTAAGGCGCTACATCGTGATCATATGAGGGCCAACTCACATTTGCTTTATTTTGGTTCAATGAACAATCACTAAAGTTTCATGGTAAAATAAACCAACATTGCCCCTTGTTTATAGTTACTTGCAATCACTAAGGTGTTCCAAGCATTTAAATTGAATATATTTATTTGAGATTACTAATACACATATGCAAATGCTAATATAGTGGAGACCCTGGAGAAGTTGTTTGTTTAACTTCTTTGCAAGAGGGGATTTGGAACCCAAATCCTAAGGGAGAGTGTACTTTCACAATTGGGTGAAAATACCACTCAATAGGAATATAATATCCATGGGGAAAAGGGGAGAGAGGAACATAAGAAAAAGAGGGAAGATAGTATCCATAGGAGATTTCATGAGACTCAAACACCCTAATGTTCCTCTCAAGTGGTGAGGTGCCCAAGCAAAAGCCATGAAAATTAGAGGTCCTTTAAGACATATTGAAATGTCCTCGAACGAGTGTGTGTGTAGTGAGTTTATTAATAAAATTTTGAATAGGTTCGAACTTAACCAATCATAGTCCAAATGAGAAATAGTAAGCTCATTGTGAAGGCATACTCCACTGCCAGTTAGGCATCTATAGCCCCGGTTGAGATAGCACACAGTCAATCGACATTGATCCACTATCGTCCATGCGTTTATAGACCTTATGGAGTCATCTAATACACCCAAGGATCCAGGCTATATTATTATTATCATTTTTATTTTTTTGTTCATCATTTCATTTTTTTTTTAGCATGAACCCTTGGGTTTTGGACCGCTAAAGGATGCACGATGAGCTAATATAGGCATTAGGACTAATCATGATGTCATCCTCACCTAGTCAAAAATAACATTAATTATGTGTGTGATGTGTGGATTCTAGTATGTCTCAATAAGTCACAAAGAGAGGTTCCAAGTCATCGTGGCTTTGAATCATGACTTTTGGGATATTCCTTATGGCCATGAATTTATACATGTATCCCATCCATCTAGTTTATTTGTTGATATATATATCTTCAATTAGAGTAGCCTATTATTTGAATTTCATCCTCACCAAATTTTCACATAAATCTCTTCATCTTATCAATTTCATGGGCTTGATCTCAATATCAAATTCTTAAATTTTATTGATCCATCCAACTCTTTTTTCTCTTATTTTACCATGTAATAAAATAAAATTATACGTTGGCATGTACTATAAATATGGTAGTTTGCTCTATGATAGGTGGTATCTAAATTTCTTTAGTACCTTCATGATGGAAAATAACTATTTTTGGATTAGGGTATACTTATATTCATAGTTGTGAAGGTGTTGGATCATGAAAGATATGTGATACTCTTTCTCTTGGTCATTGCTTTGGGTTAAGACAACTATAATGCTCTCATATGTACCAAATACATACAAACTTAAATATTTGAAGAAATCAATATTAATCAAGATAGGGACTTTTATGATGGTATCTTTTACATCATAGAAGGTTTATTTCCTTTGTCTAATATAGAGAGACATTCTTTTTAGGATATTGGTTATGGGCTTAACAATTCAAGCAAAAAGAATATTAAAATTAGCTACAAAATATATTTAACCTAGGAATTGATGATGTTTTAGCCAAATCCAATAATAGGTCCCAATATCTAAGATATTGAGTACAATAAAAAATTAGAACAATTAATGAATATATAAATTGACTAAAACCAATGAATATAATATTCATGTAAATAAAAATTATATGGAATAAAATGACCAATATCAATATGCAATATGTATTCCAGTCGAGGAGGAACTTGCAAATATCAAGTTTCAAAAGATCTCTATACCTCTTGATACTCCCCTTTCATATTTTAGGGATACAAGGGAATATTTAGGGTTGGATTTTGATGAGTCTTTGACCCCATTTTCCTCTAAGAAAGGAAAGTCTACTTCCAAGTTAAGACTGAATGTGACCCCTAGTGCTAGAAAGGGTGATCATGCATGAAGATCGAAGTGGACTTCATCAAAGCCTAGGAATACAGATAATTTCCCTATGTCAATTGAGGTTATGGACTTAGAGAATAGCCTTCTAGCGATGAAAAATATAAAGTTATCTATTCATTTATAAGGAGACAAGGAAATATATCCTCCTTTGGGTCCTACGCCTCCTAAAATTCCACCATCCCGAGGTTCTCTCGAGGAGAAGCACCAAGCATTGCTCGGTACTCTTCAAGTGGTATTTTCTTACATCCAAGACATATACGGAATGTCTCATCATCCTATGGAAGATACAATCACTAATTTGTCCTTGGAGATTCATTCTCATTATTTCTTGCTATCTAATCCATTTGGGCTCTATGTCCTTTTTTTGTGAATTTTTATCTAGTTTATCATGTTGCAAGTTTTTGGCTTTTCTTTATTGATATTTCAATCGGGTGGTAAAATTATTAGTCTTAGCCTACAGTTGTGGTGCTTCTTTTTGGCTAGATTTTGATCCACGAGTCTCTTGAGTGGATGTTGGTATTAGCTTGTTGTTCTTGTTTGATCTTTATGGTATGGCCCTAAGCTCTTACCAATACTTTTTGTATCAAGGTTTGGGGTCCCTTCCAAAACCCCTCTTATTTTATAATAAAAAATATGCAATATGTATAAACAAACTTACAATATAATTGCTCAAAATATTGTATACAAGCTTCAATATTTTTTTATGGGTCTTTTTTTACACTGGACTTCAATCAATATAATACATGGAACTTTGTTTCCATAATATAACCTTTGAAAGGTGACTCTTCAATACTTTACTATTGCTCTTCTCACATATCCAAGAGATGCATCCTTTCCTATTCCATACATAAGACAAACCTCTCATATCTCTTCATATTACATCTTTCCACTTGCATACATGACTCTTGACATTCTATTTACTTGCACACTTTACTATATGACAATTTTCACACTCTCACACTTGCACACTTTATAACACTTTGACACATCCTACACATAGACACATACGTAAAGGAAAACAATAAATCACACACCTAAACTATAGTTTCACACCCTATTATAATATTTAAATATTTATAATTCTACCATGAGTTACATTTATATTTCTACCAAATACTGTAATATTCTCTAGCATCCCATGTATTGAAGACTTTACTCTTCAATCTCTGATTCTTGCATTTATTTTTTGCTCTAGCTCTATAACTACTCGAGATGTTGATGTTTTTTATGATGACTTATTTCCTACAATGTTTTGACTTTATTTGTTTTCATCTACATTTTTTATTTTTCCATTTTTTCCCTTTTTATTTTGTTTATTTGCTCAATTCTTTTCTATATTGGTCTTCGTCTTTTTTTTTTCTCTCCATATTTTTCCTTATTTATGTAGTCTTGTTTTTTGCTACTTTTATTTTTTTACCGATATCATAAGTGCCATAAGGAAGTTTTGAATGATCTTCATTTTCATATTTTTCATAAGTATATTCAATTAGATATTCAACTATAATTCTTGTTGTAAGGGCTCTAATTTCATTTCCATTTGTAGCTTCTTCTATATCTTGAATATCTTGAATTTATTAGACTAAATTACCCTTTTGAATTTCTTCTTTTAGATGTAGTTTTTGTTGTTTCCCATATTGATACTAAGGCTGATAATGCCTTGGGTGAACATTTTTATAATGGAATTGAGTTTTATTCATTTTATTTATTTGATTCAAATAATTATATCTACAAAAAATTATAGTATGACCCTTATGTGATATTATTTTTATTTTCATCTAGGCTAAGACTATGATGACGATGTAGTGTTTTTTTTAATTTACATGGTGGAATCGGTATCTTTGAAATTTAAGTTTGTGTGAAATTTTTTTGTGTGTTGAAGAGGTTTTCTAAAATAGATTTAATTTGTATTTTGTATCCAAGTTTTGTAGTTGTTTGAGTAAGCTTTTGTGAAATATTAAGGACATAATTGAGCAAGCTTTTGTGAATGCTTATGGGAAGATTTGAGCAAGTCCTTGAGGGGACTTAAGGACATATTTGAGTAAGTTTTTGTGAGAGCTTACGGGACAGATTTGAGAAATATTTTGTGAAATCTTGTAGGCATATTTGAGGTAAGCCTTGGTGAAAAATTGGGAGCAGATTGAGCAAGTTCTAGAGAGGACTTGTGGATATATTTGATGTCATTCTTGGTGAAGACTTGAGAGAAAATTGAGCAAGTTTTAGATAGGACTTGTATGCAAATTTGAGGCAAGTCTTTGTGAAGACTTGAGAGTAGATTTGAATGATTGATTTGTTCAAGATTTATATTAAGTCTTGGGGTAAATATGGGCAAATTTAATTTGTGATTTTTTCAAGCTTTGTGTTACGGCTTGGGGTAAAATTGGGAAAATTTTATTTATGATTTGATCAAGATTTGTGTTAAGGCTTGATGATATATTTGAGGATAGATTTTGGTGTAGATTTGAAAGCATATTTTTTCGAGACCTAAGACAAAGTTGGAGCTTATTTGTACTATATCAAGAAAAATGTTTAGTGAAGATTTGAGATAGAGATTGAGTAGAGCTGAGAGAAAGCTTTGGGGGTGATAGAGAAAAGAACAATAATATCCAATAGATAGAGATCCATTAGCTATGGAAATGAGGACAGAGGTCTTCTAAGTGAGGATAGAGGTCTTCTGTGGAGAGAGATACACAAGCCAGTGCAATGGACACATAATTCTTATAGAAGATCACCAACAAGAGTAGAGGATATTAGTGTCTCCTATGGATAAATATCCATGACCTAGATTAAGGGGAAAGAGTTTTCCTATGGAGTGTGATCCATGAACCAGATGGGAAGATAGAGTTCTTGTATGGACAGAAATCCACAAACCAGTTGAGGAGAAAGAGTTCTCCTAGGTCAAGTTCCAAAAATCAGAGAAAAGGAGAAAGATTTCTCCCATGTAAAGAGATCCAAAAATCAGAGCATTAGGGTATTGGTGTCTCCTTTGGATAGATGTCCATAAACATTGTAATAGGAAATAATTCCCAAGATATTTTTTGAGAAAATTATACTAAAATATTCTCTATGGAGTAGCCCACATTGGATGAACCACATTAAATTGGTATCTCTATTGTGTGTGATGATTTGTGCATTGTTTTGATTAATGTTTTTGATATTGCCATTGATATATTGGATAATATTATTTTAAGAAATAAAAGTAAAAGTTTGTCTTATATTGTTCACCCCCCCTCTTAATATAAGCTTGTGTTCTTCAATTGGTATCATAGCGGGTTCCTTCAAAATAGTTTAAAAACTTGAAGGAAAAGCTTACATGAAAACATATGGTATCTTAGAGTGGATCATCAGGAATTAAGGCACCATTATTTAATGGAAAAAATTATGCTTCATGGAACATGATAATGAATACTTACTTGATGGTACAAGGATGTGAGATATGTCAAGCAGTTGAGGATGGATACACACCTCTAGCTAGTCTTCCTATAGATAAAAATGGTAAGCTCCTACATATGAATAATGCAAAGGTAATGAATGTAATATTAAGTGGTTTACATGAGACAGAGTTTGTAAAAGTTATGCATTGCACATCAAAAAAATATATTTGGGAGAAGTTGAAGAAAATATATGAGGGGGACAAAAGGGTTAATACGGCAAAATTGCAAAATCACAAGAAAATATTTGAATACTTGAAGTTGAAGTATGAGGAAGACATTGCCACATACTTTGTGTGGATGAGGTTTTTAACTCCATGAAATAACTAGGGTTTAAATTTGAAGAATCAAATGTTTGTCAAAATATTTTAAGGTCACTCCGTGAAAATGTTTCAGCCATAGAAGAAATAAAAGATATTGAGACTTTGACTAGGGATGAGCTGCATGGAACTATCATAGCTTTTTATATGAGAATAGTAAAGGATCCTATCCCTAAGGAAGAAGCAACATTCAAAGTATAAAATAAAACAAAATATAAGAAGACAAATTCAAGTTATGAGTCATCCAATGATGAAGAAGTAAACTATGGTAGAAGGAACAAGGATACAAGAAATCACAAAGGTACAAAAACAATTAAATGTTTCAATTGTGGTAAATATGGTCACTATACATATAACTATATAGAAGCTAGAAATAGCAGTGGTGAAGAGAAATAGGATCATAAGGACAGGGAAGCAGGAAACTCTAGGTATCAAAAGAAAAATAGGTATGGATAAAACAAGAATGAAAAGAAGTTTTTCCAGAGGCATAAAAAGAGTGTTTATGTAGATAATATAGGCAAGAGTTCAAGTGATGATGATGAAATATCTTAAGGTAATAAAGAATATGAAATTATCTTCTTGGCAATAGAGGAAGAAGGAAGTGCTTCTATTGAAGATAAATATGAAAGATATGAGGATGCTCTTGAAGACAAAGGAGTAGAGGAAGAATAAAAAAATAAAGAGGAAGGAGAAGTTGATCTTGAAGGTGAGATTATTTCTATCTTAAGGAATTGAGAAAGATAAGAAAGCAGAACTCAAAACTTAAGTTCCAATTTCAATAATGTGATGAAGAGAAGGGAAATCTTATACAATATCTAAAAAACTCAATATCTAAGACAAGGATATTTAAAGAGAAGTTAGAGGCAAAAGTTTTAGAATTGAAATATTAGAGCATGAGGTAGCTTCACTAAGAAAGAAAGTGAAAGAGTCTAAATACAAGCTACACAAGTTTTGGAGAAGCTCAAAGAACTTGGATAAGATTATCAAGGTGCAAATATATTCATCAAACAAAACAGAACTTGGTTTTGAAGAGGAACATAGAGAACGAGAAGAGGAGTCAATATCAAGTTTTAAAGAAGAAGAAGCTTCAAAAGAAGAGATTATAACAGAAAGTGAGACTTATGAATATAAGTTAGAAAATAGAAGGTTCAAAAAGGAAAGGAACAATGCACAAATGAGAAACAAGAAATATCATAGGGAAAGGACTAAGAGATTAATGGGGTCAAGGCAAGATTTATTCAATGGATTGGTCATAAGGGTATCCAGTGCAAGACACATGGAAATAAGAAATATGGTTTCATCAAGAGAAATTTCAGAAATAGGTATCTCTTTCAAGGGTATTGTTACTCTTGTAATCAGTTTGGTCATAAAGCAGTTAACTGCAGAGTTCATGACAGGAATGGATGGGGCTTAACCAGAAGGAACTTCAAGATATTTACACCTTCTAGGAACCACAAAATTAAGTGTTATAAGTGCAATAATGTTGGGCATATGGCCAAGTGGTGTAGAAAAAAATTTCCAAAGTCAAGAATGAACAATAATATTCAAAAGAATCAGAAGAATTAGTTGAGGAAGAAGGTGAAAAAAGAAAAAGAGCAGTGTATGCTAGGAGTAAAGATACTCCCACCCCAAAATTAACTACCTCAAGAAGAGTGGCTGGGGAGGGGGCTGAGCTAAGAGTCTTATATTTAATCTTGAAGGTGGCCCTTTACCATTGATGTCAAAGGGGGGGATATTTGAGTTAAGGGAGAGAATTCAGTCATGGGGAGTAGTTTCTTAGGGGGAGTAGAATTGAAAAAGGAAAAAGAAATGGTTAAGGAAAAAGGGTTGCCATCAATGACAAAGGGGGATATTGTTGGAAATTTTGAGTAGTTGTGTTGTCATTGATGTCAAGAGTCGGTGTCAGTGATGTTAAAATTCAGTGCAAGAAATTGAAAAAAGGAGGGTTAATATATTTATTTTTTATTGAGTAAATACTTCTTATACATATACATATCCACCATGGGGATTGAACCCAAGTCACATCACCAATAATGCAAGTGGTGTCCTTTCCGGTAGGCCACTTCACTTAAAATATTTATATTTTAAGCCCAAGAGTTTTGGTTTAAAGCTTCACATGATTGGTCAAAAGGTTGGTTAAATACCCTGAAGGAAGGAGATACATAGGTCCAAAGGAATTATAATATTTATTATTATAATATTAAGTGTAAAAAATAAGCCTAAGGTTACTTGTAAATTAATAATAATATTTATATTATAATTAATTTATAATATTATAACCCCAAGTAAGGGTTGGGCGCAAAATATCAAATCTAAATATTTTTCGCACTGACATTTCGAACAAGGAAGAATATGGTATTTATATCATAAAGTTTTAATGGCATAAGGTAAGTCTTCGAAATCCATATGCGAAAGGCTAAACAAAATATTCGATGTGATTTTTGTAAGCAAGGCATAGACAAAGCTTTTTGTTTTTAAAAATCTTAAGGTGAACTGTGGACGTATAAAGGGAGAAGATAGCACACTCCTATCATGATTCGCACGGGTGGTCTAGTGGCAAGGATTAGTGTGTAATAATTTTGCGAACAAAGGTCCCACGTTTGATTCCCGATGGTAGTAGAGGGAAGTTTTTTTGTTTTAAGATATTTTGGTGCCTACAAAGGATATAAGATGTGGTGTGCACATATTGGTGATTGTGTGGGTGCGTAGCCCAAGTGGCAGTCTAGCCAACGCACTAGGCGCTAGGCGGAAGATGAAAGTGAGTTTGATTCACGTGGAGTGCATGGTGGTGTTTAAAGCACACAAAATATTTTTTGATTAAAGTGTCTAAGGTATAATTAAATTAATTTTTAATTTTTGCCATGTTTTGATTAAAAATTGGAGATTATAAGGGTGTACAAGGATTTTTTTTGGTGCAATTTGGGATATATGTTGGGTGGAGAATTGGAGAGTATAAGATGTATTCAAAGAACTTTATTATTGTAATTTGAAATTTATTTTGAGTTATAATATTAAAATATTTGGAGGGTTGAAATTTGATTGATATATATTATGTTGAGTTGGAGTTATAAGGAGTTATAAGGATATTTTCATTATAGTTGTTTTTCTTGAGTGAGTGAATAATCTATTGGTTGAATATTGATTTTTAAGGAAGGAGTAATAAGGTGTATTTGTGACTTGATATTTATTGTATGATAAAATATTTGTTGAGGTAAAATTATTGTGGAAATTTTGAGATAGACTATGGCTATCTAACTTAGAGTTGGCAAAAGGATTTTGTTGTGAGTAAAACAAGTTTTGAAGACATATATCCATCAAAACAAAAGGTATGGGCACATCATCCTTATGATTAAAATGTTTTTGGATTGAATGTTGTGAAATGCAAAGGTGGAGTGAAAAATATTCTTTTATAAGCATTGTTGGAAATGTTTGAGTGAGTTTTCATATGCATGATTGGTGAATGATTAAGAGAATATTTGAGTTAGATATTGAGGATTATTTGAGTTAGGTTTTGAGACCCACATTGTGCATTTTGTTTGAAGAAGATTGAAAACACTTGGTTAGGGTTTGTAAGCAAGTTGTGTTTCATTGAGTGAATGATTGAGTGAAGTTGGTTGAGCATTATTGATTGAAAGCATGAGAGTTATAGATCAAGTTTTATGAAAATAATTATACATTATTCTGAAATGATTTAAAAGAGATTTTGCAAGTGATAGATTGTTTTTTTGAGTACAAAACTTTGTGAGTGAGAATCATATTGAGGTTTTGATAGAGCTTATCATTATCTATATTCTCCCGAGGATAAACAAGATTTTGAGTAAAACTTGTTTGTGTGTTGAAGAGGTTTTCTAAAAGATATTTAAGTTGTGTTTTGTATGCAAGTTTTGTAGTTGTTTGAGTAATATTTTGTGAAATCTTGTGGGTAGATTTGAGCAAGTCCTTGAGGGGACTTAAGGATAAATTCGAGTAAGCTTTTGTGAAAGCTTAGGGATAGATTTTAGTAAGATTTTGTGAGAGCTTACGGGATAGAGTTGAGCAAGATTTTGTGAAATCTTGTAGGCAAATTTGAGGTAAGTCTTAGTGAAGACTTGAGAGAATATTGAGCAAGTTCTAGAGAGGACTTGTGGATAGATTTGAGGTAATTCTTGGTGAAGACTTGAGAGAATATTGAGCAAGTTCTAGAGAGGACTTATAGGTAGATTTGAGGTAAGTCTTTGTGAATACTTGAGAGTAGAGTTTATTGATTGATTTGTTCAAGCTTTGTGTTAAGGCTTGGGGTAAATCTGAGTAGAGTTGATTTGTGATTTTTTCAAGCTTTGTGTTAAGGCTTGGGGTAAATCTAAGCAGAGTTGATTTCTGATTTGATCAAGCTTTGTGTTAAGTCTTGATGATAGAGTTGAGGATAGAGCTTGGTGTAGATTTGATAGTATATTTTTGCTAGACCTAAGACAGAGTTGGATAATATTTGTACTAGATCGAGGATAGTGTTGAGTGTATATTTGAGACAAAGATTGAGTAGAGCTGAGAGCAAGCTTTGGAGGTGATAAAGTAGAGGATAATAGTCTCCAATGTATAGATATCTATTAGCTAGGGCAGTGAGGATAGAGGTATGCTAAGAGAGGACAAATATATTCTATGGAGAGAGATCCACAAGCCAGTGCAGTGGGGGTAGAAGTCTTCTAGAAGATCACCAACCAGAGTAGATTATATTGGTGTCTCCTATGGATAAAGATTCATGAACCAAAGAAAGGGGAAAGAGTTCTCTTATGGAGTGTGATCTTCAAACCATATAGGAAGATAAATTTCTTATGTGAAGAGAGATCCACGAACTAGTTGAGGACAAAGAGTTCTCTTGGGTCAATTTCCATGAACCAGAGAAAAGGGAAAACAGTTCTCTTGTGAAAAGAGATCCAAAAATTAGAGAATTAGGGGATTGGTGTCTCCATTGGATAGAGGTCCATAAAAATTGTAATTAGAAAGAATTCCCAAGATATTTGTTGAGAAAAATATAGTAAAATATTTTCCCCATGGAGTAGCCCACATTGGATGAACCATATTAAATTGGTGTCTCTATTGTGTGTGATGATTTGTGCATTGCTTTGATTACTACTATTGATATTTCCATTGATATATTGGATAATATTTTTTGAGAAATAAAAGTAAAAGTTGATCTTATACTTTTCACCCCCATCTCAGTATAATCTTGTGTTCTTCATAGAAATACTTATTTCTTGAAAGTTTTTTTTTTTTTGATGAAAGGCCATTTTAATTATAAACATAAAAGTCCTTAAAAAAAATAAAAAAGTGTGGGTGGAGAAAAAATCACACCCTGAATTCCACTAACTTATCCTAATATCAGATAAATAAATAAAAACTGCACCATACGGGCACCACGACCATCAACAACAAACTAAAAACATTCTATAGCTAGAAATATTTTTAAAGAAGTGATCCTGTAGAAGATAAGGCCTTATCCATTTGAATTGGGTGGTTCCCCCACCCATCAAGGCTCTCCTTACCCCAGCCTGAAGCATGAGTAATTAGAGAAGAAGTATGAGACTAGCTAAAAATATACCCATGGTTGCCTAGAGCCCCCCAACCATCATTAAGCATAGGTGCAGATTATGGAGTGATCACAGGCACAAAATGCTGGGAGGTGTATATATCCGACTGCTACAATGGGCCTCCATGGACATGGGATCTACTCTAAGGAGGTTGAAACAATGCATGATCAGGGGCATCCTTACTGATAGCACATGGGGCTTCACCCCAGTATTTTAGTAAAGTCTAGAAATGGTCCAACTCCATAGCCACATTTTTAGCCTATTCAAAGATCTGAAACCATGCATCATAAAAAACTTTGAGCTTGTCAAAAAATAAAAAATCCTAAGACAGATCAACCTATTTGAAAATAATATTATTTTTAGATTTCAAAATGTGAAATAAAATGTTGACTCTAAAGATTTTCCACACTTTCCTCAGTGGAAGAGAAAAATGAATGGGATCACTCATAAGGACATGATGCCAAGAAATTTGTAGGGACATAAATAGGGTAAAGAAATAACCCACCCAACTCCAAGCGAGACTGGCCTATCTACATACCCAGAAAAGATGCATACAAGACTCTGGTTCTTGAAAAAATGGACATTGAGGCTTAGGCACCCCCATATAAGAAATTCTACGGGTAAGGTGTAAACCCTGATACAATAAGCTCTAGGAAAAAAAAGCTTTTTTTGGCTCTAGATAAGACGCCTAGGCTGAATGAAATCTGATTTTCCACCTAGAGGGCGATGAGAGAAGGTCCCATTTGATATTGAGTTTGGGCACATTGGGTGCAGTTGGTGTAAGCCAATCATAACCCTTCCTGGCTCTCTAGCTGAGCAAGGAAGTGATCTTATACCAGGACCAATATTTCCACTAGGGTTTTTGGGATTTGACACCTAATTTCTACCATAAGAAGAAAGGTGTATGGTCTATAAAAACATCATACATAGCCTTATCAGCATTGGACAAGTTAAATATCATTTTTAAATCATTCCAAGGAATTCAATCTCTATTTTCCCTAAGTAAAAATCTGTAATGGCGGCTATACCCTGCTTAAAAAATTTTGGGCATCGACCCAGGGAACTTTGCCCAATGGCTTACCCTGAAGCTTGAATACAGAGGACCACTAGACATTGAGAATATTAATGGAAATGCCTTTATGTGAACGGACCCCCTTCCAAATAATCTAAGGGTTTAATTGTTGCCAGGCCTTCCATATGCTTTTGATGACAAAGGAGCCAAGTATTTTAATAAAAACTAGGGCCAACACTAGAGAGTGCAAACCCATTCCTACCAAGGTTCAACGGTTGAGGTGAAGCCCAGCTGAGATGCAATGTCTGATAAAAACTTTGCATGATTTAGGTCCATTAAGATCCCGTACAATCTATTTAACATAGAGGGCTAACTGTTGATGCTTACAATCCAGCATACCCATACCCCTTGCTTACCATGGGAGACAACAAATATCCCAAGACACTCTGTTAAAGCCCTTCTACTCAGACCCACTAGACCACAAATATCTTTAGTAATTTTTCAAGCTATTTTTAACAAGCCTAGGAAGGGACCTAGCAATACGAGTACTGAACATGCATGGAATCCAACACTTTTGAGAAAATTTGATATTTGATAGCAAGAGACAACTTCTTAGCATTCCAATATTCCAACTTGTTTTCTACTTTGCTGATGACATAAGACCATAATTAGGATGGAGAGCCTTGAAAAGTAAAAGGAATACCCAATAATTTGAAGACTTATCTAGGCTGAATCCAAATCCATTGCACATGTTGAAGCTAGTGGGGAAGAGGTTGTAGGGATTGCCTATACCATGAGGTTTTCCTCCATTGGATATTAGACCCAGAGGATTTGTAAACAAAATCAAGACAAGATAAAGATTCATAAATAGATTGTTCATCCTCATTTTAATTAAGACAGGAATCATCAGCAAAATGGTCATTAATGAGTTGACCATAATTACTAGGAAGGTAAATACCCCAAAGAATCCCAATAGAAGCATGATGAGCCAAAATATGACTAATTCTTATGTTGCTAAAATGAATAGTGAGGGGGCCAAATGATAGCCCTGCCTTATTGACCAATGCAAGCCAATAGCATCAGTTTGAAGCTTGTTGAGAGAAAGCACAACTGATGCATCCTAAGAAAACATTTTAATAGAGGAAATAAATTGAGGACCAAATCCAAGAGCTTCCAACATGGAAATAATGAAAACCCACTTAATTCAATCATAAGCCTTTTCAAATTCAAGCTTGAGGAAGAGGGCCTATTGACTGGACCTGCAAGCCCATTCCATCCCTTCCAAAATAGAAAGAATGTTGTCCAAAATATATCGATTCTAGATAAATCCAGTTTTCTCAGGCCTCATAATAGAGGGAAGCAAAGGCTTAATCCACAAAGAAAGCACTTTGGCAATGATATTGTAGGTGACATTAAGCAAAGTTATTGGCCTCCAATTTGTAATGATTTTTGTATCCTTAGACTTTGGGATAAACTTGAGATTGCCCTTATTGCTAATAGCACCTAAGGATCTAGACTGCAGGGCATCTAAATATACTTTATGCAAGTCAAGACCAATAAACTCCCAACAAGTTTTGTAAAATTTGTAAGGGAAGCCATCAAGCCCTGGGGCCTTCACATTTGCCATTTGAAATAGGGCATCTTAAAGATCCTTCTCTGATAGGGTCTGTTCACTTTCATTCTGCTATGCTGGGGAGAGGTAAGTTGGGATAACCTCTTTATAATATTGAAGGGATAATTCTCGTTCAAGGGTGTACGACTGAGTAGCAAAAACATGAGAATAATATCATGTAAATTCAGTTGCTATCTCAAGAAAAGAGGTGGTGTGAACCCCATTAACCACTAAAGTTTTGAATTGAGTGGAGTGACACGGAGGTCAGAGCCTCTAGAAAAAATATTTAGAAATGTGATCACCTACTTTGAGCCAATGCAGTCTAGATTTAATCTAAGCCCCTATGGCTTCATACACTTTAGCCACTTTGAGCTCATGTCAGAGCTGAACGACATGGGCTTGAATGGCGAAATCAAAATGAGAGGCCTCAATATAGAAGGAGGTCTGTGCAAGCTCATTACACAGAGCAGTATTAGAGTGACGATGTAGTTATGCCACCTTCTTCCCTAGGATTCTAAGCAAAGCAGTGGCACAAAAAATGACATCATTCCACCACTCAATCCATACTAAATATCCATTAGGTCTAGGTATAATGTTCCATATCCTTTAGATGTGAAAAATAGTGGTTTTATGTTGCAATAAATAAATGTTAAAAAAAAACTAAGCATGAGTAGGCCATTGATGGGTGGAGAAAATATGAACAGAGAACATAATGGGGGAATGATCAAACGAGACCATACCAGGAATGGTTTCAACAAAAGAGAATGAAGGAAGTTGATGAGAAAAATAAAACTCGTGTTGGTCTAACAACATAGCCATGTCCAACCTTTTTAAAAATCTTGCAGGGCTTGAATGAAAATTAGACCACGTGAACCACAAATTCTTAGGAAACTGACCCGCAGAGAAACAACCATTGGGATAAAATACTCCTAGTTTATTTTTCATAAAATACCAAGCATGTCACTCTTCTGAGGCCCACCTATTAGGAAGCTAGCCCATTTTATCATAAGGCTTCTCAACCATATTGAAATCACCACACATCATCCAGACTACAGTAGGTAAGGAAAAAGCACACCATCTCCACAATGCACATCTATTTTGGACCTCATTAGAGGAGTAAATACTAATAATCCTAAAGGAAAGACCACAAAATTTGAGTAGAATCCAAACCTCATGGTGATATGGGTTAGAACACCATGTGAAAAAATTGATCACCCACCTATTATTAAGTAAAATGATAGCACCTATGCTACTGTGATTATGGTTGGTAGAATACATCTAACTACCAGGCCATAACATCGAACAAGTAGATTGCAAATCGAAACCTGCCACTTTGACTTCTTGTAAACACACAAAATCTAAATGACCATAGATACTGGAATAGATAGTGAGCTCATCCCAAACCATGTAACGACGAATAGTATCTATCAACTCATGAACATTCTAGGAGAGAAACAACATTAAAAAGAGTCAAGTTTCATACCCCCATTGCCCTCTATCGCATTATCCAACAAGTGATAGGGGTTATTATTGAAGGCATCCATGGTGGTAGAGGAGAGAGAGGTTTACCACTATTTGTCTAAATGAGCATGCCACTCACCTCATAGGGGGCTACAATACCACCATCCTAAATTTTGATGGAAACTTCCTTCAGCCCCTACCTCGTTTGGATAACCTAAGGGCATAGTGGAATACATACCTTCATCATGGTCTACAGACTCAACGACCAGAGGAGGAAAGTGAACAGGGGTTGACTCCATAATTGGCGGTTGCATGGGAGGCTTAGGTGCTAGGGCCTGAGCATATATGGCCACTATGTACCCCATCTAAGCGGGCTTGCTACCTTTCCCTTTATTGCATGAAACCTTAGTCTATTCACCATATTTTGATGGAGGGTGTGGGGAAGTGGGAGATAATACAACACCAGATTCCAGGGTAGCTGCCTTGGTCTTGAATTTTTTAGCCATCAAGGAGCAATCCTTAATGCGATGGGAGGATGACTGAAAGTGGTAAAATGTATTAGGGAAGTTGATATACACCACCCACTAATGAATACGGGTAGAACCAACCTGAATGTCTATATACTCCTTTAGGGTTTTAGCTATGTCAACCTTGATACACATTATCCTGCTAGGGCAGACTAACATGAACCGAGAGGGTTCATCACAAATAAATTCACCAAGGGTGGACACCAAGTTTTTCATAAAGAGCTAGCATGTAGTGGGGAGGTTTGAGAGTTCTACCCAAACAAGCATGACCAAGGAAAAATAATTAGAAACCATAAAATCCTGGCTCCATGATTGGAAAATAAGCAATGAACTATTAATGTAACTAGGACCCTTATTGAGGACCTTCTAGGCTTGGTCAAGACTACCAAAATGGAAATGAAGAAAACCCTTAGAGATATTTTGGACATGTTCGACTTGAATCCCATACGAACGCCAATACTACTCAATCTAGTTCCTACGGACATGCTCAGGGAGAATATGACCCAAAAAATACCCTATAAGAGTATTGTTTTCAAACCAATAACATGTCTGATTGAATTCATGCAGAGGAATCACAAAGTTAGGTTCATAAATACCTCATGGTACACCTTGAGAACAAATTTATTGGGCCATTTGTTTGCCACCGGAGCCATTCCTCTCACTACAAGCTTTAGACAAAGTCAGGGGAGGAGAAGCTGACATAATAACACCCACGGAGCAAGAACAGTATGGATGCTGACACAAGCTCCCCAAGAATGAACAAAAACTAGCAAAAATCCTAGGACAACATGCAAACTGACATGCATGCCTCTCCAAATTTTGATTCAAGCAATCAATAAAATTCTTCAAATCAATTTTTCAAATTTTCAAAAAATCAAATTTTTGAAATTAATTTCAATTTCAAATTCTTCAATATAATCTTTCAATTTTCAATTTTATTTTGGAGTACAAATTCTTATCACTCCAAAATTTAATTTGAGTAACCAATTTCAATTATAAATTTTTCAATTTGTAATTATAAATATTCAAATAATCAAATTCAAAATTTGTCATTAATTTCCAATTTAATCCTTGTTTCTCCAAGATTTAAATTATTTCAATATTGATTAAAAAATTCAAAGCTTTAAATGCCATTTTATTATAACTCCAAAATATCTTTAAAAATATGTGATCAATATATATGATCACATCTTAATTTATGCTTTCTTCAACAAGGTTGGAGAATAATTAAATCTTACCTTTTATCTTTTGCCAAGGTCATAACAATTATTGAGCTTCTATGAGATCTCACCTCATGTCCACATTTCTCCAATTTGGTGAGGCATTACCATACAACACTATCCGTGGACATTAGGAAAATCAAATGCATTTTAGAGATGTTACACTCTCATAAAATGCATTTCTTTGTAATTTTTCCATATTGCTCTTTCACAGAGAAGACACTATCAAATTTTAGTATGCTTCTCTCTTGAATAATATTTTTTTTCATCCTTGCATATGCTACTTTATTGCTTCTCTTTGTTTCACTCTTAAGGTGCTATAATTCATTCTAACTTATATCCTTTCCCATGTTCTTACGTATTTGTTAGGTTGCTTCAGCAATGTAGATTCATGTTGCACCAAGTTGTTGGAAGCCACTTATCACCAGACCCCTTCGTCCTTAGCAAATTTAGAAAATTAACTTTGATAGTCTTTGACTTCAACCAATAAAATTTTCTCCTTCTCTATGTTTGCTCTTCACCATTTTTCTTATCCTCCATTGTGTAGGTCCAACTATTTCCCTTAGAGGCTTCACGGTCTCCTAGCTACTTCAATAATTATTTAAAACTCTTCAAATTTTGTAGTTTAAAATCAATATCATCCGATTTTAAATTCATACATCTTCAAAATTAGAGTATGGCTCCAATAATATCCATCTAGAATGTTTCCTTTTAGCCATAATATCTTAGGACCAATATTCAATTCTTTGAAGAATTTATTTAATTCTTCACAAATGCATTAAATAGGCAATCAAATTTACACCAATTTTTTTTAATGCTAGCTCATGAACTTATCACTCCAAGTTTCTTCAAATATTTACACTAGATATTTTTGATGCTATATTTAGAGTCTACTCAAATTAGATCTAGTACCATTGATGGCTTTTTATCCAGATTCAATTATAGGTCCCAATATCTAGGATCATGAGTAGACTCAAATATTAGAGCAATTAACTAAGAAATAAAATATGCAATATGCATAAATAAACTTACAATATAATTGATAAAAATATTGTATACAAGCTTAAATATTTTGTGATGAGTCTTCTTTTATAATAGACTTCATTTGATACAATACATGGAGCTTTATCTCCATAATATAACCTTTGAAATGTGACTCTTCAATATTTAACTATTGCTCTCCTCACATATCTAATAGATGCATCATTTCATATTCCATACATAAGATAAACCTCACATGTCTCTTGACATTATATCTTACCACTTGTATACATGAATCTTGACATTATATTTACTTACACACTTTACTATGTGACTATGTGCACACTCTCACATTTGCACACTTTATAACACTTAGAAAAATACATAAAGAGAAAATATAAATCATATACCTAAACTATAGACTCACACCCTATTATAATGTTTTCATATTTACAATTGTACCATGAGGTACAGTTACATTTCTATTAAAGAACACAAGCTTATATTGAGAGGGGGGGTGAATAAGATCACTTTTTACTTTTCTTTATTAATTAATATTATGTAATGTATAGATAGCAATATCAATAGTAGTAATCAAATCAATTCACAAATCACCACACACAATAGAGACACCAATTTAACGTGGTTCACCCAATGTGGGCTACTCCATAGAGAAAATATTTCACTAAATTTTTCTCAATCAATCTCTTGGGAATCCTTTCCCTATTAAAATATTTATGGACCTCTGCCCAAAGGAGACACCAATCTCCTAATCAATTTTGTGGATATCTATCCATAGGAGAACTCCTTTCTCCTTATCTCTAGATGATGATCTTCTAGAAGAACTGTTGCCTCCACTACAGTGGCTAATGGATCTCTTTAGACTGAAGACACATCCTCACTGCCCTGGCTAATGGATATCTATCCACTGGAGATTGTTGTACTCTATACACTATCACCTCCAAAGCTTACTCTTAGCTCTATCTCAAATATGCACTAGACACAGTCCTTTGGTATAGCATAAATCTATTCAATCTCTATCTCTGGTCTGGCACAAACCTATCCTCAAATATACATGAAACTCTATCCTCAAATCTACACTAAACACAGTCCTTCGGTCTAGCATAAATCTATTCTCAATCTCTATCCTCAAGCCTTAACACAAAGCTTGATCCAATTACAAATCAACGCTGCTAGATTTACCCCAAATCTTAACTCAATGTTTGGATAAATCAATCAATCAACTCTGCTCACAAGTATTCTCAAATAATTATCTCAAATATGCCTTGTAAGCTTCCACAAAAGCTCACACTGATCTCTCCAAAAGTGCTCTCTAGAACTTGTCCGATCTACTCAAAAAATCATCACTAGAACTTGTTCAATCTTCTAAATAATTTTTGTCCTCAAACTTTGTATTGTAAGCTTCTACAAAATCTCACACAAATATGTTCACATGTCTTCTCAAAGACTTACCTCAAAACTAGTCAACAAGTCCTCACTATAACTTGTCCAATCTCATAGAAACATATAGATAATTTTTAGAGACTCGGTATGTTTCACATTCACCAAAATTCTCAATTACTTTCAATTTCTCTTTTTACCATAGAAACATATAGAAAATTGTTAGAGACTCAATATGCTTCACACTCACAAATTCTCAATCACTTTCAATCTCTCTTTTATCACAAAAACATATAGAGTATTGTTAGAGACTCAATGTGTTTCACATTCATCAACACTCAACCTCTTTCTCAAATAAATTTGAAATATAGAACAATTTGTTTCATAGATCTTGAACTATCACGTCAACACATTCACTTGACTAGACTCAACCAACTCTACTGAACCAATCACTCAATGAAATAATCCTTGCTTATAAATCCTATTCCAAAATTATGAACATTCACTCAAATATTTCTAAAAATTCTTATCAATCAATCTCACATAACAATGATACTCAAGATCTTTGCAAACGCTAGTTCAAGTTCTTCACTCAACTAATTTTTTCAATAATAATGCTAGTCTCATATAACAATGATGATCATGATCTTTGAAAACTTCACATAACAATGATACTCATGATATTTGCACATGTTCAACTTCCTCACTTAACTAATCACTTCAACAACAATACTTATCAAACAAGGTTTTATCAACAACTATTTATTCTAGAAAAACTCTTTTCACTCCAACTTGACATTCACAACATTCAGCAATCAATCACTAGTAATATGTGCCCATACCTTTTGTTTTATGTAGAATTGCCCTTAGAAAACCTGTCTCAATCACAATTTCCTTATTTCCAGTTTTCAATGGTTAGATGACCAAAATATCACTCTAATACTTTCTCAAAATATTTCTTAGTCACAAAAATAATCAAATCTAAAATACACCTTATTTCTCCATCTTAAAATAATATCCAACACCACAAATATTTAATCAAAATACTTCTTCTAAAACTTTAACTCATCAAAAGAACATATTAATAATTTAGTTTCATCATAACCCTTTTCAGAAAGATATATAAAAAATAATCCAAACTCTACTTATGACTCCCTACTTAATATTGCATTAATTAAATAAATCACTTTATAAAATAATGTAATAAGTCAATCTCTCACTTTTCTAAGGTAAAAAAAAATTACCCTAGCTTTTACTTTAGAAAAAATAACCCTTTATACATCAAAAAACAATTCCTCAACACTTAGGCTAATTTCACAACTTAACTTCCACCTTATCCCTCCTAAACCTTAGAAAAACAAATTAAAATAATTTCCAATATAATTTTACTATTTTTCATAATTTACGGGGCTCTAAACTTGACAGAATACTCTCACAATGCCTTGGCCATGGCTTCCACTTTGTATGAGCCACGTTATCTACTTGGAGCCTCAAAGCACAACGTGTGCTTTGACTCTTTCAAACCCTTAATATCCCTTAGCTCTTCCTTTGATGCCGATAGAACCATAAACTGCACTATTCGGGAGGCACACATTTCAAAATTCACATGAGCTTCTTTTCGCTTAAGGTGGATGCAAAAAAATCGATGTCAAACCTTAGGAATGACTATGGTATTTATACCATATGCCTTCCCTTGTCACACAAGTCAACAGAGAGGAAAAATGTTGGGGAAACAATGTTGTCGTCGGTGCTACCAACTTTACCTTCGAAATATATTTATTTATAATTATTTAAATTAAAAGGAATTTAAATATTATAAATTAAAGATTTAAATCTCCTTTGGGATTTTAAAATAAAAGCCTCAGTTTTTATAAAAACCTTTTTGATTGCCCAACCATGGTTTTAATAAAAACCTTTTATTTTTCCCAACCATGGTTTTAGTAAAAACCTTTTATTTTTCCCAACCATGGTTTTAATAAAAACCTTTCATTTTGTGCTTCACATAATATTTAAAAATAAAAACTATGAAGCTCTTTTGCCACCAACATTTTGCATTACTCATTTTGACCTTTTGACATCAACGACATTTCATCCTTGACATCAATGACAACTTCATCTACTCAAAATATCGAACAAAATCCCCCTTTGTCATTGATGGCAACCCAATTATCTTTTCAAATTTTCTTAACCTATTTCTATCCTGCCCCCCCTAGGAAACTTCTCCCCCTGACTCAATGCTCTCTTCTTAAATCAAATCGCTCCCCCTTACTTAAATCTCCCCCTCTTTGACATCAATGGCAAAGGGCCACCTTTGGGTATTGGGGCTAAGAATGAGTCTCTTATCTTAGCCCCTCCCCCACCTCCTCTTGAGGTGGTTAATTTTGGGGTGGGATTATTTCTAATCCCATCAAGCCCTGATATTTACCTTTTTCCACTTTCTTTCTCATATGATTCTTCTAATTTATCTGACTATTCCTGTTCATGTCCATGTTCATGCTTAGTTTTGAAATATTTTCTCTACACAACTTTGTTGTATGTCCATAATTATTGCACTTGTAACACTTAGTATTATTATTCCTTATAGGTGTAAATGTCTTAGGATTTCTTCTATTGAAGCCATATATATTCCTATAATAGACCCTGCTGCCTTGTGACCAAACTAATTACATGAGTAGCAATACCCATGAAAAGGTTGCATGCTTATGAAATTACCATATTTTTGTCTTTCATGTATCCTGCATTGTGAAATCTTGTATCCAAATCTGTGATATGAAAAACATCATCCATTGAAGTTTCCTTGTATTGACCTCATCGGTCTCTTAGTCTCTCTTACCCTATGCTGGTTTATGCTCCATCTGTTTCTCCTTTGTGCATTGTTTCTTTCCTTGTTGAACTTTCTATTGTCCAACTCATCCTCAGAAGTCTCACTTTCTCTTACACTATCTTCTTCTAAATTTTCTTCTTCCTCAGAACTTGAGGCTGACTCTTCTTCTTGTTTATTTTGATCCTATTCAAAACCAAGACTTGTGTTGCTTGATGTAGGCTTTTGTGACTTGATAATATTATCCAAATTCTTTGAAATTCTTCCAAACTTGTGTAGCTTGTCCTTAGACTTCTCTACTTATTCCCTTAGTAGGGCTACTTCTTGTTCTAAATTTTCACATTCTAAGACCTTTAATTCTAACTTATCCTTGAAATTATTTGTCTTAGCTATTAACTTATTTATATCCTCTATAAGATTTCCTCTCTCTTAATAACCTTATTGAAACTAAAAATCAAGTTGGGAGTTTTACTTAATTACCTTATTTAAATTTTTAAGAGCATAAATAAGCTCTCCCTCAAGATCAAATTCTCCTTTTTATGATTCTTCCTCTATTTGTTTGCATTTGAAAATATATTCATTCTTTTCTAACTTGTCTTCTATAGGATCACCTCCTTCTTCTTCTAGTACCATTAGAATATCCTCTTCTGGTCCTTCAAGTGTATCCTCATAATCATCATAGCTGAAACTGAAACCATTCTTTGTACAACTATCTTCAATATGTCCAAAATTACCACATCTAAAATACTTGAGAATTTTTGGTGACCTTTTCTTAACTTTTTTTTATTCTATCATAAATAGGACTTCATATTTATCATTATCTGAGAAACTATTATCACTATCACTTGAGTACTTACTTGCCTTGTCTGCATAATAGCTCCTCTTTTGTCTTTGAAAGAACTTCTTCATTTTATTCCTTGTCCATCCTTATCTTTCTTTTGGTGCCTGTATTTTTTTGATTTCCTGTTCTTATGATCCTATTTTTCTTCATCATTGCTATTTTTGGCTTATTGAAAATCAGTTGCATAGTGACCATACTTTCCACAATTGAAATATCTAACATATTTTACATATTTAAATCTTCTTGAATCCTTATTCCTTCTACCATAATTAGCTTCTTCATCACTGGATGACTCATTGCTTGAATCTGACTTCTAAACCTTTGTCTTCTTAGTAGCTTTGAATGTTGCTTCCTTCCAGATATTAGGTTCCTCTTTTGTTCTTAACTCAAAAGTTGTAAGAATAACAAGTAACATATTTGTTGAGAAGCAACACACCCCCACTAAAAAAAATGAAATTCCATCCTTTGAAAATATTTAGTTTTCATTTTTCCGTAGGGACCCTCTTGATGTTTTTCAGGTTTTAATTCCAAATTTTGCTTGCCTCCTTCTTCTTCAAGTTTTGCATATACCAAAGTATCTAAGTAGGCTTGCATATGGCTTTGATTTCAATTTAGAATTCATTTTTTAAATGTTAGAATCATTCTGAGTAAAGAAGATCTTTCACTAATATGTAAAAATGCAGAATACAGATGAATAAATTCATTGGAGTCAACCTACAATTTTTGGAAAATTTGCTAAGTGGAAGAAACTTGAGGAAACGTCGCGATTTCGCGACATATTCCATTTTTGGAAACGTCACGATTTCGTGACATATTCCATTTTCGAAAACGTCGCGATATCGTGACATATTTGGATGAAAGTGCCAAGTGATGAAAACGTCACGATTTCGTGACGTGTTTTGGAAAGAAGAGCCAAGTGATGAGAACGTCACGATTTCGCGACGTGTTTTGGAAAGAAGAGCCAAGTGATGAGAATGTCGTGATTTCATGACGTGTTTTGGAAAAAGAGCCAAGTGATGAGAACGTCATGATTTCGTGACGTGTTTTGGAAAGAAGAGCCAAGTGATGAGAACGTCACGATTTCATGACGTGTTTTGGAAAGAAGAGCCAAGTGATGAGAACGTCGCGATTTCGTGACGTGTTTTGGAAAGAAAGAGCCAAGTGATGAGAACGTCACGATTTCATGATGTGTTTTGGAAAGAAGAGCCAAGTGATGAGAACGTCATGATTTCGTGACGTGTTTTGGAAATAAGAGCCAAGTGATGAGAACGTCACGATTTCATGACGTGTTTTGGTAGAAAGAGCCAAGTGAGGAAAAGTGCGATATCGGTGGTTTTGGTGAAAGGTTTTGATAGTGGATTGAAAGAGTCAAGTGATGAAAAGATCGCGATATTCGACGATGTTTTGGAAAAAAGTGATGGAAACGTCGCGATTTTGCGACATGTTTGGGAGAGAAAGTGATGAAAATGTGATTCGTGGATGAAAGAGCTAAGTGATGGAAACGTCATGATATCGCGACACGTTTGGTAGAGTAAGGAAAAGATCATGATTTGCGACATGGTTTAAGGAGGCAAGTGATGAAAACGTCACGATTTGGTGACATGTTTTGAGTCGATCGATTTTCGATTTTTGTGAGGGATATCATGACAGTAAGGAATAGTGAGGAAAAGTCGCGATATCGTGACATGTTCCATTTTGGACCTGTCTCGTTTTTGTGATGCCATGAGCTTGGAAGAAGGAAATCAAGCCGACATATAATGAACATTAGGGTTTTAATTTAATAATATTAAAATGCTAATCCTTGTTTTTCTTTTGCAGAAAGCGATCTGGCAGTTGCATACTAGCAGAAGTAATGGCGAAAAAGACAAAAATAAGCACAGATCAAGCGAAGGCCGTCAGATGGAAATGGGAGATGCTGAGAATTTTTGGTCCATCCAGATTTTATAGATCTGGCCGCAAAGAGACTTTACGGTGTGACTAAGCAACTGCCTCATTTAATGGAATATGTCGACAATTGGCCGAAAAATGAAAATATCTACACACAGTTATCGAAATTTGCCGATGGATGCATTTAATAGGAGAATTTATGGTGAAAGTAATGGCGTGTAGAGAATTTCAACTCAGAGGTGGCTCTACGAAGATAAAATGTCAGAGAAATCAGTGACTCATCCAAATTTCTCTAAGGAATTAATGAGATGCTCCTGACAGATGCACCAAAAAGATGAAGATACCTTCACATGCAGTGCCCATTTATGGAATATATCGATGATCGACCAAAAAATGAAGATATTTACTCATAGTTACAGATGGATGAGAATAATATCGAATCGTGCCTTCTCCATTTATGGCAAGTAACCGCACTAAGATTTGCAGAATGGTTAGGGTTTATCGAAACTCTATTTTTAAAAGGCCTTATATTGTAAAACCTGGGTAGTAGGGTTTTGATGATAAGATTTAGGGTTTGGGAAGAAGATATTTCTGAAAAGATCAGGGTTTGTCCTGAGTCTATATATACTTCTTCCGGATGTAAACTCAGGAGGCAAAAACTTAGAATAAAAAGCTATTGGAGCAATTTCTTGCAAATCTTGTTGAATGCTTTGTTCTGGACTTGGAGTTGGTGTGATTTTCGTTTTCTGTGATAGCGTGGCCAGGAGCCTAATCTCTTTCGGATTGCGATAAGTTCATCTTCTTTTGTTTTTCGTCTCATTAAGGTTTATTTAATTTATGTTGTAGATCTGTGTTATCAAGATTGGATATGCTACTAGGCTTCATTCTTTTTATTGTATGCTAGGGAAAATTACAGATTTAAGGTTCAGGCCTGTTCTAATTGCTCTGTCCTCACTGTGCGAGCTAGGCTGCTGGTGAGAGATACCAATTTCAACCGACTTCCCTTCTGTTTATGATTTTCTTTCAGATCTGTTTCATCTCTGTCTTATGCTCTTAGTAGAAGGTGATCTTAGAAAGCTGGACACTTTCCTCTTTGATTTGTTCTATTGTGAAGCTAAATAGTATAACTAAAATTGGTAGTTTTGGTTTTGCAGCTAAGTTAGATAAACTTTCTCTTCTCGCCCTACCCTACTCTCTCTCTTCCCACCGATTGAATGATCCATTTTTATCTTCTTTAAAATTTGTCTTTTATTTAAATCTGCTAAAGCATAAAGAGCTAGATCAAAGAACTGATTGTAAATCTGAGTGTCCACAAAGATAACCAACTCCAAAAACATTACTTGAACTAAAGTCCCGAACCCATTGTAAGGTAACAGACAGATCCACTTGAAACTATTCCAGAAGCAGAAAAGAGTGAATAGACATTCGACCCAACTCTGTAACTCACACCTTGGATATCCAGCAAGATCCTAAAGTGAGTGGGATTTATCCCTTATAAGTGTTATCGGGATTTCATGCTCATTCTTCATAGGGTGTGTATAAAAGTCGAACCAACATTTAAAATTGGCGCTAGAAGGAGGGCCTAAACTTCGTTCACTAGTTTGTTAAGGATTGTAAGGTTGTAAGTTGCTGGTGAAAAAGTTGGATTCTACTTATAGAGTAACAAGGTCCCACTCCAGAGCTGGAGAGCTCCTTGTGCCTGAGTTAGAAACCCCAAGAAGAAGCAGCCTCAGAAGGGCCAAGTCCTTGTCTAAAATAGTTTTATCACCACTTGTAGTTACTCCAACTACAACTGAAAGTATCATCATCAATCAAGTAGTAATGGCAAACTGGTTGGGTTCCACTACCTTAAATATCCCTGGTGCAGCCCATGATCTACCCAAAAATCCTGAGAGGTATCTTCCTAGATACAAGCATGATGGAACTAGAACAGTAGAAGAACACCTAGTAGCATTCAAGAATGCTCTAAAATTGTTAAATGTATAGCATGAAGATGTGGCTTGCAGATTGTTCCCGTTCACTCTCCAGGAGGGAGCATACGACTGGTTTTTGAATCTCACTAACGATTCTATTACTAGTTGGAATGACTTGGAAAAGGTTTTTGTATCGCAATTTGGTGAAGTGATAGATCCCAGTGTATTATATCAGCAATTTTTTGGTATTAAAAGAGAAATAAATGAATCTATCTATCAGATCTTACAATGTCAGATTTCAAAAGGCTTATGGTAGACTGACGGGTTATTATGTGCCAAATGCAGACCTGGCATTAGAAATTTTTAGGAATTCTCTAGATCCAATGACTTCTATTTTCTTGAAAAGAGATGCCTCTATTACCAATCTAACAGAGGCTTATAAAGAAGCTTTGGTTCTGGAAAGACAATTGGGACCTCAACCTTTAAGTACTCATCAAATTCCTTTGGTCACACAAGGTACCCCTGTCTTCAATCCCATACCACATCAGATGATGTTGCCAACACATCAAACCCCACCGATAAGCAATCCATTGACTCTAACACCTGCTGAAAGTGTACAGAATCCAAGTAAAGAAGCTGATAACACAAGAGTCGAGGAAGTGTCAAAAATAGTCCAAAAGTTGGCAAATGACTTTTTAAGTTTTAAAAGGCAGGTTTCTACTGGGGAAAACTCAAACAGGTTTTCCTATCAGCAGAATAGATTCACTCGGCCCCCATACGAACCCAATAAGGATTATAAAGGTAAAGGGCATGATGTGAATATTTGTGACTTGGCTTTGCCTAACTGGTGCAGGATACATGCCACATCTCAACACGGGGAATTGGATTGTTTGGAATTCTGTAACGCCTTTGAAGCTTTATCTGGTGAGTTGATTTCTCCTGAACATCAAAGAAATGCGGATGGCCCAAGTTCATCCAGCCATAGTGCAGCTATGGTCTTAGATTCTTTCACTTTTCTAGGTGAGTCTGAGAATGTAGTGGAGATGCCTATGGATGAGGTGCAGGCTTTTCAACAATATAGGAGGGACAACTACAACCTCAAAAATAGAAATCCAGAGCCCAACACTACATCTACCCCTCCGGACAACTCCCACAATGTTCCTCTAGATCCATCTTCAAGTAATAACCCATCTCCACCCAAGGGAGGAGATCCAAGAGTCCCATATGGATCTATCGCTCCACTCAATAAAGGGTACAATATAGTGGAGGACATGAAGAAGATCAAGGCTAACATCACTCTCCATGAGTTAGCTCAAATTTTGGAACAAAGGGATAACTTGATTAAAACATACTTCGGGCCTACTACCAAACCTTTGGAAAAGGGAAAGAAGATGGCAAATGCAAATGTGGCCATGTATAAAGAGAAGACTGAAGTTCTGCATTTCCTACTGATCGTTCGTATATTTGGGAAAAACTTACACAACTGTCTGGTAGATTCGGGTGCTTCAGCCAATGTTATGCCTTTGGCCATTTGTCAACAGTTGGGTTTAACCCCAATGAAGTCTGAAAGAAGAGTTGTCCAATTGGATAAATCAGAGGTTAAAGTAGTAGGTGAACTTCAAAATATTCATATCCAGCTAGCATCTGAGCCAAGGGCACAACACAAAATTGAAATTCAGGTGGTAGATATTCCTGTGGGATACGGGATGCTTCTGAGCAGAGATTGGTCAAAATATTTGAATGGATACTTGGCGACTGATTTTTCACATATGTGGTTGCCATGGAAAGGTGTTGCAAACCAATTAAGGATTGAAAGAGAACCTAGGTACAAACATATGATCACTGAATATAATGCAAAAAATGAGACTATAAATATTATTGATGTAGATATTGGGGTTTATAATTTAACAACGGGACAAAATGAGAAGCTTAGTAAAGCTCATCTTGTTCATAATAATGAAGTTTGGACGCTTCATGTGGATGGGGCTAAATCTAAACAAGGTTCTGGTACGGGGGCAGTTCTTAAAGGACCTGAGAGTCAGACATATTTTATGTCTTATCGCCTACAGTTCCCTTGCACAAATAATTTAGCAGAGTATGAAGCACTGGTGCTAGGATTGAAATTTGCTTTAGACAAAGGTGTAAGAAATATCCAAGTTTTTACAGATTCAGAGTTGGTGGCCAATCAAGTTAAAGGTAAATTTCAGTGCAAAGCATCCTACTTAAAAGGATACAAACACCGAGCGTGGGATCTCATGGAGGATTTTGATGCTTTTAATTTAACGCACATACCTAGAGAGCAGAATTCACTTGCAGATGTCTTAGCTTCATCAGCCGCAAGTCTGAAGCCACTGGAAGAGTTCAAATGGAACAAATTTTTGATCGAGTTAGTCCCTTGTCCTTCGGTCCCAAATAATGTAGATAGTTTTCAAGTTTTCTCCGATGACCAGCAGATTATAAACTTTTTACAGAGTACCAATGCGTTTGAAAATGCTATAATCGATGATGGTCAAAGGGATACTCTACTGGAATAGTTAGACGATGAAAGGGGAATAATAAGGTTGAAAGATAATAGAATTTCGAAAGGGATGGTGGAACTGGAGCGACTGTTTGATGTTGACCAAATTAAGCAAAAGGTGAGTTCTGGGGATTCTATTGGTGTAGCAAATAGTGAGACTGAGAACCTGAATGTCGGGACTGAAGAAGATCCCAGGCACCTTAAGTTGGCTAAAACTTGTGACCCTAAAATAAAAAGAAATATGATTGAATTTCTTCACAGGTCCAAGGATGTTATGGCCTGGTCTTACAAAGACTTAAAGGTTTTTGATCCAAAAGTTTACACCCATGTAATACCCTTAAAAGAGTTCTGCAAACCCTTTCGACAGAAACAGAGGCATGTCAACGCTTTGCTAGAGCCCCTCATCAAGAAGGAGGTGGAAAAATTATTGAGTGCCGCCATTATTTTTCCCATTAGGCATTCTACTTGGGTGGCCAATTTGGTGCCGATCAGAAAGAAAAATGGAGAGATCCGCTTGTGTGTGGATTTTAGAAACTTGAACAAGGCATCTGAGAAAGATAATTATCCTCTGCCTTCCATGGATGAGGTGCTACAAATTGTCAATGGTTCGGAAATGATGTCTTTCTTAGACGGATTCTCAAGGTATAATCAGATACTAGTTGAAAAGGAAGACAGGATGAAAACTGCCTTCACAACCAAGTGGGGAACTTTCGCCTACAAAAGAATGCCATTTGGATTGACTAATGCCGGAGCTACTTTTCAGCGTGCAATGGATCATGCCTTCAAAGGTCTTATGGGTAAATGCATAGTTGTCTACATAGATGACTTGACAGTTTTTTCCAAATCCCGGTTTGACCACGTGAAGCACTTGGAATCTATTTTCAACAAATGCAGGGAGTTCGGCATTTCTTTGAACCCGAAGAAGTGTGTTTTTGGTGTAACTGAAGGAAAACTCCTTGGACACTTGATCACCAAAGATGGCATTTCCATGGATCCTGACAGAGTTGAAGCCATATCCGGGATACCCTTTCCCAACTCTAAGAAAGAGTTAAGATCCTTTTTTGGGAAAATTAATTTTGTCAAAAAATTCATCTTCGGCTTCGTGAAAATAGTCAAGCCACTGAATGACATGTTGAAGGAAACTGCTAAGATCGTTTGGACAACAGAAGCCAAAACAACGTTCCAGGAGATCAAATCTGCCATCCAACAAGCTCCAGTGCTGGTGAGCCTAGACTTCAGTACAAATTTTTATTTGTACTCTTTTTCTTCGAACACACACTTGCTGCGGTTTTGACCCAACGAAGAGAAACAGGGGAGCATCCGATTGCCTTCAAGAGTACCAATTTAAAGGGGCTGAGCTAAAATACTCTCGCTTGGATAAGCAAGCCTATGCCTTAGTAAGAGCAGTTAAGCAATTCAGGCACTACATACTAAGAAGCAAAGTCCATGCTATAGTTCCTGATCCAGCTGTCAAATACTTATTAAGCCAAGACGAATTGGGTGAGCTAAGAGGTAATTGGGTTACAAGACTGCAGGAATACGACTTAGAAATTTGGCCTACAAAATTAATCAGAGGACTTGGTTTGTCTCGACATATTGCTGAAATACCTGTACAAGGAGAAATTAATCAGCTGGATTCTGGATTCGATGATTGGTATGGAGATATCATTCATCTGCTGCAATTTGGAATTTGTCCATCTCACCTGAATAGAACCCAAAGAAGAGCACTAAAGCTGAAATCTGCTCATTTTCTGCTCAAAGGAGGCAACTTGTATAGAGAAAACTATGCTGGCATATTCTTAAGATGCATTTCTCAGAATGAAGTCAATGAGGTGATGTCCAGTTTTCATGAGAAGTTAGGGGCAGGGCATTCCTCAGGTTCTGCTACTGCACACAAGATATTGAGAGCAGGCTATTACTGGCCTACATTGTTTAAAGATGCACATCAACATGTGAGAACTTGCCATCAGTGTCAAACTTTTGCATCCAAAGAGGCTAATCGAGCTCTACCATTGCAACCTATTGTAATAAACAAACCTTTTATGCAATGGGGACTTGACTTTGTGGGTGTGATAAACCCAAATTCATCAATAGGGCATAAGTATGTTCTAACAACCATCGATTATTGCACAAGATGGGTTGAAGCAACAGCCACCATGAGGAGTACAACCCATGAGGTGATCGAATTTCTAGAGTCAAATGTCATAACCAGGTTTGGAGTTCCTTTGAATTTGGTGTGCGACAACGGGCCAGCCTTTCAATCATTAGAGTTTGCAGAGTGGGCATACCAGATGGGGATAGTCATCGATTTTCATCCAACTATTACCCCCAAGGTAATGGACTAGCCGAGTCCACAAATAAGAATTTGATGAATGCCATTAAGAAGTCTGCTGTAGACAAACCTAGACAATGGCACACATTATTGAAATATGCACTTTGGGCTGACAGGATAAGACATAAAGTAGCTCTTAAGACTTCCCCATTTGCTTTGTTGTATGGTATTCAGCCCATTGTTCCTATTTCTTTGAAATTGCCCACTTATCAATTTGTTTTAGACTATTTTGAGGATCAAGCAGATGCAGAGGCTCGTGTTTTGGATTTAACTAATTTGCAGGATGAACGACTTCAAGCCCTGGAACATTTCAGTCAGCACCAAGAAACAGTCAAGCGCTGGTTTGACAAAAGAGCCAGAGTGAAGGCCTTCAGACTCGCAGACCTGGTGCTTCTATGGGACAAAGCCCATGAAAAGAAAGGTAAACACACAAAGTTGCAGCCGCTATGGATAGGGCCATACCAGATTGCCGAGATCCTAGGTAATAATGCATTTCGTCTACAGGACCTCGAGGGTAATTTTTTGAACCTTCCTGTTAATGGTCAATACCTAAAGCATTATTTCTCAACTGTTCCATCCAATACATCGTTTGAATAAATCACAAAGACGTTGTAAAATATGTATATGTTATAAATAAGGTTTGAAGTAGTGTGTTTTTATTTTTGTTTTATTTTAGGTTGAAGTTATGTGTTTTATCCTTTGGGGTCTGTACAAATTTCTCTTTAGCTTTTAAAATTTGTTTGTTTAAGTTTTGCCTGGGCAGCAAAGAAAGAATCAACCTTTAAAAATTGTTTTATTCTGAGTTCAAAATCCTGTGTTCATTTTGTTTTATTCTAATTAAGAGATAGTCTGCTTAAACTGAACAGTGGAACTATTTTGTTATTCAGAACAACAGTAGAAAGATAATTGGATTTTGTGTCTTGCTTGCCACAATTATTTTAATTATAAAGAAACTACTATACTGTTTGGCTGAAGAACTCCCAGGGAATCCAAGAAAAGTTGGTCGTAAGAGGGGACTCTGATTCATGAAATTATTTAAGTGTCCATAGAGGCTATCGGTACCCAGGCTGAAGTAGTTAGTAGATCGATGAAATATAAAAAAATTGTTTTTAGCAAGGCTTTCCAGATTTCGGTATATTTCAAAAGAGAGAGAGAGAGAGAGAAGGTGAAAGTTGAGCAAGGCAACATAAAACTGGCACTCTTTTATACAAAAAAAAAAAGAAGAGAAGAAGTTATGTGATGAAAGAGATAGCCAAGGCTCCAGAAGATGTTTTCTTTTACCAAGTTGTAGATACCACCTCATAGTTGTGGATCAGGGTCGTGAAAATCTAAAGAGTAACTCTGTCGGGGTTGTAAAAGGCTAAACTAGTAAACAGAGCCCTACTCGGTTTCCCCTTCACAATCTAAAAAAGCTGATCAATCCGAAGTAAAACATTCGAAGGCCCAGTCATCCTTGAAGAAAGTTTTATACGCTTATAATTGCACATCAGAATCTTCCTTAAGTGATTCAACCTAGTATGTCCTTGGGAAATTTTAACAACTATCATGTAGTAGTTAAATTATTTTGAAGAATATTTGTGGCAAAGCATGGTACATGGTCTATATTGTTTTGAAACTAGAGTCCTGGATTCTAAAATAGTGCTACTATTTTCCCCGTAGATATCGCCATTTGTTGAGAAGCAACACACCCCCACTAAAAAAATGAAATTCCATCCTTTGAAAATATTTAGTTTTCATTTTGCCGTAGGGACCCTCTTGATGTTTTTCAGGTTTTAATTCCAAATTTTGCTTGCCTCCTTCTTCTTCAAGTTTTGCATATACCAAAGTATCCAAGTAGGCTTGCATATGGCTTTGATTTCAATTTAGAATTCATTTTTTAAATGTTAGAATCATTCTGAGTAAAGAAGATCTTTCACTAATATGTAAAAATGCAGAATACAGATGAATAAATTCATTGGAGTCAACCTACAATTTTTGGAAAATTTGCTAAGTGGAAGTAACTTGAAGAAACGTCGCGATTTCACGACATATTCCATTTTTGGAAACGTCACGATTTCGTGACATTTTCCATTTTTGAAAACGTCGCGATATCGCGACATATTTGGACAGAAAGAGCCAAGTGATGAAAACGTCGCGATTTCGCGACGTGTTTTGGAAGAAGAGCCAAGTGATGAGAATGTCATGATTTCGTGACGTGTTTTGGAAAGAAGAGCCAAGTGATGAGAACGTCGTGATTTCGCGACGTGTTTTGGAAAGAAGAGCAAGTGATGGAAACGTCACGATTTCATGACGTGTTTTTGAAAGAAGAGCCAAGTGATGAGAACGTTGCGTTTTCACGACATGTTTTGGAAAGAAGAGCCAAGTGATGAGAACGTCATGATTTCGCGACGTGTTTTGGAAAGAAAGTTCAAAGTGATGAGAACGTCATGATTTCATGACATGTTTTGGAAAGAAGAGCCAAGTGATGAGAACGTCATGATTTCGTGACGTGTTTTGGAAAGAAGAGCCAAGTGATGAGAATGTCACGATTTCGTGACGTGTTTTGGTAGAAAGAGCCAAGTGATGAAAACGTCGTGATTTCACGATAGATGAAAGAGTCAAGTAAGAAAAACGTCGTGATTTCATGACAGATGAAAGAGTCAAGTAAGAAAAACATCGTGATATTGCATGGATTGAAAGAGTCAAGTAAGAAAAACGTCACGACATCGCAACAGGTTTTACTTGGAAACAAAACTCGACGAAAACGTTGCGATGTCGCGACAAGTCTTAAGCAGGAGATAAAAGTGATGAAAACATCATGATTTCATGATGTATTTGGATTGAAATGGCCAAGCAAAAAATGTGTCGCGATATCGCGACATATTTGGATTGAAAGATCCAAGCGACAAAAACATCGTGATATCGCGACACATTTGGATCAGAAGCAAAGCTCAAGGAAAGCGTCACGATTTTGTGACAAGTTTTAACTGGAGGAATCAAGTGATGAAAACATCATGATTTCATGACGTGTTTTGGCAGAAAAGAGTCAAGTGAGAAAAACGTCATGATTTTGGATGGGTTTAGTGGAAGCAAAGTGATGAAAATGTCATGATATCGTGACATGTTTTGGAAGAAGCGAAGCTTGACGAAAACGTCGCGATATCACGATGACGTAAGCTTGGCAGAAGTAAAGCAAGCAAACGTCGCGATATCGTGACATATTTTGATTTCATGAGAATAGTGAGAGAAACGTCGCGATATCGCGACATGTCCCATTTTTGGACCTGTCTCATTTTTGCGATGCCATGAGCTTGGAAGAAGGAAATCAAGCTGACATATAATGAACATTAGGGTTTTAATTTAATAATATTAAAATGCTAATCCTTGTTTTTCTTTTGTAGAAAGCGATCTGGCAGTTGCATACTAGCAGGAGTAATGGCGAAAAAGACAAAAATAAGTGCAGATCAAGCGAAGGCCGTCAGATGGAAATGGGAGATGCCGAGAATTTTTGGTCCATCTAGATTTTATAGATCTGGCCGCAAAGAGACTTTACGGTGTGACTAAGCAGTTGCCTCATTTAATGGAATATGTCGACAATTGGCTGAAAAGTGAAAATATCTACACACAGTTATCGAAATTTGTCGATGGATGCATTTAACAGGAGAATTTATGGTGAAAGTAATGGCGTGTAGAGAATTTCAACTCGGAGGTGGCTCTACGAAGATAAAATGTCAGAGAAACCAGTGACTCATCCAAATTTCTCTGAGGAATTAATGAGATGCTCCCGGTAGATGCACCAGAAAGATGAAGATACCTTCACACGCAGTGCCCATTTATGGAATATATCGATGATCGACCAGAAAATGAAGATATTTACTCATAGTTACAGATGGATGAGAATAATATCAGATCGTGCCTTCTCCATTTATGGCAAGTAACCGCACTAAGATTTACAGAATGGTTAGGGTTTATCGAAACTCTATTTTTAAAAGGCCTTATATTGTAAAACCTGGGTAGTAGGGTTTTGATGATAAGATTTAGGGTTTGGGAAGAAGATATTTCTGAAAAGATCAGGGTTTGTCCTGAGTCTATATATACTTCTTCCGGATGTAAACTCAGGAGGCAAAAACTTAGAATAAAAAGCTATTGGAGCAATTTCCTGCAAATCTTGTTGAATGCTTTGTTCTGGACTTGGAGTTGGTGTGATTTTTTTTTCTGTGATAGCGTGGCCAGGAGCCTAATCTCTTTCGGATTGCGATAAGTTCATCTTCTTTTGTTTTTCTTCTCGTTAAGGTTTATTTAATTTATGTTGTAGATCTGTGTTATCAAGATTGGATATGCTACTAGGCTTCATTCTTTTTATTGTATGCTAGGGAAAATTATAGATTTAAGGTTCAGGCCTGTTCTAATTGCTCTGTCCTCACCTGTGCGAGCTAGGCCGTCATGGTGAGAGATACCAATTTCAACCGACTTCCCTTCTGTTTATGATTTTCTTTCAGATCTGTTTCATCTCTGTCTTATGCTCTTAGTAGAAGGTGATCTTAGAAAGTTGGACACTTTCCTCTTTGATTTGTTCTATTGTGAAGCTAACTGGTATAACTAAAATTGGTAGTTTTGGTTTTGCAGCTAAGTTAGGTAAACTTCTCTTTCTGCCCTACCCTACTCTCTCTGTTCCACCGATTGAATGATCCATTTTTATCTTCTTTAAAATTTGTCTTTTATTTAAATCTGCTAAAGCATAAAGAGCTAGATCAAAGAACTGATTGTAAATCTGAGTGTCCACAAAGATAACCAACTCCAAAAACATTACTTGAACTAAAGTCCCGAACCCGTTGTAAGGTAACAGACAGTCCACTTGAAACTATTCCAGAAGCGAAAAAGAGTGAATAGACATTCGACCCAACTCTGTAACTCACACCTTGGATATCCAACAAGATCCTAAAGTGAGTGGGATTTATCCCTTATAAGTGTTATCGGGATTTCATGCTCATTCTTCACAGGGTGTGTATAAAAGTCGAACCAACAATATCTCTTGTCAAAATATCACCATCTTTTTATTCCTCTATAGTAGATATATTTTCACTAAATTTTTTTGGAAGATATTTAAAGATATTATCACAAACATCATCTTCTTCAATATCAAGTCCAAGTCCTTGCATGGTGTTAACAACCTCATCTACCCGAAGTAGATAAGTACTAATTTTTTCCTCATCCTTCATTTTTAAATCTTCAAATTGTCCCTTGAGATTTTGTATCTTTACCTTTTTGACACTTTTATCTCCTTCATATATGCTTTGTAACTTATCCCAAACTACTTTTCCTGATTTGCAATGCATAACCTTTATGAACTATGTTCTATGCAAACCTCTCAAAATTTCATTCATTTCTTTTAAATTGTAATGATGTAGAATCTTACCATCTTTATATGTAGGTGGAGTGGCTGGTGGTGTGTATCCATTTTCAACTACTTCCCATATTTCATTACCAAATGCCATCAGATGAATCTTCATTCTCATACTCCAAAATATATGATCGCTTCCATCAAATACTGGTATTGAATTATTTGAGGACCCATTCTTATAATCCATTGTGTTCTTGAAATATTTCCTTCAATCTATTAAACTCTTTTGAAGGAACCCACTCTGATACCAATTGAATAAAACAAGCTTATACTGAGAGGGGGGGTGAATAGTATAAGACCACTTTTTACTTTTCTTTACCAATAAATATTTTGCAATGTATAGATAGCAATATCAATAGTAGTAATCAAAGCAAAGCACAAATCACCACACACAATAGAGATACCAATTTAACGTAGTTCACCCAATGTGGGCTTCTCCACGGAGAAAATATTTCACTAAAATTTTCTTAATCAATCTCTTGGGAATACTTTACCTATTATAATGTTTATGGACATCTGTCTAGAGGAGACACCAATCCCCTAATCAAGTTCATGGATCTCTATCCATAGGAGAACTCTTTTCCCCTTATCTTTGGTTGATGATATTCTATAGGAACTACTACCTCCACTACACTAGCTAATGGATCTCTATCCACTGAAGACACCTATCCTCACTACCCTAGCTAATGGATCTCTATCCATTGGAGACTATCATCCTCTATACTCTGTCACCTCCAAATATTTATCTTAGCTCTATATCAAATTTGCACTAAACGCAGTCATTCGATCTAGCACAAATCTGCTCAATCTCTATCTCTAGTATGGCACAAACTTGTCCTTAAATATACACCAAACTTTGTCCTCAAATCTGCACTAAACATAGTACTTCGATCTAGCACAAATCTATCCTCAATCTCTATCCTCAAGCCTTAACACAAATCTTGATCCAATCACAAATCAACACTACTAGATCTACCTCAAACCTTAACTCAAGGTTTGAACAAATCAATCAATCAAATCTGCTCACAAGTCTTCTCAAAGACTTATCTCAAATATGCCTTGTAATATTCCACAAAAGCTCACATTGATCTGTCCACCAATCCTCTCTAGAACTTGTCCAATATTCTCAACAAGTCCTCACTATAAATTTTCCAATCTCCTCAATAATTTCTATTCTCAAACTTTGTATTGTAAGCTTCCACAAAAGCTCACAGAAATCTATTCACAAGTCTTCTCAAAGACTTACCTCAAATCTGCTCAACAAGTCCTCACTAGAAATTTTCCAATCTCATAGAAATATTAGAGAATTATTAGAGACTCAGTATGTTTCACATTCACCACAATGCTCAATTACTTTCAATTTCTCTTTTTACCATAGAAACATATAGAGAATTGTTAAAGATGCAATATGCTTCACACTCACAAATTCTCAGTCACTTTCAATATCTCTTTTATCACAAAAATATATAGAGATTTTTTAGAGACTCAATATGTTTCACATTCATCAACACTCAACCTCTTTCTCAAATCAATTCAGAATATAGAGCAATTTATTTCACAAAAATTGATCACATCAACACATCCACTTGAGTAGGCTCAACCAACTCTACTCAACCAATCACTCAATGAAATAATCCTTGCTCACAAACCCTAGTCCAAACTTATGAAAATTCACTCAAATGTTTCAAAAATGCTTATAAACCAATATCACATAACAATGATACTTATGATCTTTGCAAATCCTAGTTCAAGTTCTTCACTCAACTAATTGTTTTAACAACAATTCTAGTCTCACATAACAATGATACTCATGATCTTTGATAACTTCACATAACAATGATACTCATGATCTTCGCATAAACTCTAGTTCAACTTCCTCACTTAACTAATCACTTCAACAACAATTCTTATCAAACAAGATTTTATCAACAACTATTTATTCCAAAAAAAACCTTTTCACTCCAACTTGACATTCACAACTTTCAACAATCACTCACTAGGAATATGTACCCATACCTTTTGTTTGATGTAGAAGTTCCCTTAGAAAACCTGTCTCAATCACAATTTCCTTCTTTCTATTTTTCAATGGTTAGATGACCAAAATATCACTCTAATACTTTCTCAAAATATTCCTTAGTCAAAAAAATAATCAAAGCTCAAATACACCTTATTGCTCCATCTTAAAATAATATCCAACACCACAAATATTTAAACAAAACACTTCTTCTAAAACTCTAACTCATCAAAATAACATCTTAACAATTCAGTTTCATCATAATATTTTTCATAAAGATATCTCAAAAATAATCCAAACCCTACTTATGACTCCCTGCATAATATTGCATTAATTAAATAAATCACTTTATAAAATAATGCAATAAGTCAATCTCTCACTTTTCTAAGGTAAAACAAAATTACCCTAGCTTTTACTTTAGCAAAAATAACCCTTTATATAAAAAATATTTCCTCAACACTTAGGTTAATTTCAAAATTTAACTTCCACCTTATCCCTCCTAAACCTTAGCAAAATAAATTAAAACAGTTTCCAAAATAATATTACCACTTTTCGTTATCTGAGGGGATCGAAACTTGACATAAAACTCTCAAAATGCCTTGGTTGTGGCTTCCACACCACGTGAGCCACGTGCTCCACTTAGATCCTCAAAGCACATGTGCTTTGACTCCTTCAAACCCTTAAGAGCTCTTGGCTCTTCCTTCGACGCCAGCAAAACCACACACTATGCTATTTGGGAGGCACACGTTTCAAAATTTGCACGACCTTCTTTTCGCTTAAGGAAGATGCAATAAAATTGATTTTAAACCTTAGGAATAGCTATGGTATTTATACTGTATGAATTCCCTTGTCACACACATCGACGAAGAGGAAAATGCATCAGGGAAACAATGTTGTCGTAGGTGCTACCAACTTTACCTTCGAAATATATTTATTTATAATTATTTAAATTCAAAGGAATTTAAATATTATAAATTAAATATTTAAATCTCCTTTGGGATTTTAAAATAAAAGCCTCCTTAGGTTTTAGAAAACCTTTTTGATTTGCCCAACCATGGTTTTAATAAAAACCTTTTATTTTGTGCTTCACATAATATTTAAAAATAAATATTATGAAGCTCTTTTGCCACCAAACTTTTGCATTACTCCTTTTGACCTTTTGACATCAATGACAATTCATCCTTGAAATCAATGACAACTTCATCTACTCAAAATGTCCAACATCTACCATGAGGTCTTGGATGGATTGTATTCAATTAGGATTTATGGCTAAATCCTATTTTATTTATATATGACCAAGTAATTTACCTTTTGGACCATGAAAGTGGTTTAATTAGAATTTAGAGAAATATCATATTCTCTACACCTCTAGAAGACTAACTGTTAGAAATATTAAGTTGTCATTGATGTCAAAGGCAGAAATATCTTCAAGGATGAAATGATGATGTCAAAGGTAGAAATATCTTCAAGGATAAAATGTTGAGTTGTCACTAAGTGCAAGGCAAATATCTTCAAGGATGCTTTAATATTTAAATAATATTTAAATTTTAAAGTAGGAGGTTTATATTTAAATCAAAGGATTTAAATATAGTTTAAATATTTAAAGGTTAAATATTTAAATGTTGGGAAACCTCCTTGAGTGCACCATGCAAAAGTTTGAAAGTTTCAAATATTCAAATTTATGGGCCGACTTCATTGGGCGTGCATGAAAAAGCATATAAATAAAAGCCCTTAATTCACTTTGGACTTGGCTATGTTATTTGAAGAATATCCATCATGCTAAGTGTGAGTGGTAGTGAGTAGAAGGAGGAAAAGAGGAGTGCAAGTTCGGTAGCATAGAAGAAGGAGAATTTCAATATTTTATCCTACCCCTTTTGATTTCATCTACTGGAGTAGCCCAGTTGGTTGCCTATCTTGTGCTAAGGTGCTATGATGCAGAAGGTCTAAGGATTGAGTCCCATCGGTGCAATTTTTGTTGTATTCTATTATTTGAAAAAGCACGAGGAAGAAGGTAAATACTTTTGTGTGCTTCTTTCATTTCATCCATTGGGGTAGCCTAGTCTTTTGCCTAGTCTATGCTAAGATGCTAAGAAGAAGAAGGGTATAGGTTAAAAACTCATCGGTGCCAATTTTTGCTATGGTTTTATTGTTTGGAAAAGTGCAACAAAGGAGTCAATATTATTATCACACCTTTTGGTTTCATCCGGTTGGTTAGCCTAATTGGTCACGAGCCGCATTAAGGTGCTACACTACTAGAGATCAGAAGGTCGAATCCCATTCGTGCTTTCTAAGTTTTGATGTGAGGCAAGGGTAAAGGTTTTTGATTAATTTTGAAAGGACGATATAAGTATTGATGTTATAAGGTTTTATTTTACAAATTTTATAAAGGGAAGATATAAGGGATATGTTGTTAAAATAAAACTTTATTTTGCAAGTTTTAAAAGGGAGATATAAGGAGTTATTTATAAGCTTTATTGTGTATGTTTTAAATGAAGTGATAAAGGTTTAAAGTGGTTGATTTTCTATTTAATTCAAGAAAAAAAATAGAATTATTGACCAGATTTGAAAAGCATATGCTAGAAGAAGATCATCATTACTGAGGTAGATTTGGAGGGCACAAATCTGGAACAATTCAAGGTTTCAAAGAATATTGAGTGCACATATTCATCCAAAATTTGACAAGGAAGGACATTTAAGCCAATTCAAATAAGAAAGAAAGGTGCACATGGTAGTGGAAGAAGAGCAAGGTAGAAGCATCTCCAAGACAACACACAAGTAAGTTATCCAATGCTAGACTTGAGCTACCTTTAAAATATAATAAATGTGAGATATGTGGAAGCAACCGACTTAATGAGAGTGAAGAACATATTGGTCATTTGAAGCTTACTACATTAGTGCTTATCATCCTCCATATGTTCTTGAATATTTCTAGGTAAAATGTATGTGTGTTGCTTTTAGTTGAGGAAAGCAAAGGTGAAGAACTTGATGCCATTACTAATCATGTTTTGTAGTAAATTTATGCATTAGTTATGATTGAATTTTGGAGTAAATGTGTAAGGATTATAGATCAAATTTATGAGCAATTTTTGGAGCATATGTGAGCAGGTTTTGGAGTAGATTTGAGCAGGTTTTGTGAGTAGGTTTAGGAGCAAATTTGATCAGGTTTTGGAGAATATTTGAGCAGGTTTTATGAGCAAGGAGATTTGTGTCTCCTATGGATTGGTGTCCATAAACTTGAGCAAGGGTATTTGTGTCTCCTATGGATTGGTTTCCATGAACTTGAGAAATGGGATTGGTGTCTCCTATGGATTGGTGTCCATGAACTTGAGCAAGGGTATTGGTGTCTCTTGTGGATTGGTATCCATGAACATGAGAAAGGGGATTGGTGTCTCCAATGGATTTGTGTCCACAAACTTGAGCAAGGGAATTGGTGTCTCATATGGATTGGTGTCCACAAACTTGAGAGGGGATTGGTGTCTCCAGTGGATTGGTGTCCATGAACTTGAGCTAGGGGATTGGTGTCTCCTATGGATTGGTGTCCACAATCTTGTATAGGATATTGGTGTCTCCTATGGATTTTTGTCCAGGTGATTGGTGTCTCTTATGGGTTGATGCCCATGAAATTCATTTAAAAATATATAAGTAATATTTTTGTTGTGGTTTTCTCTTGAGAGGGTGTTTCCACATAAAATATTTGTCTCTTATGTGTATGGTGATGTGTGCATTGTTTCATTATTGCATTGATATTATTTGAAGTTATTGCTTTGGAAAGAAAAGATAAAATTTTTATCTTATACTATTCACGCTCCCCCCTCTCAATATAAGCTTGTGTTCTTCACTAACTCAATATGGTTGGTGTTAATACTCCTAATATTAAAAAATACTGTTAAATCATCAAGTTATATAATAATAGTCTCTTCTATAAGCCCAATACAATCTATATCCATATACCTTTGGAAGGTTTCCCCCGCATTTGATAGACCAAATGACATATGCTCATATGCAAAGGTTCCCCATTTTGTGGTGAATGTTGTTTTATGTTAGCCTTTATATTTAACATAAATTTGATTATATCCTAAGAATACATCAAAAAGTGATAATATCTATGACCTAGATATTTGATCAATTGTAGGCAATGGTTTGTGATCCTTTAAAGAAGCCCTTTTCAAATTATTGAAGTCCACACAAAGCATTATATCCCTATTTGTTTTGCATACCAAGACCAAATTGACAATCCGTGTACAGTTTTTGATTAGGAATATAATTTAATCTTGTAGAAGCTTCAATAGTTCCATCTTCATCATTTATTATATTGTAGAATCTATAGGTATATATTTTTATTTGAAAATCTTGGCATTAATATCCAATTTAATAATATGCTATATGATGTTATGGTTGTATACCTTAAGATATTTGTATGACAAAGTAATAATATCTTTGTACTTACCAAAGAGATATTTGTAAAGGTATTTTTTTCTTTATAATGTGTAATCTTTCCCAAGTAGTAGACTCTTCACTCCAACTACCTTGACTAGGTGATATGAAGAAAATATTATCTTGAGACTAGTTTTCCTTATACAATCATGAAGGTTAAACAATATTTCTAGGGTGATCAAGCCTTTGGAAATCTAGTTTGAATTCAATTGTATGACTATATTTTACATTGTCCCCATACTCATAATTTTCTTTGGTGTATTGATATTTATTGATTAGAAAATCTATGATTCACTCATCATTATTGAAGAGGTGCGAGTGACCAGAGTTATCAAGTATAATTACTATGAAAATAACCTCTAATTCTTTTGGTTTGTCCCACATACCATTGGTGGGGTTAAATTTGGTTGCCATTCCTACCAAATCATCTATATTTGTGTTTAACTCTCTCAATATTGATTTGATTTCATATGAATTGAAACTTTCAAGCACATCTTATACTCAATATTTGTAAGACTTTAGGTGCTTTTTGTTTATAGTGCACTAGAAATTTGATCTTATGTGCAATTAAATTAGAGTTGTCATATATTCTTAAGTTCTTGGTTCCTATATTTTTAGATTTTCTAAAACGAGTGTAGAGTGATTCATATTATGCCATATTATTGGTAGTATTGAACAATAACCTATAGGCATAATGATTATATGCACCTTAAAAATTGATGAATTGCATGACAATGCCTATTTCATTTCTAGTTTTGGTGTCTTCAAAGTAAATAGTTCATGTCTTGTTAGATCCTCAACTTGGTAAGATAGGGAGATTTGAAGGATTTTTTATGATTTATACTCAACCTTGGGTTTTTTGTCATATTAAAACACATAAATTATGTCTACCTCTACATCTTGGTTGCTTTCTAGATGTTCATCATTTTTTATGAATTTTGGTGGTTCATTCTAATTAATTGTATTCTCAACCTTAATATTATGTAGGAAGTAGTTTTAATACAGTTCATTACCAATTCTAATTATTTTTCTATCTTTCAGAAACATACATATGAGTATAATCCATTACCATGTAACCATCCCATGATATCTTATGCATCCACTTTTTGGGCAATATCATACCAATATACAATGGTAGATCCATGACTATCACTATTGTATTGCTACAAATTTTAGATATTTGGCTATAGTCATGAATAAACCTTTCAGTACCCCAATTGCATTGACCCTTGTGCCATCCATTTAGATATGGTTTTAAACCATCTTATAATAAGGGAGATCTATTTGTTCATTAATTCTTTTGGGTACAATAGTGATTGTTGCACCCAAATCAACTATGCAAATTTTAAAAATATAATTTTCAATATTGAGTTTCACATAGAACATAGGTGGGTTTAGTAGGTTTAGTTTCAAAAAAAATCATATATTTGATGCATTAACCTAGATGATGTATGGATGTTCTACCATCAAATTTTGTTAATTTCATATTAGTTGGAGTGGATTTAAGCTTCATACCTCTAGAATATATCTTATATTTTTCTTTTAGAGTTTTCTAGAGTAGCCCCACTATCATAGTAGGGCTAATGCTTCTAACATGCTAATATTGTCTAGTGCTCTTTTCATATCCTTTACTATATTGAATATTAATTTTATAGAGGTGCATTGTTTTCTCATTATAAAATTTGGATATTACTTAGAGATTTTTTGTTTATCCTTCTCTCATGAGTGAAGGACACACTAAAACCTCTGAGTAATATTCTTATTTTCTCTAATGTACGTGATATGATCTATTTAATTTTCTTTGAGAATATCTAATGGTAGATCATGGCTTTGTATTAGTGTTAACCATGTGATTATGAGTCTAATACCTTCTCAAGGTATCTAATATTTTGTTAGGTAAACCGTATTTCAAGTTTATTAGTTCTACGATGGTTGCCAATGTTTATTTGCAACATTGTTCTGATTTATCAAAGTCTTAATCGCCTCCATCATTTTAATTCATTGTACAATTATTGTTGGACTTGTTTCTAGAAATGAATGAAGCAAAGGAGGGATGAAAGTTGTGATGAAAAGGCTACAATTGATATCATGTTTGATCTAGGATGAATAATACATGGTGATGTGAAAAGGTGAATGAAATCATTTTGTTGGGGATTAGAGGTCAATGAAAAGTTGGGTGTAGAATTTGGTATATATTTTTATGGGAAATTTAGGCATCATAGGCCATTGGTGGAGTAGGGTGTGTCTTACCTACTAAAATGATAATATCCTCTCCTATAGTCACTTATTTGAATATTATATCTAGAATACAATGATTATCATTTCAAACTATTAAAGCTAAATCATATTGTAAACCATTAATGCAATATGTTAATACTTGCTCTTCATTTGACATAACATTTTATGGAATTAGGTTAAGTTCTCTCAAGAATTTAGCTTTGAAATCATGGATAATTTCTTGAGGGTACCTTTGCATTATGTTTAATTAAAATAAAACTAAGTAACCCTTTACCATGCTATCAAACCTATGCATCAATGGTTCTACTAATGATACCCAACTAGTCATTGAATTATTTGGTAATCCCCTATACCATAAAATAAGTTTATCATGAAAGGAATATATTAGTAAGTATACCATGATGTCCTCCCCATAAATACAATGAATTGAATTTTAGCATAAATAATTCACTAAGGTAAGCCAATGTCATCTTGTTTTGATTCCCATCAAAGGTAGGTAGTGTGTTTGTAGCTACTGAGAGAATAGGAGAATAGACCACTGGGTTTAGTAGTCTTGGTAGGTCCAAATAGGAAGTTGTTTTATGGCCTAAGAGGTATTCTTGAATTGTTTTATTGAGGAGAAGGTTGGTTGTACTATTTTTAAGGAGGCGGTATATTATATAACCATGATGTATATGCAAAGGGTATGGAGGATATGGATGCAAAGGATAGTGAGGTAGAGGATACTAAGGTGTCTAATTTTGTTAATGCCACTACTAATTTTAAGGTGTTTTAACATTCTATTGTGAATAAGGATAGTTTAACCCTATCCATAGAATTCCTTGGTTTTGAAGAGGTGGAACTTTCATTTTTTCTATACTTGATTAGTTAGAGTAGTGTTAACCCCTATTGGTTACCTAGCATAGTTACAAATAATTTATTGCGCATTCTAAGTAAAGTTCATATTTTAGCCTAACAACCTTATGAGAGTTAAGTATTGACTTAGAGGGATGTTGGATGTATTTGATAAACTATATCCATGTGAGATCTAGGTTGGAGGATTACTTGTAGGAAGGATGTTCAACATTCTAGAGGTTGAAAATGGTTTGTAGAATTGACTTGCAAAGAGTAGGCTATTTTTAAGGTTTTTTATGATAATCAATATCTCATATAGAGAATTATTGTGAGGCAAGGTAGGGGCTAAATTAGATCACGTATGGTTTGCTAGAGTTTATGAATAACTCATTTATTGACTTAAGTAACTAATTTATGGTGGCAAGGGGATTTGGGTAATTGGATTGGCTTTTGGGTTTTTATCCTTTGACAATATAGGATTGGATACTATAATTTATTTGGAATCATCCTCTTAATATACTCACATGGTATTTTTTCTTTCTTTCCTTTAGTGCTTCTTCAATGGTATGCAAGTATGTCTTCCATTTAGTGATATTTTTATTTTTTGAGCCTTTGATCATGTATTCTTAGTCTTATGTGTATGTACCTACATGGATAGAGTTTTAGGATAAATATTTTTATATATTTTTAAAGTTTGACTATTAGGTGATTTGCTAAAAAAATAGTGCAATTCGTTGATAATTTTGAGGTGATTTGCTAGGAGGAAGTAATTGTGTAAAATACTATAAATAAAGTGTTATGCCTAAAAAATGTAAGAAATTTGTTTGCTATTTTCAATCTATTTTCTTGCAACTTTACACTTAGATTTTTTTTTGCAGAAAAAATGGATCCAAGTATATTTCTTGGAACAAATTATCTTCGAGACTAGGGTAAGTCACCTTCTTGTAAGGGTGGGAGGAAGAAAATTATATTACTTAGTAAATTGGTTTTCATACTTGAGATAAATTTCTTTTTAAATCTATCTTGGATGAATTTTATTGTGGGAAAATCATTTATACTTTTTGAGTGAATTACTTATTGTTTTAACCATTGAAAAAAAATGGATTAGAACCTATCTTAATTTTTTTTTATTGATGGCAGATGCATATACGAAATTAGATTCAAATTTTAATGTTGTGTGAATGATATTGAAATTGTTATCCTTTGTAAATATTCTAAATTTTTAAAATGTATTCCAGAGTTGTTGTTCGCAAAGCACTTACAAAATTTGAGCATAAATAAGAAAAAATGATCAATTTTCAAGTCAAATTAATATTGGAACTAAAAATTGAGTTCTTGGCATTGATAAATCACTCTAGAATTGACCTATAAAAATGCATATTTTCTTATGTAAATCACTTGATGAGACAAGGGAGATTGCATTCCAACCAAATCACTTGCTTTTGATGCCTTAGTGATTTTTCAAGTATTTCTCAAAATGGAGCAAATCGCTTGATAATCATGACTTTTAAAAAAAATTCCCAAATCACTCCATCCATTACAAATGCAATTTTGGTTCAAAAATTGAGAAATTTATTGCTAGAAATAAAAATGAGGTTTTGTCCACTAGACATACTAGAAACTATGTTGAATCAAGAAATTGTCCTAACTTCTAATTAATGTTTTGCACCACCAATTTGAGTTCCAAAAAGGTTGGATGGGATTTCCAATGAATTATTTGAACCTATTAATTGAGGCCAACTCCCCACTATCCTTACATAAAACCCCTACACTTATATAAACTAGATTGATTGAAAATAAATTGTGAAAAGAGAAAATGCATGAATAGTAAAATATGAAATAAATTTGTTTGGAAGTTTAGAGTGCAAGAAATTTAAAGCAAATACAACTTTTAAACAATTTATGATAAGTCCAATAACTTCATTATCTATTCACTTATTTGATTATGAAATTAATATGTGAATGCCAATATGGGCTAGAATTTCCATGCAATAACTGTTGCACACTTAGAAAAATAGGATGATGGTGCCACTTATGGAATGCTCGAAGACTTTCCTGCTTCTTAAAATATCATGAGTTTGAAGTATATCATAGGTTTTGTAGAGTGTATCTCCCAATTTTCATGGCCAAAAGATGATTACAATGAGGGCCCTTGGCCCTTATTTATAGCAAAAGTGTACACCTTAGTTACTTGGGATGATAAATAATCACTCCTAGTAAAAGTAAATATTTAGGGCAACCTTAGAAAAATGTTGCACCTTCAAATGATACATGCCTTCACTCATGGCTCTAACAGACTTAGAAGGCTTCCAAAATGACTAATAGTGCAACTACATGCAAAACTATTACATTCCAAAATATTTTCCTTAGGATCCATACGTTAATTATACTCTTGCAACTATTGAAGTGATTCACTTTGGCATGGTGAGTGAACCGCTCATATTTTACAAGAAAATTGCTTGTATTTATAGGAAAACTAGATAATTTTGTTGAATGAACCACTCCCTTTGTTGGGATTTTAACTAACCATTTTTATTAATCATTCAAATATTTAAATACAACCTTGGTGGTTATAACCACAAAACCATAGTAAAATTTTAGTACAATAAGTTATAACAATAATAAGAAACAACCTAGTAAGTTATAAATAGATCTAGTGGTTATAACAAATATTACACATTGCTAATAATATAATAACCACTTAACATCCCCCCTTATTACATTATTTGGCATACCAATATGGATGCAAAAAATTTAAATTTGATACTTGCACCTTTGTGAAAATATCTACAATATCTTCTTTGGCGAGAATGTACTAGAGATAAATTTGGTTATTTTGAACTTGTTCTTGAATTAAATAACATTGAACTTGAATGTGATTTGTTATTTCATGAAATACTAGTTTCCTAAACAATTTTAGAACACCTTGAATTATCACAATTCAATATCATTGATTAAATTTTAGATACACCCATATCTATTAGTATGTAATATAATTGTATCGCTTCACACACATCTCCTTTTATAGTGTGATACCCTACCTCTATGGATGATAATATAATTGCCTATTGTTTCTTGCTATTCCATGGGATAGGTCCAAATCTTAGATGAAACACATATCCAAATATTGACCTTCTATCATCAATAGATCCAACATAATCTGAGTCTATGTATCCTTATAGGAAAAAATTATCATTCTTCTTATACTCCAAACTATATTATACAGTGTCAAAAACATAATATAAAATCCTCTTTATTGCTGTCCAATAATTCACCTTTAGTTTGTGTAAAAACCGCAAAAGATAACTCATCGCAAAGTTGATATTAGATTTTGTGTTTGTCAAGTATATGAGACTCCTAATCAACTAACAATAAATAGTACTAAATGCCTATGACTATTTATCATATTGGGATAGTTTTAAAACTTTCTCAATTGTTGTTGCCTTTGGTTTATAGTATCTCATCCAACATTATTAAAGTAATATATTAGAATACTTCATCTATGATACCACAATATGATTCTTTATTTGCAATACTTCCAAGCCAATATAATAGTACAAAATTCCTAGATTTGTCATGTTAAATGGTTTTTTAAAGTTATTCTTTACACCATTTTAAATCATCTAAAGTACCAATGATGATGAGATCATTAACATGCAACAAATGTATCACTATATTGAATCCAAACTTATTAAGATAGATATTTGTGCTAGAGAGAATTTTTGTGAAACCATGCTATAATAGGTGATCACCAATTTTTATGTACTAGGCTATGGGAGCCTACTTTAACACATATAATGACTTGATCAATTTGTAGAACTTTTTATGTTTTCCCATTCATATAAAATCCTATAGATTATATTATGTACACTTATTCTCTTATTGTAGCACCCTAAAATTGGCGCAGTAAAATTGGAATAATTACATTCACCTTAGTAAATAATTTAAAATTCAAATTTAACCTCCCAAACCACCCGTTAACCGTCGAGAAATCCGTTTCCCCCTTTTTCATGCCATTTTTAGAGGTTGTTTTGACCGTTTGACGATATCGTCGCCGATCAGACGATATCACCCCAGATTTGACGATTTCGTCTGGACTAGGACGTCCAGACGATCTTGTCGTAAAACTGATTTTGCAAAGTTGGAATCTGTTCCAACGGGTCTCCAATATGGGCAGAAGCATGTCTGCGCCGTTGGGACCCTCCCCCGTTGGAGATCTCCCAAATTGGGATGATCTCCAACCTCCTAACTACTCCCCTAAGCCTATTTAGTCTCTAGGATTTTCCCTTCCCAACCCCTGGCTGAAATTCTCTGCAAGTTAACTCCATTTACGTTAAAACATCCCTATTTTTCATTTGCACTAGTTCCACATCAATTTTGTTGCGGGTACATCACTATTTTTCAGTCGAAGCCAGCACCTATCGTCGTCGACGATCTCTGTTCGGATCGGAGGTGAACTCGTCGAATTCGAGGTGATTTCGATGCGATGCGAGACGATCTCGACTGCAGTCCGTATTAAGGCAATCAGTGCCTAAAGTTTGCATTTCTCAACCTTTTTCTGTCATTTTATTCTACAAATTAGATAGTCTATTCAGTGTTTTATGTTATTTTGCATTTGGAGTTCACCCATTTAGATTAAGTGCATAATTAAATCCTAATTATCATCTAATTAGCACGATTCATTTCTGTCTCTGTGTTTAAGTTTTAGTTTGATAATATTGTTGCCATTTTATATCATTTCCCTCTATTAGCACTGTAGTACTTTTTGTATTTTGCATCTATTTTTGGTTTTGCAGGTCTTCGATGAATTCGTCTGACGAATTCGTCAAATCTCAGTCGATCCTTTCTGATTACAGATGATTTTGTCAAATTTCAGAATATCCAGACTGCTTCAACATCAGAATCTTCTTCAGACATCCGGATCAGGTATTCCTCATTTGCATCCTGTTAATTCTCTATTTTTCTATCATTCAATCTATTTTTTGTATTCAATGAATTTGCATTTTCATGTAGATTAAATCTAGATTCATTCGGCCAAACCTAGGATATGAATGCTTAAGGTTAAAAACGAACACATTTAAACACATTCCAAAACCTAGGCGTGGAAGCTACCGTTAAATGTTTCCTGGTGAACCCACCATCCATCGAAAAATCATCAAAATACACCTCCCTTGAGAGGCGGGACCTTCGCAAAGTCCTCTCAGTCCGAGGTACCACGACATCCTTTTCCCATCCTCCTTCCGGGCATGGATCCAATAGCCTGAAGGTAGGGATGCGAAAATTTTGGAGCGATACATTTTGGTGAACCCGACGTGAATGCATCATAACCTTTTGAAAAACAAAAACAAAAACAAAATAAAAAATATAGAGCAACTAAAACATAGATGCATTTTAAATCCTTTAAGTTTGAAATCATGTTTAGATGGTAGCTCCTAAGAAAAGGTTAGCAGTTACTATAAACGTAGAAAACCAATTGGCAGCCATAGAAGTCAATTCTGTCCTTAGTGTGCTTGAAACAAGTAGAAATCAATTCCTGTGGAACGAACTTGATAGGAGACTTAGTCTCATCTCATCTAGGTCCACACAACTTAAGCAAATCAAGAGGCTAGTCCTAGATAGAATCCTGGATCCTCATCAACTAGTTTTTTATCATGAACTTCAGAGAGCTTGCCATAGATGGTTAGCCTATAGGAGAGCTCTAGTATCTTCGAAGTTGTTCACCTTCGAGGAATACCTCGAGAACGCGGCCATTGTGCACCAGTTCCTAGGTTTTGTAGAAGACCAAGAGGTTGTTCTTATAGATAGGGAAAGATGGAATAGAGTTCCGTGAGCTGTGTTATATCGAGAGTATTGCCACGAGCTTTACTTTTATCAACCAGCATCTGAAACAGACATCACTATAGCTCTTTTCATCAAATTTTTAAAAGAAAACTTTCAATTTGAAGAAGAACACTTCATGACTCTGAACAACTCGAACCTATTAATGATATTCATAAATTGTTTATAGAAAACTAGATTATTACTTCAGTATTATTTCTTGCATTTATTGTGTTATTTGTTGTCTTTATTATATTGTTTCAAAAAACTAAAAACTAAAAAAATCAAAAACTTAGCAAAACTTAAACATTTCATTTTCAAATATTGTAGTAGGTATATAGTAAATATATACCTCTTAATTTGTTGCATATATATATATATATATATATATATATATATATATATATATATATATATTTGCTGAAATCAAAACTTAGCACCATGCCTAAACTTAGGAATGGCAAAGAAACTTTAGGAGAAGACGAAGATTGGGTACAAGATACAACTAAAGACCCAAATGTCCTTCTCGGAGATTCAAATCCGGAAGGAGAAACTCTAGGTCAATCAGATGAAGACTTAGGTGAAGATAAGGAACAAGAAGGAAGTGTTAAAGAGGATGGATCCTCATCCCCTAGAGTAGCTCCAAATGGAACTATTGCCTTTGACAATGTAGAGCATTTCAAGAAATTTCTCATGGATAACATTGATGACCTTAATGTGGCAATTCGTCTTGATAAAGGGCAAATTAGTAAAACTCAAGCAGCCATGGAATATATATGCAATATGCAGACTAATCCCTTGTCTTTCATTGATCAAGAAAGTGACAAGGTTGGACCATCCAATACGGATATGGTCACTATAGCCCAAAGCATGTCAAAACAACAGGTTACCCAACCTCCTAAGGAACCTGTTATTCAACCTAAAATCACTCCCACACAAAATAAAATTCCCTTCACTACTTTATTCCGCCAAACTATTGAGCAAAATGCTTCAAGTAAACAGAAACCTAAAACAAAGCCAAATACAAACTTTCAACAATCTAGAATACAACATAATACGACTTCAAAATTCCTCCATAATACTTTTCCTACCAATAATTTACACAACAGTAACATGGCATCTAATCTGCATGTTCCTCCATCATATGCCCATAACACTTATGTCAATGCCCTACCGAACCAATATGGGGGGCAAACTAGTAATCTGGAAGCCATGGTGAAACAATTAGCTTCACGTATGGACCAGATAGATCCCTATCATCCCTCGTATAATTATCGAGAGATCTGTAGTCAACCTTTGGATCCCATAGTTGTAGCTCAACCATACCCTAAGCATTTTCCCATGCTCGTCCTGCCTATATATAAAGGAACCGAAGATCCCATAGAGCATCTTCGCATGTTTAGGATAGCATGTCACGACATATCGCATGACGACTTGCTATTACTAAAAATGTTCCCAAAAATTTTAGGTGGAATGGCATTAGAGTGGTACTATCAATTGCCCACTCATTCTTTGAGAAACTTTGAAGAAACAGCTGAATCATTTGTCCATCAATTTAGTGCCTACATCGAGAGGCATGTAACTATTAAAGACCTATACAATTTAAAACAAGACAAGGATGAATGCTTTGCCGATTTCTTAGCTAGATGGAGGCAATTGACAAGAAAATTGCACTTTGTGCTACCTTATAGGGAAATGTTGGACATTTTCATCAACAATTTACAAGAACAGATATCTTATGAGCTATCAACTGCTACTTTAACTACCTTCGATCAAGCTATAGATTTAGCTCAAAGAGTAGAAGATGCCCTCATTAGGAGAGGCCAACTTAGGAAGAAGGATGATGAGAAAACATCTAGAAATCAATATAAAAACAAACAAGTTGTCGGTGACGGAGTCACTGACAACAAAAATGTTGCTAATGTCAATACAACAAAGACAACAAAAAAATTCATATTGAAACCTCCTGACAAGCCTCCTCGAGAGTTCACTAGATTAAACCAACCCTTATCAACTATTTTACCTCAATTACTCGAAAGAGGTTTGATCCAATTACCAGCTATCCGGGAACTTGACCCAACTATACCCGGATATAGAGCTGACTTGCATTGTGATTTCCATAGAGGACCTGGACATTCTACCAACGCTTGTAAAAGGTTGAAACATAAAATACAAGATTTGATTGACAATAATGAAATGGAAGTGCAAGCCTTCCAACCTAAACAAAACCCTCCTAATAATACTCAAAAGACCGTTCCTCAAAATCAAAATCAAAATGCCAATCAAACTCTAGACATATTTCAACACCCTTTACCAAGACATGGTAAAGAGGTAGCCAATCAAATCGAACATCATAATGTTCCCCCTCCTACCCGATATGTAGGAACCATTAGCGGGCAATTACCTGTTCAGGATCCTCAAATATTTGACACGACCTTATCCCTGGTTACGACCGGGCCCTTACATAATTTTCAAACTTCTGATTCTAGTGATATAGAATCAGATAGTGAAAGTGAAGTAGACATTACTTCAAACCAATCGAATAGTTCTGAAAATGAATCAGATCCTATTCAACCCATCATGGATGCTATGGTTCCGGAAGAACCATTTCCTAGAAGAGTCACTACTCGACCTTCTTCTAATATATTCCTTTCTAATGAACAAGCCATTAATGCTCAACCGAGACCAGTTCAACGTCTTCACTATAACATTGTAGGTACCATTGGAGTCGTTACTCGACAACAAGCTCAAAACTCCCAACAAGAACCAAACCAGAACGATGGATCAGCTCCATTCGTTTTGAAAAACCCCCATAAAGGGAATCATGCTCCTACTATTCAACCTAAACCCCCTTACAATATTAATGAGCAATTGTCCAATACTACGGCCAGAATTTCCCTCTTAGATTTATTAAGATCCTCTCCCACCCATAGGGATGAGTTGATGCTTACATTGAGCCAAATGATGGTACCTCAAAACATTCAACCTGAAGCTATGGCCAATACTATCATCACTCGAGAGATTGATTGTATTGACTTTCGGGATAAAGATATCCCACAACACGATTTACATAAGGACAATCCCTTATACATTACTGCTCTAATTGGAGATGTAGTTGTCAAAAGAGTTTTGATTGATAATGGCTCATCTCTAAACATTTGCACCTTTGACTTCTACCAACGATTTGGCTTTAGAAGTGATGAAATGAAGAAAACTGATATGATTATCAAAGCTTTTAATGATGAAACACAAGAAACATGTGGAGTTATTACCCTCCCATTGCAAGTTGGTCCTAGAACCCTAGAAACAACCGTGTTTATTGTACATTGCCCAGCATCGTACAATATACTTTTGGGTCGCCCTTGGATCAATGCCATGCGAGCGGTCCCATCAACTTTACACCAATGTGTTAAATTTGAGTTTAAAAATTAGTTGGTCACTATTCATGGTGACCCTAGACCTTTTGATATGTGTGCTTTGGCAGAACCCGTTGGAGTGCAATTTTGCCTTGCTCTGTCATCCACACATCCTAGTTCTTATTTTTCATCTAAAACTGTGAAACATAAACCCATAACTTCACCTATTTCCCCTCCATTAACTTCATCCTCCTATATAGACCAACAACCCTCTAAACAAATCATTTTAGAACCTCAAAAGGATCTTAAATCTACAACCAATCCTTCAACTACTACCCCTATAAATTCAAAACCTATAGACACATCTATCATACCTTCCACATCTAAGGATATAGGTAATAAGCCTTCTACATCTTATGCCCTTTCTGATGAACTTTTACCAGATTTATCTACAACCTTAATATCAGAAAAAACAAATGCTTTCATGCAAGATTCAAACCTTTTAAATAACTTGCCGCCATCTCCCCATACTTTGGGCCTCCCACAACCTATGGGAAGTACTTACCAAGTCGGGAGTTGTGCCTTCATTTATAAAGGATATGACTAGGGAAGAATCCCTCGAAATATCAAAACTCATCATGAAGGATATGCTCGGTGTTATTTTACCAATGATTATATTAAAGCTAAACCCATGATGCTCAAAATGGGATATGAAGGGAAAGGCTTGGGACCTTTCCAAAATGGCATGAAAGAACCTTTCGAGGTAGAACCGTGGCATGCCTGTTGTGGTGTGGGCCTATTTCCTAGTAAGGGTCAACCCTTTCCTTTTGAGGATGATGATCATCTCATATGCTATCAAGATTATTTGGATAGGCATGTTGATTTGCCTCTTAAAAATCAGTCGTTTTCATGCAACATGTTGTCCATAGCATACCCTGAAATGATTGCTGACCCCGATGAAGAGTTGGAAGGAGATATCTTCCATGATGTCTCTGTTGAAGAGATGTTACACAATGGATTTTATTTTGATGGTTCTATACCAACTATAGCTCAACTTGAGGCCACTGATCCTCAGAATGAATTATCTAAATTAACCTTACAAGAATTACAAGAATTGGGTGTTTCACCCGCCCCACCTAATTTTGAAAGAGATCTACACATGGAGGTAGAAAACGTCATTAAAATTAATATTGGAACTGAGGAAAATCCTCACATAATCAATATTGGATCAGAATTAAGTCAAGAAAAACAAGAACAATACATTGCATTCCTTAAAGAGTATGAAGATGTCTTCGCTTGGACATACGAAGATATGCCAGGTCTAGACCCTTCCGTAGTCATGCATCATCTAGTGGTCCATCCGGATGCTAAACCTGTTAAACAAAAACTTAGAAAAATGCATCCCAAAGTGGCTCTGCTAGTCAAAGGGGAGTTAGAAAAACTCCTGAATGTTATCTTTATACAAGCTATTGATTATGCTTTGAATGGATCTCAAATGTAGTTCCAGTCACCAAGAAAGAAGCTACCAAAGTTAGGGTTTGCACAGATTTTAGAGATATTAATGTTGCATGCCCTAAAGATGACTTTCCTCTTCCAAACATGGATCAAATCATTGACTTCACTGTCGGAAGTGGGATGATGTCCTTAATGGATGGATTCTCCGGTTATAATCAGATCAGGATAGCTCCTGAAGACCAGGCTAAAACAGCCTTTATTACCCCTTGGGGTACCTTTTGCTGGAAAGTGATGCCATTTGGCTTAAAGAACGCCGGTGCAACTTATCAACGGGCTATGACCTACATTTTTCATGATATGATGCATGATATCCTACATGATTATGTAGATGATATTATAGCTCGCTCTCTTATTGAAGATCATCATTTGGATGATTTGAGAAAAGTTTTTAATCGATTACGAGAATATCTCATTCGATTAAATCCAACAAAATGTATATTCGGAGTTAAATCCGACAAACTATTAGGGGTTTTAGTTTCTTTACGTGGTATTGAAATCGACCCTCTCAAGATTGCGGCTATCACTGATATGCCTGCACCTACTAATATATCTGAGTTACAAAGTTTACAAGGTAAACTTCAAGCCATCCGTCGCTTCATTGATAAGTTGGCGGACAAAACTAGTCCCTTTCTTAAACTCCTTAAGAAGGATGTCCCTTTTAATTGGGACACAGAATGTAGAGAAGCTTTTGAACTTCTCAAACAATATCTCCTTAATCCGCCTGTGCTTTCACCACCTAAACCTGATCGCCCATTTCTTCTATATATTTCTGCTTCAGATTCTGCCTTAGGAGCTATGTTAGCTCAACTTGATGATGAAAAGTGAGAACGTGCTAATTATTATATTAGCCGAACTTTCATCAGTTATGAAACCCGCTACACAGCGTTGGAAAAACTATGTCTAGCAGTCATTTTTGCTATGCAAAAATTATGACACTATATGCTTAGTCAAAAAACTTATGTCATTGCTAAATATGATCCCTTAAGGTATCTCATGAGTCGACCTTATTTATTGGGTCGCACAGCCAAGTGGGTTCTTGCTCTAAGCGAGTTTGATCTCACATTCATAGGACAAAAGTCTATTAAGGGTCAAATCATAGCAGATCAATTAGTCGTTGCACCCTTAGAGTCTACCCATCCCCTCATCATCGAGTTTCTTGATGAATGCCTTCAATTAGAGGCAGACCATATTGAACAATGGTCCTTATACTTTGATGGAGCCCGATGTATGAGTGGGGCTAGTGCGGGTATTATTTTAATATCTTCGCAAAAACATCTTATTCCTCTGTCCTTCAAATTGACATTTGCTTGCACCAACAATACTGTTGAGTATGAAGCTCTAATCCTTGGATTACGAGCTGCCCTAGCGCTAAAAATTAAACACCTTTTAGTTTTTGGTGATTCCCAATTGGTTATAAACCAAATTAATGAAGTTTATCAAACCAGAGATGATAAACTGCGCCCATATAAGGCCTATGTTTTACAATTAATGTCTTTATTTGATCAAGTTACTTTGGAAGCTATTCCTCGAACTAGCAATCATGCAGCTGATGCTATGGCCGCAGCTGCATCTCTCCTGCCCTTGGAGTTAGATGACGAATATGCCACTATCATTATTCATCGACTCTAGGAACCCGCTTCAAATAAGTCATGCTTAGAGCCTTTGGATGTGTTTCTAATCAATGAAACTACTCCTAAACCTTGGTATACGGACATATTTGATTTTCTCCAAAATGGGACTTTCCCTGCTAATTCTAATAGAAACCAGCGTCGGTTATTACGTCGACGAGCAAGTCGCTTTGTAATAATTGGCAATACTTTATATAGGAGATCTTTTGAAGGTATCCTATTAAGATGTTTAAATTCAGAAGAATCTAAATCAGCCTTGAGTGAAGCCCACAATGGATCTTGTGGAGGACACTTTAGTGGTAGTGTCATTGCTAAAAAGCTCCTTCGGATAGGATACTTTTGGCCTACCATGGAAACGGATGCACATGAGTATGTGCGCCATTGCGACAAGTGTCAAAAACATGCTGACCTTGTCCATGCACCTGCACAAGAGCTACAGGCTATCTCATCCCCTTGGCCCTTTTCTAAATGGGGCTTGGATATTATTGGCAAAATCAATCCTGTGTCATCTGATGGACACAAGTTCATCATAACTGCCACTGAGTATTTCACGAAGTGGGTCGAAGCTATGCCTTTAGCTTCCTGCACTGGCACACAAGTTTCTAAATTTATTTTTAATCAAATCATTTGCAGGTTTGGAATTCCTACCAATCTCATCTCTGACAATGGAACTTCTTTCAAAAATAAAGATGTTAAAAAATTATGTCAAAAATATAAGATTCAACATCGTTGGTCCACTCCCTATTATCCTCAGGGTAATGGTCAAGCAGAAGCATCTAACAAAACCTTAATCAAAATTCTCAAAATATTAGTCAATAAAACTGGTCGTGATTGGCACATTCAATTATATCCAGCCTTGTGGGCCTATCGAACTAGTGTTCGAACTCCCATGGGAACTTCACCATTTGTTTTGGTGTATGGTGCTGAAGCAGTTTTTCCATTTGAATTGGAAGTTCCTTCTTTGGCTCTGCTACTTCAAGATACCGAAGTAGGAGATGAATATCGAGCTGGAAGACTCAGTCAGCTGGAACTCCTAGATGAAAAATGCATCAATGCTTTGGAGCATCTCCGTGCTTACCAAAACAAGCTTAAAAGATCATATGCTAAGAAAGTTCGTCATCGATCCTTTGAGATTGGCGACCTTGTTTTAAAAGAAAATAAAAAAAATACAAATGCAACTAAGGAACTTAAAGGTAATTTTGAGCCCAACTGGCTTGGACCATACATTATTACTGCTAAATTTGAATCAGGAGCATACAAATTATCTACCTTAGATGGTAAAGAACTTAAAGAACCCATGAATATTTTGCATCTTAAACGTTACTATGCATAAATTTGGTCATTTTCATCCATGTATATATTTGTTCAAAATTACTATCTTGTATTTCTTTCAATTTATAAATCCAAAAACATCAAAAATATTCATAATCATCCAAAATTTTCAAAAACTATCTATTGCATTTATTTAAAGCACTTGTTAAATTTTTTTGCTCAAAATCAAAAATGAAACCAAAAAAATCAAAATAATGATAAAAATAAAAACAACAATATTCTTGACTCTTTCGAAACCAAAACAATATACAGAAGAAAGAGAGAGTCAACATTCTCAAAAACTTCTCAAAACAGTATCTATATCTATATTTTTCTTACAAATGTTGCAGTTATATGTTTCAAATTATTTTGGATAAATTCGCATTTATTTTGAATCCCTCACTTGCACACTCACAACAATAAACATCTTGATTTTATCTGGCATGATTACTAATCTCTCTTATATCAAAGTCCACAAAATTCAATTAAATAAAGTTTGAGCATAGAGAATTGATCTTGTTATTTACTTAAACCAAGCACATCTTTTCACAATAAAATGATTATATTTGTAATTTCCATGTTTTGCTACATAGTAGAACTGATTTCTTGAGCGAAAAGTTTCCCCTGCTATCCTATCATGCACATGGTCTAGAATATTTGAGAATTGGCAAAAGGACAAGCTCACCCCTACCCGAAATAAAAATCCCTTGCTCTATGAGCTAATCCGAGCAAGTATCCCTAGCAAAGAAAAAGAAAAAAGAAAAGTTCAAGAAAGAAAAAAGAGAAAAGAAAAATGTTATTTCAGCAATGTTCCAAGCATTATCAAGCAAAAGAAATACAAAAAAAAAAATAAGCAAAGTTCAAAAGAAAGCAAGAAAGCAATAAAATCCCTTTCCCTACCCTTTGAAAAGAAAAGAAGGGTTGATGAGCTTGAATCCCTAGAATTCTCAATTATTCGAAAACTGTGAGGTAAGCCCCATAACAGGTGGTTTGTGCCCAACCTGCTTGGCCTTGGGTAACTCCTAGCGTGGTGATATGTCTGTCACATTAGCGACCTTCTTTTGTACAGACCTATGTCTGCTTATGGATTAGCTAGCTCTTGATAATCCGATCTACATAGTAGTCTAGTATGGTTATATGCATCTACATCATGGTTAATGAACACTTATTTGGTTTCTTCAAATCACTTGTATCATATTATCTTGCTCAAAACTGGTAAATGAACAATGCAATTGCACACACATTTGTATTTGAGAGATTTTGTGTATCATTATGATAAATCAAGATTGGAAATGAATTCACATATGCACATGGGATTCCTTATAAATCTAACTTTTGTCTTCAAAATACTTTGAAATATTATTTTTGCAACTTGTTGGAATAAATCAAGTACAGTTGTTTACCATAAAGACAACTATATAATAGAAAAATCAAAAATTTCTTTCAAAAATATACAATCAAAACATATATATATCTGGTTGACTTTCGCGACGATGGTATAGTTTCAAAACCAAAATTGGAATTTTATGCCTAGCGCAAGTCCTCATTTTCATATTTTCTGTTCATCAAAAAATCAACCATGCAATAAAACTATTTTTTTGGATTTTCGCGATGATGGTATAAGTCTATACCTACATATTCTATGCCTAGCGCAAACCATTGTAACAATTTTTATTCCCCATTTATTAAAAATCATGAAAACCATATGACTTAATTCATTATGTTACACAAATTATGCTTTTAAAAAGCAAACACATTTTCATTATTTCATGTCATTATGTCAACCTTCAATTTTGCAATGATGGTATAATTCCTAAGGAATTATCCAAAAAATTTATCACACTTAGGAATTTATGCCTAGCAAAAATCATTTGAACATTATTTCATGCACAAACATTTTTATGAAAATCTGAAAAACAAACCATCATCATCATCATCATTTGCACTATCGCACCAAAGTCTTAAGACAGTCTCTTAAGCACTCTTTTACTTTTAACAATATTTCTATACTGGGATTAGCTTGACGACCGAGTGAGCGACGACTCCATGAAATGGTCTATAATAGCGACAATGTCCTTTGAAATTATTGTTAGAAGTCTCTTTTTATTTTTTATCACATTTTATCATCAAACAATCAATTTGTTACATCAGATTATTTCATTTAAAATATTACAGCATGACATTCAAATTATAATATTTCCAACGACATAATTACATGAATCCTCAATGAATCATCAAATCAATCAATTAAAACATCTAAAAGCATCATACAAATCACAAAACACAAGTCATATGATCAAAAATATCTCATATATATATATATATATATATATATATATATATATATATTTTTTTTTTTTTTTTTTTTTTTTCAACATATGTACATCATCAAAACCTGATTGGTATGCCACAATCTACATCTTGGCATACTCAATCCTCTCAATCAAAATAATCATATAATACAATGTCGTCCAACCCTCTAGCCTCGAGAGCCCCTCGAGCTCTCTGCCTCATCTCCTCCCTCGCCCTGAGGTGGACGAGGTGGCCCCATCGCCGTCTGTGTAGTCCTCGTCCTCGATCGGGACGTAGTCCTCGAGGACCCAATCTTGATAGGGTCAGCAATGCTAGCTGGCAGCTGTACCCTCTGACCCTCTGGCACCATCTAGAAGTAGATGCCCTAGTAGAATGCGGTCTGAGCAATCGACCGTGCCAGCTCCTGTGTGCTCGCCCCTCCGCCCCGTGCCCTGAGGCGTGCAATCTCATCTCGCAGCTGTGACACCTCAGCCCGGTGTTGTGCAGCCGCATCCTATAGCGTCTGCACCTATGTCTACAGACGATCTCTCTCTGCCCGGAGAGTAGCCATCTCGCTACTCTCTCCTGTGTCCACACCCTTGCCCTTATCGAGCGATGGTGGCCTATCCCTCTATGGAGATGGGGGTCTCGCCTCCCTCCTCTCCCTCTCTCTGTCGTGGCCTCTCCTGTGCCTGTGGCCTCCTCGCCTCTCTCCCACCGTGACCCTAGGCTGCCTCCATCGCCGCCTAGTGTCACCTCCCTATCCGACGCACAACCGCGTGGATCGGACCCTGTGCCCTCGTCATCCAAGGAGGGCGGATGCCTACGTACCAGGCATCGTAGCCATCGGCTACTCCTGCGTCGTCCCCATCCACTGGCTAGATGGGGGCATCATCCGTGTCCTGGCTCTAGAACCGCTGCATGTCGGGAGCCCCACTAACTGTAGTGTTATCCCGGACAGTCCGAGAAAACTCGTAGTCTCTGAGAGATGGGATCCCCTACTGTAGACCGAACTGCCTCAAAACTCGGTCGTACCTATGGAGCTCCACCTCTCCCCTCTCCATCCTCAGCCAGCAAACTCGCCTAACACGAGCCAACTCTTGTCCATCCTCTGCCCACCCTGGATGCTCCCTCCATGGTCTCCAGGTGATCTGGTCTAAGACTAAGTCATCCAGTAGCCTCAGGGACATCGGCAAGTCGATCCATCGTTGTGCCCCTCTTCGGAGCCACCAGTAGAAGACTCGGGGCCTCTCCCCATCAAACCCTATCAGAGGAAGCCCTACCGGCCTCTGCACCGTAATGTGCTCCCAACACCAAACCTGTAGTAGCGATGTCATAACCAGACATCGATCGCCCTTGTACACGACCCCATACAGGATCCTGTACAATCGGCATAGAACAAAACTACCCCAAGAAAACCTGTAGTCGTGGTCTCTCATGTCACAGACCACATCTGCCAGCATCCATGGCACCCTGCACCCGCTCTGGTGGCACAACAAAAGTCCACCAACCACCCCAGCTAGTACCCGTGTGAGTGTAGATGCCCCAGGCATCTGGCGCAGTGCCTCGATGTTAACTCCGCCCTTCTCCAGGGTGAAGCTCGGGTCACCGCATAATCGTCCCATAGCGCGGCCCTGATTGGCCATAGGAGTAATCAGCCGTCCTTGTATGGGGATTCTCAGAATCCTCCATACATCCTCTAGTGTGGGAGTCATCTCCCCTGTCGATAACCGAAAACATGAGGACCCCGGATACCACCTCTCTGCTAGGGTTGTTAGCAGCCCCATGTCTGTAGATACTTGTGGCATCTCTGCCACATGCAGTAAGCCGGCCTGTGCCAGTTGATCTCGCTCTGCTGTGTTAGAGCGGCCAAGTCGTCTCTCAACCCTCCGTATTTCCATTCCCTGCTCTTTAGTAATCCTCTCTGCAAACATAAACAACAAAACAATAAACAATCATTAATCAATAATTCAAGTAAACAATAATGCAAATTAAAAATTCAACTTTGTGCAATTGATGATATCGCCCACTATTGGATGATATCGTCTCAAATTTGAGCATAATCGTCTTCGATTTCGCAGTTCGAAATCGTCTCTAATTTGACGAAATCGTCCCCCTTTCGACGATTTTGCCCTCGAGCGAAATTGCCGAAATTGAGACGATTTCATCGAAATCGGGATGATTTCGTCCCGATGACGTCGATGGCCCAAAAACGGCCGCGATGCTCAAAATTCACCTAAAAATTACCTACAAAGCATGTAAAATTAAATTAAAGCATCCTAGACTAAGTCTAGACTCTTACCCGTAGACCGCGCCGGACCTCTGTCGATCTGTGCGTCGTCTCCACCATTTTTTGCTTCAGAGCTCTAAAAACCAGAAAATGAATAGTAAAAATGAATTAGGGTTTTACCCTATTTTTCTTAATTTTATTCAAAAATATTTTTTTTGCTTTTTCGCGTTTTTACCTCAAACGTTCGATTTGGGTAAAAACACGAAGGGGGCACCATAGTAAGCTGTCGTACGATTCGACCAAGAATCGTCGCCTAAAAATGGGAATAATTTTTGCTTTCTCATAGATCGAGAAGAACTCATCTTTAACGCATTTTCTTCAAAAAATTCGCTAAAGAGGGGGCAAAATGTAGCACCCTAAAATTGGCGCAGTAAAATTGGAATAATTACATTCACCTTAGTAAATAATTTAAAATTCAAATTTAACCTCCCAAACCGCCCGTTAACCGCCGGGAAATCCGTTTCCCCCTTTTTCGCGCCATTTTTAGAGGTTGTTTTGACCGTTTGATGATATCGTCGCCGATCAGACGATATCGCCCCAGATTTGATGATTTCGTCTGGACTAGGACGTCCAGACGATCTTGTCGCAAAACTGATTTTGCAAAGTTGGAATCTGTTCCAACGGGTCTCCAATCTAGGCAGAAGCATGTCTGCATTGTTGGGACCCTCCCCCGTTGGAGATCTCCCAAATTGGGATGATCTCCAACCTCCTAACTACTCCCCTAAGCCTATTTAGTCCCTAGGATTTTCCCTTCCCAACCCCTGGCTGAAATTATCTGCAAGTTAATTCCATTCACGTTAAATCATCCCTATTTTTCATTTGCACTTGTTCCACATCAATTTTGTTGTAGGTACATCACTATTTTTCAATCGGAGCCAGCACCTATCATCGTCGACGAACCTGTTCAGATCGGAGGTGAACCTATCGAATTCGAGGCGATTTCGTACTGATGCGAGACGATCTCGACTGCAGTCCGTATTAAGGCAATCAATGCCTGAAGTTTGAATTTCTCAACCTTTTTTCTATCATTTTATTCTACAAATTAGATAATCTATTCAGTGTTTTATATTATTTTGCATTTGGAGTTCACCCATTTAGATTAAGTGCATAATTAAATCCTAATTATCATCTAATTAGCACGATTCATTTCTGTCTCTATGTTTAAGTTTCAGTTTGATAACATTGTTGCCATTTTATATCATTTCCCTCTGTTAGCACTATAGTACTTTTTGTATTTTGCATCTATTTTCGGTTTTGCAGGTCTCTGATGAATTCGTCTAATGAATTCGTCAGATCTCAGACGATCTTGTCTGATTGTAGACGATTTTGTCGAATTTTAGACGATCCAGACTGCTTCAACATCAGAATCTTCTTCAGACATCTGGATCAGGTATTCCTCATTTGCATTTTGTAAATTTTCTATTTTATGTCTGTAAATCTATTTTCTGTATTCAATGAATTTGCATTTTCATGTAGATTAAATCTAGATTCATTCGGCCAAACCTAGGATATGAATGCTTAAGGTTAAAAACGAACACATTTAAACACATTCCAAAACCTAGGCGTGGAAGCTGTCGTTAAATGTTTCTTGGTGAACCCACCATCCGTCGAAAAATCATCAAAATACACCTCCCTTGAGATGCGGGACCTTCGCAAAGTCCTCTCAGTCCGAGGTACCACGACATCCTTTTCCCATCCTCCTTCCAGGCGAGGATCCTATAGCCTGAAGGTAGGGATGCGAAAAATTTGGAGCGATACAATTATATCACCATTACAGAAGACACTCTTGATATCTATTTGTTGAATCTTCCAACCAAACTATTCTACTAGTGTATAGACTACATAGATGATTTTAATATTTGTCATGGGGTGATGTCTCTTTATAATAAATTCCTTCTTTTTATGCATAGACCTTTGTAATAATCCATGAATTATATTTGTAACTGGATCCATCTTCCTTATAATCAATTTTGAAGACCCACTTGCAACCTATGGGTTTTTTTTTTTGGTAGATCAACAAGATCCCATGTTTTATCCTTTATCAAAGACTCATACTTTGCATCCATAGACACCTTTCATTGTGGTGAATTAAGCATGTACTTCGCTGATACTAGTATTGAATTCTCCATTATTGAAGTTATCAAGCCTAAATTTACTTTTTGATAAGTGCTACTATGAGTATGTGCTCATGTTGAAGTGATTTCAGGAGGTGCATCAAGTTTAACATCTCTATAACTTCTTGGAAATGAGTGCATTATTTTTTAACTAGTCACTTAGCTTATTGGTTTCTTCTTATTATTGAAGCATATTCACTTACTCATAAAAAATCATTTTCCTATTTGAAACTTATAAGGAACTGATCAACACTCTAAGTTAATTTGGTAGAGCTCTAAGTATGATCGGTACCAATAATTTATTATCCATAATTTCTCCCATGAAATTCAATCTAGATTCCAACTCTATAACTCTGCAAAAAAAACTTCAATGCTTTCTCCATATTAGACTCTCAATGTGTGAAGTTGATACTAAATATGAAGGATTCTAGATCCATTCTTCCCTTCATATATGGTATAAATTGTGTCCCACGCTTCCTTGGATGTTTGTGCTTCATAAAAGTGTGGCTAAAAAACACTACTATAGAAGGGATGATGATAATAAATACTTGGGCATCTACATCATCAAATTTATATTGTGCATCTTCATCCTCTATAGGTTGAGTGACTTTGTTGGTGATAATATCCTAGAGTTTCTCAACTACCAAGATGGTTCTCATATTATTTTTCTAAGATCCAAAATTTGAACCTTTGAGTAGCTATGAATTTGTAAGAAATTGTTTTGGTATGGCCATTGTGAGTATTCCTTATAACTCCTCCCTTTCAATATACAAGTAGTCTAAAATATTGATCTATTATATATATATATATATATATATATATATATTGATACATGAAAGAAGATAGTCCTCTCAATATATGCAACCATGTAGGAGAGAGAATTTAAGATACATGAAAGATAATGATACAAGATACCAAGGTAGTATAGAAAAGAATTAGACCTATCAATGATACTTAAAGAGAAATCATTGTACGCAAGCATAACTTCCCTATATACTTAAAATTTCTTAATTTTGGGGTTTATGTTCAACAATAGTGACAAATAAGGTTTTATTATGGATGGAAAGTATAAAGAAATGATGACCTTATATCTCCTTGAAAATTTAAATAATTGATTCCTAGATGTCATTATGGAAGATTTGTTTGGCCATAGACATGGTAACTCAACTTGATAGCTTTACTTATAAACATGAGTTAGAGGTTTCGTTAATATTGAAAATTGCTAGTATGTGTAAGCACATTATTTAAAAGTATTCAAAGAATGAAATTTAAATTAACTTTTACAAATTTTGAAGATGTCGTTCATAGCCAAAAATGCACCTTCACAAATATATATATATATATATATTTTACTTTATTTTATGTTTTCCAACTCCCCTACTTCATGCTTCATGCGTTAATAAAAAATGTTACTTTTAACCTTTAGAGTATGCAATTTGAAGTAAAAGGATAAGTAAGGGAGTTGAAATTGAAACCTACAACTTTGGATGTAGGGAATTGAACTTCAAACCTCCAAGAAGTGTTTAAATTTTCTCTTGATTTCAATTCAACTATTCACTCCATTTGGTATAGCTCTCCTTATTGGTTAAAAAGTATGTATATGAACTATATATATATATATATATATATATATATATATATTTTTATATATTTATTTATTTATTTATTTATTTATTTATTTATTTATTTATTTATATGGAAACTCCACCATATCTAGCTATTCCTTTTTATTTTAATAAAACATCCTCTATGTCTCTATTAAATTAATAATGACAACAAACAAAATTTTGAATGCTAACGAATAAAATAATTTCATTCTACTCCACTTTTTAATCATTGAACACAACTTTGACCAATGAATATCTATGCCTTTAATCCATGTTTTCCAAAAGTATACAAATTTTAATGCCCTTTCCACCCAAACTGCAATAGGCAGTTCCACCTATCATTTCTTGCATTCTCAATACCACTTTGCAATTAGACCTCACTACGAATCGAACATGGGACCTTACAAGCAATAAATGAGAGATACCTTAGATTCAAACACAAATTTCCTTTGGTATGTTATTGTCTATAAGGACCATGAAAGCAATTTTTTTATCTTTTTCTCATAACCTATAACGACTTTTAGCCATGGGAAATTAGCTTATGTGCTTCTAGTGGAATTCAAAGTTGTATATGGGTAAATCATGAGCCATGACTAGGGATGTAAAGGTCAGTCATCTATGTATAATGATGATATGAAGTAGGATTTATTACATCAACAAAATACCATATTTTGTTTGAGTTTTCTTTGTCATAGTAACATCTCGTGCTTGGGCCAAAGTAAGGGCTTTCACACAATGCTAGTTCCTTCTTGAGGTCTTTCAAGGATCCATTGCTACACCTACTATAGATTTGATACCAATATTAGGATTTTAACTAGTTAATTTGATTAATATTTTAAATATTTAAATACAACCTTGGTGGTTATAACCATATAACCATATTCAAAATTCAATACAATAAGTTATAACCATAATTTAAAATAACCTAGTAAGTTATAACTATATATAGTGGTTATAATAAATATTACACACTACTAATAATGTAATAACTACCTAATGCCCTTTAGCCATTTAGTCCTCTTTAGTAAGTGCAACCAATTTTTAAAGCCAATCATTTGGCTTCTAGAAGTGGATCAGTATATATGTAAACTTAGTCAAAATTTGAGGAATTTAGGATGTTTCTATCACTTTATATCTATTGTTGCATTCTTATTCAAAATTGGTAAAATTTTGTAAAGGTAGTGCAAAGGTACTACAATTGTATATGGGTATTATGAATAGTTGCCACGGATCTCACATAACCCAAGATTGATTGTATTGTAATATTATGATATAGTGAGTCAGATAAGGGTTTAAAGGTTGGCTAGAGTTATGGTTATAGCCTCCTTAAAGTAGCATTAGATATTTGATGTTAAATTAAGGGATAAGAATCATTGTTTCATAGAGTATTCTCTCATAATCATCTTTGCTTATGAAGTGGCCTATCAACTTGGGAGATCTTGAGGAGTTATTCCTTTATTAAGGAGTATTATTGGTGTTGCCCTAACATAGGGGTATTGTTTATCTCTAACTCATTACATAAATTGTTATTGTGGATGATTGATTTGTTATTATAGTTTATGATGACTAATTTATGTTAGTGAAAATAATGTTTTTTATAAAGTGATATTAAGGCAATGATTTTGACAAAGTGAATATTTTTTTGTGGATTATAAATTTAGATGATTTTCCCCGAATAAATATATCATCTTTAAAGAGTCATATCTTTGTATAGAGATGTTAAATTTAGGTTATTCTTGTGTAGTTTATTTGGAATTTGAAGAGATTTAAAAAAAGTGGTCATATGAAGGATTTAAACTAGTATTGAGGGATATATGACCATGTAAACTCAACCATTTAAAATAGGAGCAATGATGTATTTTCAAATATTGTTTTTCTAGAAAATAAAATTTGAGATATCTTTCATATTATGTAAGCATTTCATCTATTATTTATTTGTTTGCAAAAATATTTATGGGTGTACTTAATTATGTGGACTTTTAGCTTCAAATATTAAATCACCTCTAATGCACACATGAGATTTGTCCTCTCTAAATTGTTAGAATATATTCTAATGTGCACTATGTCTACCTAATTTTTGACACTTATCATCATCATTGACACTTGTCATATAGGCTTTGTCTATATATTGTAATATTCTCATGTATAATATTATCTCACTAGTTTTTCCTCCTAACATTTGGTATCAGAGAGTAGTCACTCTCCTGCCCTTGTGAGTTTGAGGGGGGATTTCCCTCCCTCATTTTTTACCCCCATTTTTTTCTTACTAAGGGAGTATGCTCTCCATACATGATATGGATCAAAAACCAGAAGTTGGAAGATAAAATGGCTCCAAATTTTTTTATGACTGATTTATTGGAGAGGTTAAGATTTTATTTTGTATCCATTTGAAGAAGTAATTTCTCCATGGATAAATGAAAAATAGGATACAATCATCCAATATTTTTTCTCTATTTTGTAGGTTTTATTGCAAGGACCAGGTTTCAAAAATTGGAGCTAAATGCTCTTTGTGCATGGTGTAAGAAGATGCTCAGAATGGCACCATTGAGGGGGCACCTTTACAATGTTCATCTACGTTGTGAAGCTGAGGATGCATAAATGACATGATAAGCAATTGTGACATTTTTGATAGCATATGCAAGTGTTCTGTCTACGAAAGTGATTTTGGATGATTGCAGCATGATTGATTGCTTCTACCATTCCTTGCAAGACAAGTTGTCCCTCATGGACTTGAAGAAATAGAGGGACCCTGTGGTTGGTAGTTTGCAAAAATGGATGTGGAGTCATTTTTTTCCCAGTGCATAATAAATAGCCTAGCCACGAGAAATGGTCGACTATAGCATATGTGTTAGAAATATTAACCCAGATTTCATGCCTCCGCCAGACTACGCTCCAAACTTGGGTGAAGCTAGACTGCTCTCGCATAGTTGGGGGTCCCAAAAAAAATGTCTGACATGACATCGCACCTACCCTCTGATAGATGTGACATCTAACAGATCCGATCGCCATAGAATTTAATGCTAGTTTGGTGATTTAATGCTAGTTTGGTGATTGGTCAGAAACCCTAGTTGAGGGCCTATTAGAACCTGTTAGAGGACAAACCCTATCCTCTTCTCCCTACGGCTATATAATGCAGTTTGGGTATTTCAGACAAAGAGTAGTTAGTAGAGAAGAGATCATGGAAGAGCAGAGAAAGTGAGAAGAGCATTTCAATGAGCAATGTGGCTCATCTGATTAATGTCCAAGCAACTAAATCGACATTTTGCCTTTTAGTTTATCCTACATCTTGGTCTATAGATGTTGTTATATTTCGTCAATTGAGGACTTCTATAACCCTCATTTCATATGAATAAATTTTGCAGCTATTTTAGGCATCTTTAGGGTTTGTAGTTGTTTTATGTGCTAAAGTTTGTTGCTCTCTGTACAAATCACCTCAGAGCGATTTCATTCAAGTTCTATAAGTTAGAACTCAGATCCAAAACTTTGATATCAGTTTTGGTGTTTCTCTCCTCTCATCCAAGCAAGCAGTTACCACAGCCACATAAGACTTTTGAACAAAAAAGTTTGCAGAGCCAAATTTGGCTAAGTTTGAAAGAGTCTTTCGAGTTCGTTGTCGCAACCCGACTGTGCTCGAGATCCGAGCGCAGCACGAGTGCACAAGCTAAGCATGAGTTGCCCCGTTCGCATTTCATCAGGCATAGTCTAAACTTCACCCCTGACGATCACACTATGCCATCCATTAAGCGAAGTCCGCACTTCGCTCCCTTGTTTGGACTTCGGTAAAATAGTGTGCGCTATTCACACTTCGCCTATCCAGAATTCGACGAATCAAAATTTAAAAATTAAAATGTCTTCAAATTGGTATCAGAACTACTGATCCCTTGATGTGGAGATCGAAGCAGAATGGCTTCCACTAGCAAAAAATTGTAGTTGCAAATCCCGTGATTTAACAGGAAAAATTATGATTACTAGAGCATCCATATGAAGATCCTGTTCGGATCTTAGGAGCTATGGGAGTTATTCGAGAACGGCTACCCAGAATCGGTAGATGTAGTAGCACTAGGCACCCTCTCTCAAGTAGAAAATGATCTGTTGAAAGAGAACAAGAAGAAGGACCAGAAGGCCCTCTTCTACATCATGCAAGCGATCGAGGAGTCCATATTCCTACGGATCACATTAGCCACCAAAGCAAAGCAAGCCTGGGAGATTCTGGCCAACTCGTACCAGGGCACCAACAAGGTAAATTTGGTGAAGCTACAGATGCTTAGGAGGGAGTTTGAAAATCTACAAATGAGTGAGTCTGATTCTATGAATGATTTATTCACCTGAATGATGGATATTATCAACCAGATGCGGTTGAATGGAGAAAATGTGCAGAGACAAAGAATCATGGAGAATATTCTCAGAAGTTTGCCTACTAAGTTTGACTCAGTTGTGATAGCAATCGAAGAGTCAAGGGATCTGACAACCCTCTCGATAGAATAACTCATGGGTTCATTGTAGACACATGAACAGAGGCTGAGTCATTCATATCAGACCTCTCTAGAGCAAGCATTCAGGGCTCAGGTCTCATTTCGAGACAGCGACAGACAAGATTCCCACCATGGTGCCTCTAGTTCTCACGAAGGAAGAGGCAAAGGTATGCGTGGGAAAGGCAACAAATAAGGAGGATGATCAAACCCTAGCGAAGGGGAGACCAATTGTAATTTCCATCAGCAAGTTTGAAGAGGCAGTTCAAGAAATCAGCAAGATGGATCTAGTCAGAAGAAGGACATGTCAAAGGTCCAGTGCTATTTCTGCAAGAAGTTCGGCCATTACATATCACAGTGCAAAAAATGGATGGCCACAGAGAACCAGCAGCAAGCCCATTACATGGATGAAACCAAAAATGTGACAAGAGGAAATGTGTTGTTGACTTGCAACATTGAGGAAGAGTGCCAGAAGAATGTCTGGTACATAGATAGTGGGTGCAGCAACCACATGACGGGGAACAAAGAGATGTTCTCCCAACTAGATGAAACAATCCAGTCTGAAGTGAATATGGGTAACAACAACAAGGTTCCCATGATGGGGAAAGGAAAAATCCTCATCCACACCAAGCATGGCGAACGAAAGCACATCTATGATGTCTACTATGTGCCTGGCCTGAAGCACAACCTGCTGAGCGTTGGATAGCTCGTGCAGAAGGGACATACGATCCAGTTCAAAGACAGAGCTTGCACCATTAGAGACAAGTTGCATGGGCATATTTCTACAGTGTCCATGATGAAGAACAAAATGTTTTTGCTACAAATTTAGAATGAATCATTGATGTCTCTAAGTGTAGTTGTGAAAGATTCTACCTGGTTGTGGCATCTCATATTTGGTCACCTAAGCTTCAGTGGCCTAAATCAACTACACAAAAAGTATATGGTGAAGGGTTTACCCTTGATAGAGCAACAAAATCAAGTTTGTGAGGGTTTCTTAGTCGACAAACAACATAGGGATTCATTCCCTTTCGAGCAGTCTTGGAGAGCATCACAGCCACTGGAGCTGGTGCACTCAAAAATTTGCGATCCAATGCAGACCACCACATTTGCTGACAACAAATACTTCTTAACATTCATAGATAACTTCAGTCATAAGACTTGGATCTATGCCATCAAGCTGAAGTTAGAAGCTTTTGCAAGATTTAAGGAGTTCAAGGCTCTGGTGGAGAAACAGAGTGGATATCAGATCAAGACTCTCAAGATAGATGGTGGAGGTGAATACATCTCCAAAAAATTCCATAACTATTGCAAGCAGCATGGAATTCGAAGGTAGTTCACTGCTAGATACATGCCACAATAGAATGGTGTAGCTGAGAGGAAGAACCGAACCATCATGGAAATGGCATAAAGCATGATGAAGGTGAAGGGATTGTCGCATGAATTTTGGACAGAGGCTGTAACATGTGCAGTCTACCTGCTGAACAGATGTCCCACCAAAAGTGTGAAGGAAAAAATCCCTTAGGAGGCCTGGAGCGGAATGAATCCAAGTGTGTCTCACTTACGCGTGTTCAGGTGCATTGCATATGCACGTGTTCCAGAAGAGAAGCGACAGAAGTTGGATGATAGAGCTGAAAAGTGCATTTTCATAGGGTACAGTGAGCAGGCAAAGACATATAGGCTGTACAACCCTATGACAAAGAAGCTCATCATCACCCGTGATGTGAAATTTCTTGAAGATCAATCCTGGAACAGGAAGTCAGAGACTGGCCAATCAGATCTAGCAGTAGTACAGTCTGTTTACTTGGAAGAAGAAAGTCTGCAGCCACCTGTAACTTCCAACAGCAACAACGATGCCAGCAGTAGCATAGCCACTCCATCTTGGCCGCCTCCACTTGCAAGTAGAATCTAGAACCTGGTGACACTAGCGAAGATAAGGAGCTTGCAAGAAATCTACGAGGCAACCCAAACCCACATAAATGAAGAGTACTCTGACTTTGCATTCTTTACTGAAGTTGATCTAGTAGTTGATCTAGTAGAGTTCAAAGATGCAAGTTAGAATCAGAAGTGGGTGCATGTGATGGATGAGGAGATAGCAGCCATTGAAAATAATGATACATGGCAACTGGATGATCTTCTAGTAGGGAATAAGACCATTGGGGTCAAATGGGTGTATAAGACAAAGTTCAACGCCCAAGGAGACGTTGACAAGCATAAAGCTAGACTGGTGGCAAAATGCTACAAGCAGAAGTTAGGCATCGATTACCATGAGGTATATGCACTGTAGCCCGACTTGACACAGTCAGGATGATCCTGGCATTGGCAGCCCAAAAAGGTTGGAAGATGTACTAGATGGATGTCAAGTCAGCCTTCCTCAATGGAGTGTTGGAGGAAGAGGTCTACATAGACCAATCACTAGGTTACAAAATTGAAGGCCAAGAGGGCAAAGTCTTGAAGCTGAAGAAGGCCCTGTATGGTTTGAAGCAGGTGCCCCGAGCTTGGTATAGCCGGATTGACAGCTATTTTCAAGAAAATGGGTTTGTAAAATGCCCATATGAGCACACCCTGTACATGAAGACAAATGAAGTAGGTGAGCTCATTATCGTCTGCCTGTATGTGGATGATTTGATTTATACTGGCAACAACAATGTCCTATTCGACCAGTTTAGAACAGCCATGAAGCAGGAGTTCGAGATGATGGACTTAGGGCTGATGAAGTATTTTCTCAGCATTGAAATTGACCAATCGACAGATGGCATCTTCATTTCTCAGGGTAAGTATGCGAAGGATGTCCTAAAGCGGTTCAATATGGAGGACAGTAAACCTTCCATCACACCTACAACCATATGTTTGAAGCTAAGCAAGCTTGATTCAGGGAGGAATGTAGATCCAACCCTGTTCAAGAGGCTAGTTGGCAGTCTGATGTATTTGATTGCAACTCGACCAGATCTGATCTTCAGAGTCAGTCTAATCAGCCATTTCATGGAGACTCTAAAGGACACACACTAGCAAGTAGGCAAGAGGATCTTGCGCTATGTCAATAGGACGTAGAACAATGGCCTATTTTACACTAGATAGGACCAGCTGGAACTAGTCGGCTTCACAGATAGTGATTGGGATGGCAGTACCGATGATATAAAGAGCACCTTCGGGTATGCTTTCCATATCAGATCAGGGGCAGTCTCATGGGTGTCCAATAAACAACCCATCAATGTGTTGTCCATAGCCGAAGCAAAATATGTCACTGTCATGTCAGCCGCATGCCAGGTAGTTTGGCTGTGAAGAGTTCTAAGTGAACTAAACCATCCTCTGAAAGGCATGACAATAATCTTCTATGATAACAATTCAGCCATTGCATTGTCAAAGGATCCTGTGTTCCATGGCCGGATGAAGCACATCGATATTCGTTATCACTTCATCAGAGAGTTGGTAAAGTTCGAAGAAATTCAACTGCGGTTTTGTAGATCTAAGGAGTAGTTGGTAGATATTTTCATGAAGCCTTTAAAGGAGGAAGACTTCAACAGATTGCAAGAGCAGATTGGAGTCAAAGAGCTCATGAAATCAGGCTTAAAAGAGGGTGTTATAAATATTAACCCAAATTTCATGCCTCCACCAGACTACGCTTCGAACTTGGGTGAAGCCAGACTATGCTCGCACAATTGGGGATCCTGGAAAAAAGGTCTGACATGACGTTGCACCTACCCTCTGACATATGTGACTTCTGATAGATCCGATCGCCACAGAAGTTAATGCCAGTTTAGCAATTTAACGCTAGTTTGGTGATTTGTTAGAAACCCTAGTTGAGGGCCTGTCAGAACCTGTCAGAGGACAAACCCTATCCTCTTCTCCCCATGGCTATATAAGGTAGTTAGGGTATTTTAGACAGAGAGCAGTTAGTAGAGAAGAGAGCATGGAAGAGCAGAGAAAGTGAGAAGAGCATTTTAGTGAGCAGTGTGGCTCATCTGATTAATGTCCAAGCAGCCGACTCGACATTTTGCCTTTTAGTTTATCCTACAGCTTGGTCTACAGATGTTGTTATATTTCCTCAGTTGAGGACTTTTGTAACCCTCATTTCATATGAATAAATTTTGTAGCTATTTTAGGCATCTTTAGGGTTTACAGTTATTTTATGTTATAAAGTTTGTTGCTCTTTGTACAAATCACCTCAGAGCAATTTCGTTCGGGTTCTATAAGTTAGAACTCAGATCCGAAACTTTGCTATCAGTTTCGATGTTTCTCTCCTCCCAGCCAAGCAAGCAGTTGTCGCAACCACGCAAGACTTTCAAACAAAAAAATTTGTAGAGCCAAAGTTTGCAAAGTCTGAAATAGTCTTTCGAGTTCGCTACCACAACCCAACTACGCCCGAGATCCGAGCGTAGCCCGAGTGCACAAGCTAAGCACGAGTTTCCCTGTTCGCATTTCATCAGGCACAGTCTACACTTTGCCCTCGATGATGGCATTGTGCCATCCATTGAGTGAAGTCTGCCCTTCACCCCCATGTTCGGACTTCAAAAAAATAGTGTGCATTGTTCGCACTTTGCCCGTCTAGAATTCGGTGAATCAAAATTTAAAAATTAAAATTTCTTCAAATTGGTTTCAGATCTATTGATCCCTTGATGCGGAGATCGAAGAAGAATGGCTTCCACTAGCAACAACTTGCAGTTGCAGATCCTGCGCTTCAAAAGGAAAAATTATGATTACTGGAGCATCTAGATGAAGATCCTATTCGGATCTCAGGATCTATGGGAGTTAGTCGAGAACGGCTACCCAGAACCGGTAGATGCAGCAGCATTGGGCACACTCTCTTAAGCAGACAAGGATCTATTGAAATAGAACAAGAAGAAGGACCAGAAGGCCCTCTTCTACATCATGCAAGAGGTCGAGGAGTCCATCTTCCTGCAAATCGTATCAGTCGCCAAAGCGAAGCAGACCTGGGAGATTCTAGCTAGCTCTTACCAGGGCACCAACAAGGTAAATTTGGTGAAGCTGTAGATGCTCAAGAGGGAGTTTGAAAATCTACAGATGAGTGAGTCCAAGTCTATGAGTGATTTCTTCACCCGGACAATGGACATTGTCAACCAGATGTGGTTGAATGGAGAAAATGTGTAGAGCCAAAGAATTGTGGAGAAGATTCTCAAAAGTTTGCCTGCTAAGTTTGACTCGGTTGTGATAGCAATCAAAGAGTCAAGGGATCTGACAACCCTCTCGACAGATGAACTCATGGGTTCATTGCAGACACATGAACAGAGGCTGAGCCATTCGTCTTAGACCTCTTTGGAGCAAGCATTCAGGGCTCAGGTCTCATTTCCTCAAAGACAGAGCTTGTACCATCAGAGACAAGTCGTATGGGAAGATTGCTACAGTATCCATGATGAAGAAAAAAATGTTTCCACTACATATTTAGAATGAATCATTGATATCTCTGAGTGCAGTTGTGAAAGATGCTACCTGGTTGTGGCATCTCAGATTTGGTCACCTGAGCTTCAGTGGCCTAAATCAACTACACAAAAAGCAGATGGTGAGGGGTTTACCCCTGATAGAGCAGCAAAATAAAGTTTGTGAGGGCTGCTTAGTCGGCAAACAACATAAGGATTTATTCCCTTTCAGACAGTCTTGGAGAGCATCACGACCATTGGAGCTGGTGCACTTAGATATTTGTGGTCCGATGCAGACCACCACGTTTGCCGACAACAAATACTTCTTAACATTCATAGATGACTTCAGTCGAAAGACTTGGATCTATGCCATGAAGCTGAAGTCAGAAGCTTTTGCAAGATTTAAGGAGTTCAAGGCTTTGGTGGAGAAATAGAGCGGATATTAGATCAAGACTCTCAGGATAGATGGTGGAGGTGAATACATCTCCAAATAATTCCATAACTATTGCAAGTAGCATGAAATTTGAAGGCAGTTCACTGCCAGATACATGCCATAGCAGAACGGTGTAGCTGAGAGGAAGAACTGAACCATCATGGAAATGGCATGAAGCATGATTAAGGTGAAGGGATTGTCACACGAATTTTGTGCAGAGGCTGTAACATGTGCAGTCTACCTGCTGAACAGATGTCCCACCAAAAGTGTGAAGGACAAAATCCCTCAAGAGGCTTGGAGCGTAGTGAAGCCAAGTGTGGCTCACTTACGCGTGTTCGGGTGCATTGCATATGCACGTGTTCTAGAAGAGAAGCGACAGAAGTTGGATGACAGAGCTGAAAAGTGCATTTTCATAGGGTATAGTGAGTTGGCGAAGGCATATAGGTTGTACAACCCTATGATGAAGAAGCTCATCATCAATCATGATGTGAAATTTCTTGAAGATCAAGCCTTGAACGGGATGTCAGAGATTGGCCAGTGAGATCTAGCAGTAGTATAGTTTGTTGACTTGGAAGAAGGAAGTCTGCAGCCACCTGCAACTTCTAGCATCAACAGTGGTGCCAGCAGTAGCACAGCCACTCCATCTCGGTCGCCTCCACTTGCAAGTAGAATCCAAAACCTAGTGACACCAACGAAGACAAGGAGCTTGCAAGAAATCTACGAGGCAACCCAAACCCACATAGATGAATAGTACTCTGACTTTGTATTCTTTATTAAAGTTGATCTAGTAGAGTTTGAAGATGCAAGTCAGAATCAGAAGTGGGTGCATGTGATGGATGAGGAGATAGTAGCCATTGAAAAGAATGAGACATGGCAGCTGGTTGATCTTCCAGCAAGGAAGAAGACGATTGGGGTCAAGTGGGTGTATAATACAAAGTTCAACGCCTAAGGAGACGTTGACAAGCATAAAGCCAGACTGGTGGCAAAAGGCTATAAGCAGAAGTCAGGCATCGATTACCATGAGGTATATGCACCTATAGACCGACTTGACATAGTCAAGATGATCCTGGAATTGCCAACCCAACAAGGTTGGAAGATGTACCAGATGGATGTCAAGTCAGCCTTCCTCAATGGAGTGTTGGAGGAAGAGGTCTACATAGACCAGCCACCAGGTTACGAAATTGAAGGCTAGGAGGGCAAAGTCTTGAAGCTAAAGAAGGCCTCGTACGGTTTGAAGCAGGCGCCCCAAGCTTGGTACAACCTGGATTGACAGCTATTTTTAGGAAAATGGGTTTGTAAAATGCCCATATGAGCACACCCTGTACATGAAGACAAATGAAGTAGGCGAGCTCATTATCGTCTGCCTGTATGTGGACGATTTGATTTATACTGGCAATAGCAATTTCCTGTTCGACCAGTTCGGAACAACCATGAAGAAGGAGTTCAAGATGACGGACTTAGGGCTGATGAAGTATTTTCTCGACATTGAAGTTGACCAATCTACAGATGGCATCTTCATTTCTCAGGGCAAGTATGCGAAGGATGTCTTGAAGTGGTTCAAGATGGAGGATAGTAAACCTACCATCACACCTATAGCCATAGGTTTGAAGCTGAGCAAGCTAGATTCAAGGAGGAATGTAGATCCAACCCTATTCTAGAGGCTAGTTGGCAGTCTGATGTATTTGACTGCAACTTGGCTAGATCTGATGTTCGGAGTCAGTCTGATCAGTTGTTTCATGGAGACTCCGAAGGACATGCACTGACAAGCAAGTAAGAGGATCTTGCACTATGTCAATGGGACGTGAAACAATGGCCTATTTTATGCCAGATAGGACCAGCTGGAACTGGTCGGCTTCACAGATAGTGACTAGGCTGGCAATACCAACGATCGAAAGAGCACCTCCGGGTATGCTTTCCATATCGAATCAGGGGTAGTCTCATGGGCGTCTAATAAATAATCCATCGTTGCGTTGTCCATAGCCGAAGCAGAATATGTCATCGCCATGTCAGCCACATGCCAGGAATTTTGGCTGCAAAGAGTTCTAAGTGAATTAAACCATCCTTTGAAAGGCGAGACAACAATCTTCTATGATAACAATTCAGTCATTGCATTGTCAAAGGATCCCGTGTTCCATGGTCGGACGAAGCACATCGATATTCGTTATCACTTCATCAAAGAGTTGGTGAAGTTTGAAGAAATTCAACTGCAGTTTTGCAGATCCAAGGAGTAGTTGGCAGATATTTTCACAAAGCCTTTGAAGGAGGAAGACTTCAACAGATTGCAAGAGCAGCTTGGAGTCAAAGAGCTCATGAAATCAGGATTAAAGGAAGGTGTTAGAAATATTAACCCAGATTTCACGCCTCTGCCAGACTGCACTCCGAAATTGGGTGAAGCTGGACTGCGCTCACACAATTGGGGATCCTGACAAAAAGGTCTAACATGACATCGCACCTACCCTCTGACAGATGTGACATTTGACAGATCTAATCGTCGTAGAATCTAATGCCAGTTCGGTGATTTAATGCTAGTTTGGCAATTGGTCAGAAACCCTAGTTGAGGGCCTATCAGAACCTGTCAGAGGACAAACCCTATTCTCTTCTCCCCATGGCTATATAAGGCAGTTTGGGTATTTCAGACAGAGAGTAGTTAGTAGAGAAGAGAGCGTGGAAGAGCGGAGAAAGTGAGAAGAGTGTTTCAGTGAGCAGTGTGACTCATCTGATTAATGTCCGAGCAGCCGACTCGATATTTTGCCTTTTAGTTTATCCTGCAGCTTGGTCTGCAGATGTTGTTATATTTCCTTAGTTGAGGACTTCTGTAACCCTCATTTCATATGAAAAAAGTTTGCAGCTATTTTAGGCATCTTTAGGGTTTGCAGTTATTTTATGTGCTAAAGTTTGTTGCTCTCTATACAAATCGCCTCAGAGCGATTTCGTTCGGGTTCTATAAGTTAGAACTTAGATCCAAAACTTTGCTATCAGTTTCGGTGTTTCTCTCCTCCCAGCCAAGCAAGTAGTTGCTGGAGCCACGTAAGACTTTCGGATAGAAAAGTTTGCAGAGCCAAAGTTGGCTAAGTCTGAAAGAGTCTTCCGAGTTTGCTGCCATAACCCAACTACGCCCGAGATCCAAGCGTAGCCCAAGTGCGCAAGCTAAGCGCGAGTTGCCCCATTCGCATTTCGTCGAGCGCAGTCTACACTTTGTCGTGCGTTGAGCAAAGTTTGTACTTCACCCCAAAGTTAGACTTTGGCAAATCTTTGTGCGCCATCCACACTTCGCCCTAGTCTAAGCGAAGTTTGTCTTGTGCCCCTGACAACCGCACTGCGTCGTCCGCTGAGCGTAGTCTGTCTTGCACCCCCGACATATACACTGTGCTGTCCACTAAGCGAAGTCTGAACATCACCCCTGACGATCCCGATGATCACACTGCACCATCCGTTGATTGAAGTCCGCACTTCGCCCCCGCATTCAGACTTGCACTTCGCCCGTCCAGAATTCGGCGAATCAAAATTTAATAATTAAAATTTCTTCAATATGGCGTGAAAGCGTATGTTTTTAAAGTTTTATTTGGAGTAAACAAAAAGCAAGGTAGTTCAACAGCTTGAGGAAACTGAAACAGGAGGTGACAAAACAAAAATAATTGGTGCCAACCTACTTTCGAAGTGGTTGTTAGTGATATTCGGCGGATCTGTTTGACCAATAGTACCATAATTTGTGGAGTTGTTCCTGTAATTTGTACTTGTCACTTCACATTATTTACGTGAGTTTCTGCAGCATCAAGATCTACGCAGACAGCTTGAGAGGAACAAGATGTGCAGAGTTTAGTTCTGTGGATTGAGCAAACTATGGAGAATGCTCTAGTGACACTGGAGTCAAGTTAAAAAATATCAGTGTTGTTTATTTCTATGTTGAAATCATGTTTAAATAGGACCAGACATCATGGAAATCCCACTGTTTGGGTGCTGCACATGTCGGAAATGTTTCAACAAGTTTGAGTATTGGCCTTCATTAATGCTGATGGGAATAATTTTAGATATCAAAGAAATATGATAGTGTATGGTGTGGTGCCTATACCTGTTGATTGCCACATGACAACAGCCAACGAACCAAGCAAGAGATCATGGAGGATCCCAGTGAAGACTTTCGTTGCTATTGGTAGAAGGCTTTTGAGCACTCCCACATGCTGTTGAGGAAAATGTGGTAATGATAATAATTTTAGTGCAAAAACAAATTTATTAATGCCATCGTATAAGCCAAAATAAAAGGGTGTTCGTAATGGTGATTCCTCCTCATCACGGATACGTGCACGTGGTGCAGCGACTTTGACACTTGCAGTGGTGCATATGATGGCGAGTTTGAATAAAAAATCGAGGCGGTCATGACTATTTTTTCTAGCCTATAATTATACCAGTTTTCCAAAAGAAAGTGCAAAGGATGCATATTTTGTACCTACTGATATAATGTTTTTGCCCATGACCAGCTCATCTTTTTTTATCCTGCCTGTTCTACTAGAGTAAAGTGTTTGTGAAGATTTCTGAGTTGCATACAGTTACTATTCTCCTACTATTTTTTGGGATCAGTGTCGTCAACATGATTTATGGATGTGAAACTAAAAATTTAATAGTTTAGGGGAGTGATTTGTCCGTTTTGTGGATGGATTCAAGTTGGGCTTTCCTCTGCAATTTTTGAATCATACTTGATGGGAGGTTGAGCGTTGTTTAAAGATGCTAAGAAACGAGATAGGAGCACCATGGACCGCATGAATAGCGATGTCACATTCGCTATTTTCATCCTGAATGGTGCAAGCTATAGAGGAAAAATTTACCATAGTACACTAAAGACTTGGAAAATATATTTGTTTTTTCCTGTAGTTGTTGTGTCCGGTAAGATTTTTGGAGATAGTCTCACTGTACCACGTTAAGCATCCATTTTTTGTGCCATTCGGGACCATAATATTGTTTTATGGTTTGTGATATAAGGTTTATGTTAGAGTTGCACACAGACTTTGAAGTCAAATTGGTATGGTTTTCTGTGGTATATTTGATACATATGATGCACATTTTTTTGAGCGCACGTTTTCTCTGTGGAAAGATTGATATTTTTGCATGGATTTTTATTGCAAGAGATGCAGTGCATAGTCAACTATGAGTGATTCTATGAGTTGGCATCCACAAATTCCAAATGAGCACCTTGTTGAGCTCATCGACGGGGAGAATTTTCCTAGCAATTGATATGTTTGTTTGCACTGGAAGTCAACGCGGATGGAGGGAGCACACACGGTTTGAAATTTCAAAATGTTGTTCTGACGGTGAGCCGTGTGACATTCATTGTGGGAAAAAGTGATGTCCAATACAGAGGAGTTTCATTGTGTTTATGGTAGGAAGCAGTGATGAAGTGATGTGCGAATGGCACATGATTTTTAACTTTTTTTGATGCATGGTTGCTTCTTGTAGAGGACTTGCTAATCTGCTAGTGCCGATGTGTGTTTTTCATTGAAAGAAATTTATAAATAAATGGACATAAGTTTAAAAGAAAGGGGATATAATTTCAATTTTGAAGGATGCTTTCAAGATAGCAAACTTTATAAAAACTCCTAATTCAAGCATCATTTTACAGAGCACAACTCGAATGGGTGACCACTTGGGAATGTCCTAGAGTTGCACACATTTAGAGGGTTATTATTTTTTTTGTCATTTTGAATAGAAAATTGTATCCGACTATAGAGGTATTTATAGTTGTTGGAAATATTTTTTCAAGCCAGACCTAATGGTGGGGTCCATTTTTAGTTTTGAGACTATTTTCTATGATGTTTTTAGGCTCAAATATTATTATATTCTAGAGTGCATTTTCGGTTGAACCCGACACTCTATGTAAGTGAACCTAGTATCTAGTATTCTCCTCTATCTCACTTGGCGGATGTAGTGGAAGACTACAGACATAGACACTTCAAAATATTCTATTCTCTTCTTTCTTCTCCTTCTCCTCCACATTTGGATCCTATGGCTCAATTTTTTATTGTATTTCATGGCTCGTATTTCATTTTGTATTAAGGTGCATTTTTGGCAGAGACCGACACCTTCTAGATTAATTCACCATGAGGAGATTTGATATTCATGGTGAATCAAGTTAGTGACCTATGAGAGGCAACATCCTTTGAGGATGACCTGTAGAGGCAACAAACCCAGAAGTGGTTGAACTTGAGGCACCCATGATGACCTTGAGGCACTTAGATGTTGACCCAGTGGCAACAGATCCAAGGAAGTGACTAACCCTGTGGCAATAAACCGAGATGTATACACCATTGATCTAGCATTATTCATAGTTGGAGAGCCAAGTGCAAAGAGCACGAGCCTAGACCAAATCATGTAATAAAGGAGGATGATAGGGTTCTTTTAGAGAAGTCAACATTAAGGGGGAATGTTACCTAATGTTGACTTGTTTTTTTTTCTTTAGTTAGGATAGTGCACTTTAAGGGGGAATGTTAGAATTAAAGTGCACTATACCTCTATTTTGATACTTGTCAGTTTATATTGACACTTGTCATATTATGATATAGGCCTCCTATCTATATATGTAACACATTTTCATTTGTAACCTAATGTTGAGTTGACTTGTTTTTTTTTAGTTAGGATAGTGCACATTAAGGGGGAATGTTAGAATATATTCTAATGTGCACTATGCCTACCTACTTTTTGACACTTGTCATCATCATTGACACTTGTCATATAGGCTCTACCTATATATTGTAACCTTCTCATGTATAATATTATCTCATCAGTTTTTCCTCCTAACATAAATAGTGTTCCCATATTAGGATATGTTATGGAGTTACTCCTTCCTTAATTAATAATTTGGTGTTGCCCTACCTTAAGGAAATATCTCATTGTATAGATTGTTACTATGAATAATTATTTTTGGATGAATAATTTATTATTTTAATATATGATGAATGATTTATGTTAATGAGAATAAAATTTTGTAATAGATATTTTGGTAACTATGCACTTATCACCTAACAATATTTGAATCTAGGAGTTTTTATTCAGATCTCATGTTTTTAACCACTTAAACCTTAAAATTTGATTAAAGTTCTAAGATAGACATTAGGATGGATCTTATAGACAACACATGCGAAGGTGGGATTTGGTTTGAATACATCTAATCCAAGGTCTATGGCTAATTGACCTAGGTCCATTCATATCCATAAGTTCAACTAGTCCCACAAATAATCCTTATAACATTACAAGGTGTATGCCCATGGGATTAGAATGTAGGCTTATGATGTGAAACTCTTCACTATCCACCACTTTCCTCAATCTTCATAGGAAATCAAATAATACTCTTAGCCACTATTCAATACATACATATTACAACATAAACCCCTTTTCCTAAGCATGGATATAATACATGTTTATCATTCAATAATAGCTATTTGTAGTGATATTTATTTTGCCCAAGTGTATAATATATATACAATGTATGCCATGATGAACTACATGTTTATACATAAAATAAAACCATAAATTTAACACATCTTAAAATGCTTGTACTTTACAATGAAAAAATATTTCACACAAATATTAGGTTCATACAATAAAAAATAATTTTCATAAAATATAAACCTTAAAATCATGATATAATTTATTTATATATGCATAAAAGAATACCATAAATTTAACACATCTTAAAATGCTTGTACTTTACAATGCAAAAATATTTCACACAAATATTAGGTTCATACAATAAAAATAATTTTCATAAATTATAAACCTTAAAACCATGATATAATTTATTTATATTTCCTAGAACATATTGACCAATCAAATATTACAATGTAAGTTTGATACATTACCAACACTATTTTTTCATGATAAATAAATAAAATGGTGAAAACACATTCTTATCAACAAAAGAATTACATGCATGTTAGTCCTTTCTATGTCTTGCATCGGGACCTCTTATTGGCTATATTTTTTGTGCACCCCCGATGGTCAACTATTTTATTTGACATTGATTCTCTCAATTATCTGGTGCAACATCCGATGCCTAAAAATCCACTTTGGTATCTGCCCTAGCCAATCCTTTTCCTTTAGGGGTTTTTTCCCTTTTTGAAGCATCCTTCTTGGCTTTTTTGTAGAACCCAAAGTGACGATAGTGCTTTCCTTTTATATGACTCATTGCATGCTTTGCTTAATCATCAACCCTATACTATTGTACCTATTTTGTTTAACCTAAGCCATTCTCTGTGCCTTCCTTCTTGCTGTTTTTTGTCTACCACCATGAAGGAAGGTAAACCCATTTTCATTGATCCTAAGGTGTTTGAACTTGAACCCATGGTTAGAGAATTATGGAAGGATAAAGGTAAACTTATTGATTTCTTCAAGTTGTTTGCTGGCGTTGACGAGGAGGTGACAAAAGCCTTTATTGAGACCTGGAACAAGGGCCTAGTTACTGTTCATGGGGTGGAATTCCAAATTACTATTGAGTTGTTGGTGGACCTGATGGGACAACCTATGGATGACAAGGTGATCCGGAGAAATAAACATAATTGGGAAGCGGAGCTGACATTTTTTGAGAAGAACTCGATGATTCACAAGATGTATAGAAAAGGTTTGTACCGTAAACATCTTTCCACTCCTTGGCAAGAAATCTTAAAACCTATCATGCAATACCTTACTTGTGACAACCTTGAGTCCCAACTCTGTTGTTTCCATTTGGCTCATGTAAATAACTTTCATGATGCCAAAATTATGAACATCCCTGCTGCTATCTTTTGGTCAATCGATTACACCATTGTTTCTACCCAGTCCAAAAAGGAGGGTTTACCTTGTCACCAAGGGCTTTTCAATGTCCTTTACAGATTCCTCCTTCTAAAGTTCCCCAAAGGTAACATCCTTGCCCCTGAGTCTGAGGAGGAAAATTCTTCCTCATTGCCCAGTCCCAAAAACTCCAAACCTAAGAGGAAGGATAAGAACGATAAACCCCATCCTGAATTCAACATAAAAAAAAGGTCAAAGTTGAAAGCACACCTGTTAGATGTTCCCAATGACTTAAGAATAAAGAATTGGTTGAAACCCCTCCTTTCACTTCTATCAAACCCACTAAGGGTCATTCCAATTCGCCTGACCTGGTTGAAAATTACCTTCATTAATTGGTCGTCCATGCCACCTGTGCTACAATTAATCACCTAGAAATAGCTCACATGGCCATTGGTAAAGCTATCACGAAGCTTAAGGAACAATGCTAGGCTCTGAGCCTTCTATTCTTTTGTGATACTTTTGATGACACCCCTGGTTTCTCCGTTGTTGAGGTTCCTTTCGATGCCAAGGGTGTAGCTAAATATGAGGATGTGGTTGAAATTGCCAAGGAAGCCTATTTTGATGTTCTGAAGGAAAACCTGAAGGATGTTCCAAAGGATGAAGCGAAGGACACTGTGCTGGAAATTGATGTAGCTTCACCCATGCAAACTGACGCTCCTCTCTAAGCATGTTGGTGGACTTTCCTACTACTATTTTCTTCCTTCTATTTTCTTGGTCCTTCAGTCTTAAGGTTTTGTTCTGTTTTGGTTTTGTTGGCTGTTAGTTCCTCTTTTTGTTCCTTTCTATCAGAGGAAGTCTTCCTTTTGTTGTTCTAGGCTTTATACCTCTTTGTTGTGTTCCTCTTGAAGTTTTTCTAGTGTTTTAGTGTTCCTTTTATGTTCCCCTGTTGTACAAGGTGTTGGTACGCCTTTCAAATGCCCTATTATGAATAAAATTAACTTATTAAAAAATATATAATTAGTTATATATTTTTGGAAATAAGGCAATGATAACTAAGCATAAATACAATGGAAATTGATCAACCCACATAATGACACTAAGAATAGTTAAAGTAAAAATAAAATTTATTTCTATATGGCAATTTCACCAAAGATATGCAAATGACCAAGTCAATTTAATAGATTAAGAGAGGTTGAAAATTCATAATTAAGTTTAGATATCATTTAAAAATATCATGATATTGCTAAATTTCTATAAAAATTATGATTTTGGCATGTTACACCTTATATATTCAATGTAAAATAAAAATAAATAGAATATCTAAAAAATTTGTAGTTCTTAGGCTTTTAGTAATGTGATAAGATATACCTTAAAGTATGCTAGTTATCTTAAAAAATGATTTAAAAAAAAAAGAATTAATTTATTCTATGGTTGTGACATGGCCAAAAATGACATCCAACCCATTATGAGAAAAATATCTTAAAACATTTAAAAAACTAAATTTAATCGTGTTTTTTTTTTGTAGTTTTTTTAGCCTTTTTTTTTGTGGTTTTTTGGGGTTTGTGTTTTGTGGTTTTTAACTTTTGTTTTGTTTTTGTTTGTTTTGTTTGGTTTGTGATTGGGTTGTTTTTTGTGGTTTTGGGTGGTTGTTTTGGGTGGGGTGGTGGAGGTTTTGTTGTTGGGGGTTTTGTGGGTTTGGTTCGGGGGGGGGGTTGGGTTATTGGTGTTGTGGGGGTTGTTGGTGGTGATTGGGGTGGGTGTGGGGCTGTAGGGTTGTGTTTTTTGGTTGCTGTTTGGTTTGATTTTACTGGGGTGTTTTTCTTTTGGGTGGTTTTTTTTGGGGTTGTGGGGGGGGGTTGTGGTGGTTTGGTTTGTTTGGTTTTTTTTTTGTTTAGCCTTGTTAGGGTGTAGTGTTGAGTTGTTGAGTTTGTTAGTGTTTCCTGGGTTATTTTGGTTATTTTTTTATTGTAGATATTCCTTGATTTATTTTAGTTTTTTGGTTTTATGGTTGTTTCTTGTTGTTTTTATTTGGGTGTTGCTTTGGGGTTGCTTTGGGCTGTTGAGTATTGTTTTGTATTTATTTGTTTTATCATATGTTTTTTTTCTGGTTGTTTGTTGTTTGGGACATTTGTTTTTTTGGTTTGGTGATTGGGCGATTTGGTGTTAAATCTCTCTAGTCCAATATAACTTGGTCCCTTGGTGGAGGACAAAGATGCCTACATGGATGGCTAGGGTAAGACGTGGGCTGATAAGTGGTACACAGATTGAGGACACCTAAGACACTGACTTGATCGTGACATGGATCACGACTCAAGGACACGTGTGTACACCTAAGCCTACTAGCGAAGATGCTGACTTGATAGTGACATGGACCATGACTCAAGAACACGTGTATACCTAATCCTAGTGGTGATTGTAATGAGGATACGACTCAAGACATGAGGTTAAGTGGCAAAACACAACAAAGAATGACCACCACCATGTGGTGGTCATAAGCTAAATGGAGTGCTTTTCTTTTAAACTCCTCCTTGGACTCTCGTATTCCACATGTGGGATATATATCCCTTGCATGTTTTCACGCTCAGTTGCCATTGGAGGTTTGTGCGCAGTTTAATATTTTTGTAGATGATCAAAATTACAGTAGATCAAGATTGTAATCGACAAGAAATACCAAACAAAAAAAAATACAATTGAACTAATGTACTTGTTAGATCACAGATTCTGTCTATATACTCACAATAACATCTTGTTGCAGTGTTGACATTGCTTGTGTTAACAATATTTGATGCATAGCCCACATAAACCTATTGTTACCATCAATCATACGAAGAAGATGTTTGATGATTGAGGACGTGATTGTTTTATTTTTTGTTGCAAAACTCATCATTCATAGAGCCAATTTGATTGTGAGATTTTATTGGGTTTGCTTCTTTATCATGGGGTGATAGGGTGATGAGGTCGTGTCACTCAAAGGAGATTGTACAACCCTAAGAAGCCTTCAAATAGGGGTTCATCCCCTTTACAACCCACCGGTAGTGGTATGCGTTGGTAGATAAATTTTTGCCAATCGGTAGGATAGGGGTTCAAACCTCCTCAACCCAAAGGTATATCTTTTTAACTTGGTTGACTTTGCAAAAAAAAAATTTAATGTATAATTTTTTTTTAAATATTTAATTTCTTAATTCTATTTGTTATTTTTACAAAACATTAAGAAATTTAATATTTGTTTTTAAAGAAAATTTTTTACATTAAAAATTCTTCTTTGCACCCAAGTTTAAGTACCTTTGAACAAACACAATTATTTCATCCAAGTTTCTTTCGTAAACTCAAGGGGGGACTCATTTTTCATGTCCAATTAAGTGTAAATTTTTTTCAAAACTGGATGCAAAGGGAGGGATTAGAGAGCGAATTTTTAAATTTGAACAACAATTTGGCATTGTAATTAGGTGCATTTTCGATGGAAACCAACACCTAAAATTTCAATTTTTGTGGGCACATTTTGTTGTTAGTTGTATTTCCACTTCTTTTTTACTACATCATTAAGTAAAATCAAGCACACTGAAGTCCCTAAAAATTGAACCCATCCGTGCAAATTGATTTGCACTACAATGTTCGGTATTAATGGTACCTCTGACCCGCACTTACAGGTAATGTTGTCATACTTTGGGCTACTGTATCTATCACCTAACATAGCTACAGCAATGACGTCTAAGCTTGTTCTCTATAAATCATCGAGGAGATATAAGTTTACCATTTTGTTAATTTTCACTCCATTCACTACCCTAATCATTATTGTTGTGCGTAAATCCTGACGAAGTGCTTTCCAAAGTGTTTAGGGAAGTTACGCTCCATGCATAAGAAAAGACCTTCTATGGTAGGTGTCATAAAAAATGATTCCCTTTCAGTATCGCCTATGTACCACTTATCATTCTTCTCTCATGTACTTACAGTCTCCCTCACGTAAGGGTGGGTATATTGAGAGGTTCGGTATAAAGGCCAGGTAGGTATAAAGAAAGGGGGACCATTTGATGTTATAAGGAACCCTCATTACAACCACTATCCACAAATAACTAAATGACACTCAGTTACTAAAACGTTCCAATTACACACCATGGAAAATAAAAATGAAGGCTATTCTACAAATGGAAGATTTATGGGATGTTGTTTCTGACACGGAAACCAAAACTTCACCATCAACCAACGCAACTCAATCTACATGACCAACTGTAGAGCAAATTGTATTTAACAAGAAAGATAGTAAGGAAAGAGTGCTCATCTTGCTTATCATTTTAGATGAAGTTCAACCTCACATAGTTGACAAAGAACATAGTAAAGAGGCATGGGATGCCCTTAAGACCATCTATGAGGGTAAGAATGATTCCCTTATTCTTCACCTTCAATATCAACTTCACAGTTTGAGTATGAACCATGGAGAGAAAGTTGAACTATTTCTTTGCGGAGTGGTTGAGTTGAAGTCAAATTTGAATTCTATGGGAGATACTGTAGAATATAAGCTTCTCACTTCAGTAATTTTGAGAGCTTTACCTGATTCATATAGAATTTTGATAACTTCCCTTCAAGTGTCACAAAGACAAGTTACCTTTGTTGAGTTGGTCAATTTGCTTCAGGAAGAGGAGGCCCACCAACTACACAAAGATGAAGCTTCTAATACAACCCTCTATTCCAACAAGAAGGGTTCTAAGAAGAAAGGTAATTTTCAAAAGGGAGGAAATTCTTCCAAGGATTCCAAGGGAAAACAACCTCAACAACCGAAGAGATACTACAAAATTTATGAAAAATATACCCATGACACCAATCGATGTTGGTATAAAAATAAACGACCTAAGAACAAGGGTCATAACAAACCACAAAACAAAAACAAGCAACCCAAGGTGAATGTTGCTATTGAAGAATCTGACTCCAATTCTGAGCGGGCATAGAAGGTGCTCATGACTACCATAACCTCAAAGCAAAAGGATACTGTATGGTATGTTGATTCTAGTGCTAGTAAGCACATGATTGGTGACAAGTCGTTGTTTGAGACATATGAAGCCAAGGAAGGTAAACCTATCACTATTTCTATTGATAAAACCTACAAGTTTCAATATGAGGATACAGTTTCAGTCAACCTTCTAAATGGTAAATGTCAAATTGATAGAATCCTCTATGTTCTAGGATTGGAAAATAATTTATTGTCAATCACTAAAATTTTGGATAAGGATATGGTTGTTGATTTTCATGTTTAGGATGGAAAGAAGTGTTGCTTTATCATCAAGAGGGGTAAACACATCATAAAAACTTCATACAAGCATGGATTTTTTGCATTAGATGTTATCTCCACCCATCATGTTGCCATGACAGTTTCTACAAAGGAGGCAACTTCACTTTGGCACAAGAGATATGGGTATCTAAGTTTTGAATATTTACTTGAGCTAAGTAAATTTGAGATGGTAAAGGGACTTCCCTCCCTTTCCTCTATATTTCTAGTGTGCTCTCATTGCTTAGAAGAAAAGCAACATAGAGTACCCTTTTTAAAAGAGTTCTTCACGAGCAAAGAAATCTCTGGAGTTAATTCACACCAATTTGTGTGGTCCTTTCACACCAAATAGTTGTGGGGGGAAGAGGTACTTTCAATTGTTTATAGATGACTACTCATGGAATATGTGGGTTTTATTTCTTCATCTAAAATCTAAAGCTTTAATTTACTTCCAACAATTCAAGAAATTTGTTGAGAAGGAGTCAAATATTTTTATAAATACCCTTCGCTTAGATCGAGGGGGGAGTTCACCTCTAAGTATTTTTTGCATATTTGACTACACATGGAATCAAGATACAACTCACTACTGCTTATACTTTGTAGCAAAATGGAGTTGTTGAGCGGAGGAATTGTTCCATCATGGAAATGGTTCATTGTATGCTAACAGGAGTCCATCTAGAGCAACAGTTTTGGAAAAAAGCTATCACCACCACAGTTTACCTATTGAATAGGGTACCTAAAAATTCCCTAAAGTGAATAACTCCACAGGAAGCATGGAGTGGTTGGAAAACCTCCATCTCTCATCTATGCATTTTTAGATGTAAAGATTTAATGCACATATAAAAAGAGAAAATGAAGAATCTAGATGAGAAGACATTGCAATGTGTTCTTCTTGGATATGATGAGCATTCTAAGGGTTATTAGTTTATTTATCCTTTGACCAAGAAGATTCATATCAGTAGAGATGTATTTTTTGATGAAGCTTTCACATCATAAAACACATATGATGTATACCTATATTTTGAGGAGTCTAAGGTTGAGAAGTCTCCTTCTTCTTCTTCTTCTTCTTCTTCTTCTTCTTCTTCTTCTTTACTACAAAAAAATATTCTTAAGTGGTATACAAGTACTATCAGAGACTCAAATATATACACATGACTAGATATGACTTTGAATAGACCTTGTACTCACAGCATGTCTCGACAAGAAAAAGTTGTAGTAGAGACTACTGAGGTTGATGAACTTTGTTAATCCTTTGAGGAGCTTTCTATAGACACAAAGAGAGAAATAGAGGATGTGGAAGTGGATTATGACAAAGTTTTTATGTCTTCACTTGATGAACATGAACCTACCACAATACAATATGCTCTTAGTGAGCCATAATGGAAAACTGCTATGGATGTAGAGTACATGTCTCTAAATAAAAATAAGACTTGGAAGTTTGTTGATCTGCCATGTGGAAAGAAGACCATTGGCTGCAAATGGGTGTACAAAGTAAAGTAAAAGGTAAATGGAACAATTGATAAGCATAAGGCCCATCTTGTTTCAAAGGGCTATGCACAAAAAGAAAGCATTGACTATGAGGAAACTTTTGCACCTACTACTCGTATGACTACCATTCGAGTTCTTTGTGCTATGGCAGCATAGTTCGGGTGGAAAGTACATCATATGGATGTCAAGAGTGCCTTCTTGAATGGTGATATCAAAGAGGAGGTCTATATGTCACAACCTAAAGGATTTGAAGTGGAAGGCCAAGAGCAAAAAGTTTACAAATTGGTCAAGTCCTTGTATGGTTTGAAATAAGCTCCATAAGCTTGGTACATTAAGATGGATGATCACCTATTGCAGTATAAATTTAAGAGAAGTCTATCAAATGCAAATATCTATTTCAAGAAATAAGGTTTTGAAATAGTGTTACTTGTACTCTACGTGGATGATCTGATTATCACAGGTAGCTCAAAAAAATTGATAACTGCCATCAAAGATGACTTGTGCAAATATTTTGAGATGAAAGATCTCGGACTTCTCCACTATTGTCTTGGCTTGGAAGTAAACTAGAAGAAGCACCACATCAATGTGTCCTAGAAAACTTATGCCAAGACATTTTTAGAAAATTATCGCATGACTAATTGTAAACTAATGGCAACTTCAATGGAATTAGGGCTTTCCAGTATGATGATTCGTCTCTGGTAGATGGTACTCTTTATCACCAACTGTTCGAGAGTCTCATATATGTGATAAACACTAGGCCAAATATCATGTTTGCTATTAAATATATTTTGAGGTTCATGAAGGAGCCTAAGATCACTTATTGGAAAGCAATAAAACATGTTCTTCACTATGTCCATGGTACTATTGAGTATGGCCTAGAGTACAAGAAGAATAATCAATTCTTCTTGCAAGGATACATGGACTATCACTATGCCGGATCATATGATGATCGAAAGTCAACTTCAGGATATATTTTTCATCTTGGATCTAGTCCTATCTCTTGGCACAAAAAGAAGCAACAAATGGTTGTTATTTCATCTACAAAGGTAGAGTATCACACCGCACGTGAAGCAGTGTGTGAGGTGATATGGTTGCATTGCATATTGACAAATATTGGTCTTCCATCCAAATATCTAATTCATTTATTTTGTGACAATTAGGGTGTTTTGAAGCTCATTAAGAATCCAGTGCATCATGAACGTACCAAACATATTGACACTCAAATTCACTTCATTCATGACAAAGTTCAAAGGCACAAAATATAGCTTCAGTACATTCCCACAAATGAACAAGTTGTGGATATTTTCACTAGGGCACTTGCACGTGTCAAATTTGAGTTATTTCACAACTCCATTTGTATTTCAAAATAATGTAATAAGGATGGAATGTTAGCATATAGTTTATTTATTCCATTATTTTTAATTAATGGGATATTATTAGATTCTAGATGATTAGCTACAAATACATTATTTTGTTAGCATTTATTTGAGCATATTATGGTTAGCTTGATCTTGTTAGCATATTTTATTTTGGGCTCGTTGTTGTTGGTGAGATCCGCTTCTCAAGGGCTAAGTTGAGCCTATTGTATTTGTATTTATTTGCACTATTATCAATGCAACATTTTTCGTTCTCTTATCAGAGGTAAATAAGATAATTAGATAAATAAAACTACTAAATAAGCTAATCACCATTAATTACATAAACTTGTAATTAAAACATAGTTGAACTTGATACCAATATGGATCTTCATCCATATTTTATTTCTTTCTCATCCTTATTCATCCACTACATCTAAAGAATACCTACAAAGTAAACTAGTACAAACTATCAGTAATACCACATTTTCATTAAACCTTTCATATGGCAAAATCTCAATTTTACTATAGTCTAACTACAACCACAAATCCTTCTGTATCATTGTGAAAAGCATATAGCTAAGATATCATACCAATTAAGTGAAAATATAAAGCATTAAACCATAATAACATGAATTTGACAAGAAAGAGAAATTTCTTTGTATTAATGGAATGTATATCGATTACAATTACGTCCCTCTTAGGGATACCAAATTTGTGATACAATTAATACAATCAATGATGCCCCACAATGGGGTTGGTATAATCTGCAAACTCTTCATGAATGTACATGAACTACTTAAGGCTAAAGATAGCTTTCTTCTCCTTTTGTTGGAGGTATATGCTATCTAGAACACCTTGAAATGCTCAGATCTTGTAAACCTTACATTCAAGAAACAACATGAAAGGGGTTAATAATAAAGGAGGCCTCTCTTGATGAGGATCTTGATAGACAATTGCATAAATTGATGATAAAGAAAGTAAGAAAGCATGTAAACCTATGAAGATGTGCAAGAAATCATCAAATTACTGTAAAACTTATAAAGAAAGCATGAAATATAGCTATTATGCATTTAAATTAGCCATTAGAATTTGAAATGCATGAAATCTCTAGAAACTAATCTAAATTGATAAATGCAAGGAAATGGAAGCAAATATACCTCTAAATCCTAAATTTAACCATGCAAATGCATAAAGGAAAGCTAATATAAGTTAGATTCACCTAAATACATTCTTGAAAAAGGGAAATTTATGACTAAAAACAAAGGGAATAAGATGCAAAACCCTCACCATGGGTCTGAGGAGCAGCTGGAATTGTTAGTCATGGCTAACAACCATGGTTGAGGTGAAAGTATTCTTCCTCTTGTAATCAAGGCTTGGATATTTGATTCCCTCTATGGAATTGATGATCAAGGGTCACTTTTGTGTTCTTGCACATATTTATGGTGTATATTATTTGTATTTGCCATGGAAGTGGCTCAATTGTGGATTCTTAATCTCCTTAACCTCTTGGGACTTCCATAGCTTTGAATGCACTCATGATTATCAAACGAGAGGTAAGAAGGCATTATTAAAGGGTTGCAAAAGGCTTCACAATATGACAAGACTTCACCACATTCAATTGACACTCCTATATTTATCCGTAATTTGGAGGGGGATCTTATACCACTTCTAATCCCTAATCTTGGCTTGCTTGGGAAGCCAAGATCAAGATCCAGGAGGTTGGATCAGTTGGGAGGAAAACTCTCAAAGCTTACTTGCCCAAAACTATTTTAAGACCATTGTAACTAAATTTGGCTCGACCTAGGATTCAAAATAGTTTTAGGGCTAGCCGCGGCTCTTAGCTTTGTTAGCTACGATTTTCAACCACGACTAAGGCTGAGTAGGCCAACTTTGCCCAAATTGAGTAGTTAAAACCACTAATTTATCTTGGAATGGTCCAATATCATTCATATGGTCTGTTAGGATACCCATATGAGTAGTACCCTACACATGATATATTTTAGGTGTCTATAGATACCCCTTTTGGGATGCATTATGAGAAAAAACAATGTTGAGCAAAAATAGAACTCTTAAAACCATGTTGTAGGTCTAATGATGATCATTGATCTGATCAATATTAGATGCCCTAGTCCTGTAAAAGGATGTGCATCTTAGAATCATTACTTCCAACTAAGATAATTCTTAATTTAGAAAGAATTTACAAGCTCAAAGGTGATCGGGTAGTGAGCACTACAATAATTTCGATAGGTGGAGGTCTACTAATTTAACTGTCATAGTTACTTTTTTTCCTAGCAAACTATAATCTTATGATAGTCATTGGAAATGATTCATAAGACGAACACAATTTGACAAGATCGAGTGATATCTTATTGAATTTGATTATGATTATTGATATTATGAATACCCCCTCAAATGACGAGTTGATGAGGGTAGGGTTTTTAAATGAAGCGATGAGTCTCTTGACCTATATGAATGATTTGGATGATTGAAGACTTTTGCACTATTAATATTATTTGGCAAGGCCTAGTTCAACTGTGATTTCAATCGTTAATAGTAATTGTACATATTTATCCCATGGAGCAATCTAGTTGTAATGGCCTTCTTAGGGAATCAAGGTGATATCAATTCAAATTAAGCTTATGTTGAATCACTATGTTCGATGATGTGTTAAAAATATCATTGAAGAATTGAGATGAACACCTTGTTCTCGTAAAGCAGTCTGGCCATTGTGGCCAGAGTGAAGTGAAGCATTTCAATTCAACGATGGCTAATTTACCCCAAATGACCTTATGGTAATCTACTCATCTCACCAGATTACATGGATCAAAAGATGTTGAAACTGCCGAGTGTGTAGAATAAATGACTGAATACGAGGCACATTTAAATTTTGAATTATTTGAATGTTTTTGTTATTTTTGAAATTTTTAAAATTTTTGGATGATTGAATATTTTTTATTTTACGTTTTGAAACCTCTCACAATGAAATTTTTAGAGCATTTTATACAGGATGCTAGTCGTGGGTGTCAAATTTAACTAATTTGGTCAAATTCCTTAGCCACAGATCTAATACACAGTGAAACAACCATAATTCTACGCCCATAGATGTCAACTATGGTAACGCGTAAAATTGAAAATATAAAATAAAATTTAACATTTTCAAAATTCATTATTTCCATTGCCAACTACTAAAACAGGGAGCTTTGAGAGGTGAGTTTGCAAACTTGACATAGAATGCTACCAAACTATACACAACACTATCCGAATGGCTGACCAACCGGAGGTGTCCACCAGTGGAGGAGCTGATGCTATGAAGGTAGCATCACAAGCCTCGCTTATTGCAATACCAACTAAAAATGAATAAAAATAATTAATGAGCTAAATGAACTCACTAAACTATTGGTAATGAACCTCACCCTAGTTAGCTTTAGACTAGGTTAGCTTAGATGGGGAGAGTTTAATTTTGGGGTTTGATGGATGGGAAATGACCTCAAACGAGGCTTTTCCCATAGCCACAACTGGAAATCACAGCTCCCAATTGGCAAATTGGGGGTTGTGGTTGATTTTAAATTTCAACGATCAAAAAATTAACCGTTGCCATGGACCACGGGTCGAAGCCATGGTTGACCAAATTTAGCAAATATTTTCAATTATTTTTATTTTTTTGTTGTTTTATGGAATTAATTGATTTTTTTGAATTTTGTCAATTAAAATTTTTATTTTTTTGAACATTTTGACTACATTGATGATTGTTTTTCCCCTTTTGAAGATTTTTTGAATTTGTTTGTATTTTTAAGTGTATTTATGATTTTTTTTGTAATTTAAATAATTTATATTTATTATCTCTATTCAAACCCTAACTACTAGAGTGAGGGAGTCATATCTCCTTCATGAAATCCATGACAGATTGACTAATCTTGAGAGAGATTGGTTTGGGGTCATAGGCTTTGGCTATGTGCTTCAAAATTCATCCATCCAAGGTGATCAGGCCTATATGACTGCCTTGGCCTATCATTGGGATGCGTGAACCAACACCTTCCAACTATTAATATGTGAGATTACGGTTACCTTGGAGGATGTTTGCCACATCTTTTGTATATCCATTAATGGTGAGTCCATCACATCTTCTCCCACCATAGTGAAGGATGCAATATTCAAGAGGATATTCGACACTAGGAGCGATGAGGTGTAGCTAGAATCTGACCATGGTGGTGTGCATATTGAGTACTGGTACCATGAGAGGGTATTTTCATGGTGAATGGTCGTACTGATGTAATTGATCATGCAGATTGTACTACCTAATACTTCTAAAGTGAGGTTTTTCAAGAACATCCTTGACAAGACATAGGATTTACTTATAAGCACTACCCAAGAGCCATTGATTCTATCTTGCAGGAGTGCTCTACTTGCACAACTCTACGAAAATCTATACTAGATCACACAGTAGAGCCACATTAGAGTTGACTGTAGTCTTTTGCTATAGATATGGGTGTGGGAGCACATCACTATCGATCACCCTGGAAGACTGCCACTATGAATTGGAGATATAGTAGAGGAGTACCAATGCTATGATGCATGCTGGCCTAGGGAGGTTGAGGGTTTAAGGAGCAGGTCTCGTGTAAGGGATCTCCGACACTACTAGATTAGATGATCAGAATATAGCTAGGATAGGTTCTATGGCACTCTTATATGGATTGTCTATCATGGGTATAGGTGGACTACTATTTGAGGTGGATAAATTCAAGAGATGGCTTCTCGAGTGCAAGCCTGAGATATGTGAGTTTTTCCACTTTTTATGCATTGCCAAGAAGTTTGGGATCTGTTAGGACATCCCAAATGAACCAGTTATTTACCATCACCTTAAGGCAAAGAGAAACTTGGCCTGGCCTACTATGACTCCAATGGGGTATGAGGATGATTCCTACTAGGATTCAGGGCTTGCATATGTTGGGACCATAGTAGATTATGATGCTTGGTAGACTACTAGGTTATGGCAAGGTGGTGGCCCTCTAGGCAAATCTAGAGATGGAGCAGTAGCAGAGGTGGCAAATCCTCAGGGGCAATGAGTGTGCTAGAGGATAGAGGGTGGATGGGGATAGGCTCTAGTAGTAGAGGATGATCCCAAGGCTGAGGAGGAGACTAAGGAGGATCCATATGATGAGGTATCATAACTTTGAGCATAGGTTTCTAGCTTGTAATCATAGCTCCAGACTACACATAATCAGATCCTAGAGAGAGACACCTATGTGTCTACCTTATAGGTATAGTTGAGGGTAGCACATGCCTAGCTAGTAGAGGGATAGGCATACTGGTGGGGATACCAGGAGGATAGGACCACATATCTAGCACAAATTAAATCCACCATAGTAGCTATAGAGAATATCATGCTTGAGCGGGAGCTTCTCAAATCCCAATTGGATTTTAGGACTACAAAGAGGGATCTACTAAATATCATCAGAGGGGAGACCTCGACTTCTCATGTTGCTCTTATGGCTCCATATGTATAGGGACCAATAGTATTGGATATGCCTACAGAGATCTAGATGATATAGGCTTTAGTCCAAACCCATATCAGGTAGCAACCATCAGATGTGGCCCACATCACTCTCCTGGAGGGAGAGGTCACACTACGTGATGGTGAGATACCATAGAGATCCACTACTATAGGGACTAAAAGTACCAAGACACACTAGACAGGGTAGTCATTAGCATAGCCTAATCATAGGACTCACAGTTCAGAGAGGTCCACAAACACTAATTCTAGGCAGACTCACAAAGATGATGGATCTGGTGGGAGAGACTCCCAGATAGGGTGCATAGGCCCTATGTAGTACAATATTTATTAGATGTATGTACCATTTTTTAGTGTAAGGTCTAAGGACCTACACAATTGTAGTCTACGAATATTTTTAATACACTTATGTACTCTTTTTGACACACACACATACACACACATATATATAATTTGACTTTGATTATCTCATTATATGTGTATATTTTCATTGTTATGTTTATGAGATGCACATGGATGCGATGATTATATGTTATGTTTACTCGATGCTATATGATGTGATGCATTGATGACATGCACTAGCTAGATGATGGATTTATGATTAGATGTTATTATCTAGATGCATATTTGGACTACTATGATGTGTGCATATGGATGCAATGTTTATGTTAAATGCATATTTGATTTGATTTGCTTGTATGCATTTAATTTACAATATGATGAATTCAATGTATATAATGCATTATTTACATGATGTAATCTAATATAAATGAATTTGTATGCTTTAATCACTTAAAACATAAGGAATGAATGCAACATGAATTTAACAATCTAATGGATGATACCATAGAATATATAACAATCATAAATGCAATTGATATATCTTATTGTAGCACACTAAAATTGGCACGGTTAAAACCTTAGTAAACAGATAAAATATTAAAATTTAAATTTCAACCCCAAACTGCCCGTTAAACTGCCTTTTACCCGCTTTCCTCGTTTTTCATGCCATTTTTAGGATTTGTTTTGACCGTTGGACGATATCGTCTCAGATTAGATGAAATCGTCCTCGATCTGACGAATTCATCTGGAATAGAACGTCCAGACGATTTCGTCCCAAAACCAAATTTTCATAATTAGCTTCTGTTTCAACAACCTCTCCAACTCGGGCGAAGCGTGTACTGCGCGGTTGGAGATTTCCCTGTTGGAGATCTCCCGGATTGGGATGATCCCCAACCTCCCAAACCTCTTCCTAATCCTATATAAACTAGGATTTTTCTAGTTTATCCCCCTGATTCCCCCTGGCTGATTCTCCCTGAACCCCCAACCCCTTAGTTGATGAATTTCATTGCAGAGTTAGCTCCTTATTCCCTTGCACTATTTTGCTTGCATTCAGTATTTTTGTATGTTTATTGTAGGAACTATACTATTTTTCAGTTGAAGCTAGCTTAGATCGTCGCGGATGATCTCAGATGATTATGGATGATCTCGTACGATTGGAGGTGATCCTGACTGTAGTCCATATTGAGGGCAGTCTGAGCTTAGAGTTTGCATTCTCTTAGCTTTTTTTGCACTTTTCATATCATATCTATGCACTGTTTTAAGTTATTATGTTTTATGCATCTTGGAGTTCACCTCATTTAGCATAATCACATGATAAAGTTAAAATCAATCATTAAATCTATTGCATTTCCTTATTTGTATCAGAATCTATTATTTAGGTATGTCTGCTATTATTTCTACCATTATCCCTTGCTTTTGCATTTGTATATTTGGTTTTTTGTGTCTGTTTTTGAGATTGTAGGTTTCTGACGAATTCATCAAATTTCAAATGATTCTGTCTGATTTCAGATGACCTTCTATGATTTGGGATGATCCTAAGAAATATCAAATGATTACGTAAAAATTGAGACGATCTGAACTGCTGCAAAACTCAAAATTTCCATCAGACATCCGAAATTAGGTATGACACCTTCTAGTTAGCATATGCTCTGTTATTTGCATCCATTTCTATTTTTTGTATTCATTTAAATTAGCATTGGCATATAGAATAGCTTAGATTCATATTGGCCAAACCTAGGATTTGAATGATCAAACATAAAAAATAAACACATCAAACACACTATCAACCTAGGCGTGGAAAATGCCATTCAAAAGTTTCTTGGTGAACCCACCATCCGTTGAAAATTCACCCTTATACACCTCCCTCGAGAGGCGGGACCTTCAAAAGGCCTCTCAGTCTGAGGTATTGTCCCATCCTTTTCACATACCCCTTCTGGACATGGATCCTATAGCCCGAAGGTAAGGGTGCAAAAAAATTGGAGCGATACATTTTGGTGAACCCGACGTGAAACATAAAACTTTTGAAAAAAAAAACCTTTCTAAAAATAAAAATAAAAATAATAAAAACCAAAACATAAATGCATTTAGACTTAAGAAAATTTGCATGTCATATTTAGACGGTAGACTATAATAAAAGACAAGTTGTCACCATAAATGTTGAAAATCAATTAGCAGCTATAGAGATTACTTCTGTGCTTAGAGTACCTCAAACAAATAGGGTTCAACCTTTGTGGGACGAAATTGATAGGAGATTAGATCTCATTTCATCTAGAGCAACCGAACTTAGGCAAATCAAGAGGTTTGTCCTAGATAGAATCCTGGATCCCAATCAAGTAATTTTGTATCATGAACTTCAGAGAGCTTGCCATAGGTGGTTAGCAGATAAAAGAGCCCTTGTGTCTTCTAAGTTGTATACCTTTGAGGAATACCTTGAGAATGCAGTTGTAGTACATAAATTTATGTCTCATATAGAGGACCAAGAGGTCATTCTTACAGATAGACAAAGATGGAAAAGAGTTCCCAGAGCTGTGTTATATCGAGAATATTGCCATGAGATTTATTTTTACAAAACAGAATCTGAAACAGATAATATCACCATAGCACACTTTGTTGACTTCTTGAAAAACAATTTCCAATTTGAAGAGAAGCACTTTATGACTCTTGCTGAACTTGATCCTATCAATGATATCTATAAACTATTTATATAAAACTAAGTTATTATTTTATTATTGTTATTTCTTGTATTTAGTTGCTGTTTATTGTCTTTATAAAAAAAAAAGCAAAAAAAAAATAAAATTATAAAAAAATCAAAACATTTTCTTTTAAGTATTATAGTAGGTGTATAATTAAAACATATACCTCTCAAGTTCTATTGCAAATATATTAATATATATTTGCTAAAACCCAAATTTAGACACAATGACTAGACTAAAGAATGGAAAACAAATTGAAGTAGAAGAAGATTGGTTAGGAAAAACCACAAATAAACCAGATGCCCTTCTTGAAGACCCAATTCAGGAAGAAGTAACCTTAAACCAACAAGAAGAAGAATTTGTGGACACAAATGAACAAAAAGAAAATGATAGAGAGGAAGGATCCTCATCTCCTAAAATAACTCTAGAAGGAGCTGTTACTTTTGAGAACATGGACCATTTTTGGAAATTTCTCAATAATAATATTGGCACTCTTAATAGAGCAGTTCATATGGATAAAGATCAAATTAGTGACACTCAAGCAACCCTAGAAGACATATCACACATGCACTAATCCTTTGTCCTTTATTGATCAAGAGAGTGATCAAGCTGGACCATCCAATTTGGACATGGTTGCTATAATCCAAAACATGCAACAACAACAGGCTACACAACCACCTAGAGTGCCTGTTACCAAGCCAAGGGTTATTCCCACACAAAAGAAACCTTCATTCACTACTCTATTTCTCTAAGCTATTGATCAATATACCTCAAATCAATAAAAGCCTAAAACAAAACCAAATACCAATTTCCAACAATCTGGGATACAACATAATGCTACAACAAATCTTCTTCATAATACTCTTCCTACCAACCATCTGCATAACAACAATATAGTATCTAATACTTATGTCCCACCTTCCTACGGTCACAAATCCCATACTCATGTACCACAAAACCAATATGGTGGACAAACTAGTAATTTGGAAGCCATGGTGAAACAGTTAGTCTCTCGCATGGACCAGATAGATCCCTACCGTCCCTCGTACAATTATCAAGAGATGTGTAGTCAACCTCTAGATCCTATAGTTGTAGCACAACCATATCCCAAACACTTTCCTATGCTTGTCCTACCTATATATAAAGGAACCGAAGATCCCATAGAGCATATTTGTATGTTTAGGATAGCATGTCATGACATATCACATGATGATTTGCTATTACTAAAAATGTTCCCGAAAAGCTTAGGGGGGATGGCATTGGAATGGTATTGTCAACTACCTACTCATTATTTGAGAAATTTTGAAGAGACCGCTGAGTCTTTTGTGCATCAATTTAGTGCCTATATCGAAAGACATGTAACCATTAAATATTTGTAAAACCTAAAACAAGACAAAGATGAGTGTTTTGCTGACTTCTTAGCTCGATGGAGACAGTTGATAGGAAAATTACACTTTGTGTTACCTTATCGGGAGATGTTGGATATTTTTATCAATAATTTACAAGAACAACTATCCTATGAATTATCAACTACTACCTTGACCACCTTCGATCAAGCTATAGACTTAGCTCTAAGGGTGGAAGATGCTCTCATTAGAAGAGGTCAGCTCAAAAAGAAAGATGATGAGAAAACATCTAAAAATCAATATAAAAATAAATAAGTTGTGGGTGACGGAGTCACTAATAGCAGAAACATTGCTAATGTTAATACTACGAAAACAACAAAGAAGTTTATATTGAAACCTCCTGATAAACCACCCTAAGAATGTACTAGGTTAAATCAACCTTTATCAACCATTCTCCCGCAATTACTAGCATGAGGCTTGATCCAATTACCAGCCATCCGGGAACCTGATCCAACCATACCCGGATACAGAGTTGATTTATATTATGATTTTCATAGAGGACCTGGACACACTACCAACTCTTGTAAAATATTAAAACATAAAATACAATATCTGATTGATAACAATGAGATGGAGGTGCAAGCCTTCCAACCTAAAAAAAATCCTTCTAATAACGCTCAAAAGAGCATTCCCCAAAATCAGAATCAGAATGCCAATCAATCATTGGACATATTTCAGCATCCTTTACCAAAACATGGTAAAGAGGTGGCTAATCAAATTGAGCATCACAATGTTCCTCCTCCTACCCGATATGTAGGGATTATTAGTAGACAATTACCTGTTCATGATCCTCAAATATTTGACACAAATTTATCCATAGTTACGACTAGACCTCTACATAATATTCGGATACTTGATCTTAGTGACACTGAATATGAGACTGAAAGTGACATGGAAATCACCTTGAATCAATCAAATTTTTCTGAAGATGAATCAGATCCTATTCAACCTATCACCAGTTCTATGGTTCCAGAAGAACCATTTCCTTGAAGAGTCACTACTATACCATCTTCTCACCAAATAGTTTCTAATGAACAAGCCATAAACGCTATACCAAGACATATTCATCACTTGCAAAATAACATTGTAGGAACCATCAGAGCCATCACCAGACAACAGGCTCAAACCTCTCAATAGGATCAAACTCAGAACGATGGATCAACCCCATTTGTTTTGAAAAATCCCAATAAATGGAATTATGCGTCTAATGTTCAACCTAAACCTCCTTACAATATTAATGAACAATTATCCAATACTACAACCAGAATTTCCCTTTTGGACATGTTAAGATCTTCTCCTACCCATAGGGATGAATTAATGCTCACATTAAGCCAAATGATGGTACCACAAAATATTCAACCTAAACCCATGTCCAATACTATCATCACTTGAGAAGTCAATTGTATTGACTTTCAAGATAAAGATATCCCGCAACATAGTTTACATAAGGATAACCCCTTATATATTACTGCCTTAATTGGAGATGTAGTCGTTAAACGAGTCTTGATTGATAATGGTTCATCTTTAAACATCTGCACTTTTGACTTCTACCAACGATTTGGGTTTAGAAGTGACAAAATGAAAAGAACTGATATGATTATAAAAGCCTTCAATGACGAGACAAAAAAAACATGTGGAGTCATTACTATACCCTTGCAAGTTGGTCCTAGAACTCTAGATATGACCGTGTTTATTGTACATTGCCCTGCATCGTACAATATACTTTTGGGTCGCCCTTGGATCAATGCGATGCAAGCGGTTCCCTCCACTTTACATCAATGTGTTAAATTCAAATTTAAAAACCAGTTGGTTACCATTCATGGTGATCCTAGACCATTTGATATGTGTGCTTTGGCAGAACCTATTGGAGTTCAATTTTGCCCTACCCTATCATCCACACATCCTAATTCTTATCCTCTGTCCAAATGTGTGAAACACACACCCATAACATCATCTAATCTTTCAAATACACCTATACATATAGCTCAACAATATTCTGAACCAACCACATTAGGACCTCGAAAAGATCCTAAAACTACAACCAATGCTTCCTATTTTACTCCTATATCTTCCATACCTATAGACTCATCCATCAATATCCCTATGACATATACATCCACTACATGCATCCTTTCTACATTCAAAAATGTAGGAAATTTCCCTTCTACCTCTTATGCTCTTACTGATGAGCTCTTACCCAATTTATCTACAATTCTTATATCTGAGGAAGCCAACACTGCCATGCAAACTTCCCTCCTTTTAAATAAACTTCCACCCTCTCCTCGTACCTTGGGCCTCCCACGACCTATGGGAAGTATCTACCAAGTCGGGAGTTGTGCTTTTATCTATAAAGGATATGATTGGAGAAGAATACCCAGAAACATTAAGACACATTGTGATGGATATGCTAGATGCTATTTTGCTAATGATTATCTTAAAGCTAAGCCCATAATGCTTAAATTGGGATATAAAGGGAAAGGTTTGGGACCTTTCCAAAATGGTATGAAAGAACATTTTAAGGTAGAACCGTGGCATGCTGACGGGGACCGGGAAATCTTCACATTCACAATTTCTAAATTCTCATTAAAATCTGCAAAAAAAAAAAATTTACATGCCTCAAAATAAAACAGCCCTGCAGGCTTTACAATGACCGAGCTCGGCTTCGGTCTCTCTAACTGTAACTACTCCTCTTCTTCGATCCCCCCTCCCTGACTATTACAAAATTTCTTGTTTTTAACGGGGTCCCGGTCCTCTAGGCAATTAATGCCTCCACCTAACAAAATTCCAATTTGAATTTCCCTCTGGCCGAGTTTTTTAAATTTTGCCATAAATGGATAGCTGTCCGAACCACCAAGACACTAGCATTGATGGTCTCCCTGCATCGGCCGCTGTGTTCTGACTGTCCTTTGCACTATTGTCTCCTTCATAAAGCCATCACCTGTAATTGTTGTGTTTCCAGAAGTAATTAAAAAAAAAAAAAATGCGTGGTCGACACCTCCCTTAACAACCTCCGTGACCTTCATCTTTGATTTCTTACACGTAGCCAACCACGTGTAAAACTTTCCATGCCTTCTATTTGTTGCAATATAACTGTTACACGTGCCCTTCACAACTTCCATGATACACATGGCAGTCCACGTGTCTAAATTGGCCTTGCCCGACCGTCGGCTTATCCTCCTTGGTCTGGTTTCCACCTGGTCGCGATATCGCGACAGGTCGTGATATCGCGACATGTCATGATATCATGACCAAATGCGCCTCTCATTAGTTGCAGCTCTTTGGAGTCACAATTTTGTGACCCCCATCCCCTGCCTTTGCCTTGTTTACTTTCTTTAACTTCTGATGCTTCGGACCACATGCCACATGTCAGCTTCTAACTGGCCGCGATATCGCGACAGGTCGCGATATCGCGACGGCACCTCCCCCTTCGCCTTTTCTTAGAACAATCGTTGCGATATCGCGATATCACGACGACATCTTTCCTTACGCCTTTGTCTCGAACAATCGTCGTGATATCGTGACGTCGCAATATCGCGACCTCCTCCTCTGCCTTAGCTTTGCTTTGAACAATCGTCACGATATCGCAACGTCACGATATCGTGATGAAACCGGCCCAAGCCTTGCACAAGCCTTTTGAGGTCATGATTTTGTGAAATGTCATGAAATCGTGACATGTCATGATTTTGCGACCTCCCCCATGCTTTAAGAAACTTACTCCCTTTGCTCCACAATACTTTCCCTATTTGGAAAGTACCGAAAATAAATCAACTGCAAGGTACTTAGAAAAATTAAGGAACATTTTTGGAAGATGTAAGATTGTTCTACCGCCACTTGGATGCTCCTGCATCAGACACCCGGGGTAAAAAGGAGAAGTGACCTTCACTTCTAAGCTATTCGGTCCGCGTCCCTTGTAATATCTTCGAACATTCATCAACCTTTGCAACCTGCTCAAATCCCATTTCTTGGCAAGAAATTTTTTTGCCCTCTACCAGACAAATTTTGGCATTGCTGCACACCTTCTCATCCACTATCTGTAATGGCTTCAACTTGTGCCGCACTCCATCTTTCATCAAGGAGTAAGTATTTGCATGACCATCATGCACTACACTCCGATCAAACTACCATGGCCTTCCTAACAGCAAATGGCAAGCATCCATGGGGAAAACATCACACAGGACTTCATCCTGGTATCTCCCAATCTGAAATGTGACTAAACACTGTTCACGGACCCATGCTTTATGGTATTTCTACAACCATGCAATCCGGTATGGATGCGGGTGCTTCCTTCTCTCCAGCTGCAACTTAGTAACCATCTCCTCGGAAACTAAATTATCTGTACTCTCGTTGTTTATAATAACATTACAGACTTTGCTCGCACTTTTGCACTGGGTGCAGAACAAGCTTCTCCTCTATTCTGACTTGTCTTCCTCAATCAACATGGTTCTCCTTACTATCATTGCTTCCCCTTTCTCAGCTTCTTTTGAATGTTCTGAGTCAGCATCTTCAACTGCCACAACAGCTCTGGCAGGACCCACTTGTTTCTTGTTCACTCTCTCGGGGTGCTGGGGACACTCATATGCCCGATGCCCCTCTTCTCCGCAGTGGAAACATGTTCCTCGGAACAATCCCCTTCCATATCCACGTCCAGATCTACCTCCTCCTCTTGGGTAGCCATTGTTCTGAACTTGCAGTTTGGGTTCTTCATCTTCTTCTTTCTGACCTCGGTTGCTGCTCTCCTCTTCTTTCTTCTCTTCCTGAAGCTCTTTCTTTCCACCAGTCTTTCCTCTAGGTCCTTTTACTCTTTGCTTGCTTTCAAACCTTCTGTTCAGTTTTTCTTCAACCTTCAAAGCAAACTGGTAAGCATCTTCAATGGTGCTCACCCGAACCAAGCTTAGCTCTTCCTGGACACTGGGTCTCAACCCATTAATATAACGGGCCACCTTTTCCTTACTTGCTTCTAAATGCCCGGTTCTGATGGAGATTTTATAAAATTCCTTCGTATATTCTTGGACAATTTTGTTCATCTGTCTCAAACTCTGCATATTTCTTAGCAGATCTAGTTCATAATCCATGAGAATAAACTGCCTCTTCAATTTCTCCACCATTCTGTCCCATCTTGTTATCCATTCTTTTCCTCTTCTGTTTCGCTCTAGCTGTACCCCCCTTCCACCATATGCTGGTATGACCCTTCAGTATAGTCTTGGCAAATCTACCCGCTCGGGTCTTCAACATCTTCATATTCAAAATATTATTCTAAGTCATTTATCCAGTCTATTAATTCCTTCGGATTCAAGTTCCCAGAATACGTAGCAACTTCTATCTTCGGCCTCTTCCCGATCTGAGATATGGCCTTGTACAGTCTGTCTTGTGTTGGATCCACAACTTCTTCTTCTTCTTCGAACTAATTTTCTTCATCTGCTTCATCCTCACTATTTGCATCTCTTCTCGGCTCATGTCCTCTGCGCAGTTCTTCTTGTAGGGCCTGAACTTGCCGCTGCAAAGCCCGGAAATCTTCTGCTGCCATGCCTCTTCCACCAACGGGGTTTCTCCTTGGAGGCATTCTGCTCACCCGATCTCAAGCCCTCCCACAAGTCCTGGTACAACTGCCTCTCCTTCGACAGTCTACTGTACGCTCAGGAACCACTGGCTCTGATACCACTGACGGGGACCGATAAATCTTCACATTCACAAATTTTGAATTCTCATTAAAATCTACAAAAAAAAAAAATTTACATGCCTCAAAATAAAACAGCCCGTAGGCTTTACAATGATTGAGCTCGGCTTCGGTCTCTCTAACTGTAACTGCTCCTCTTCTCCGGTCCCCCCTCCCTGAATATTACAAAATTTCCTATTTTTAACGAGGTCTCGGTCCTCTAGGCAATTAATGCCTCCACCTAACAAAATTCCAATTCGAATTTCCCTCCGACCGAGTTTTTCAAAATTTGCCATAAATGGACAGTTGTCCGAACCACCAAGACACTAGCATTGATGGTCTCCCTGCATCGGCCACTGTGTTCTGACTGTCCTCTACACTGTTGTCTCCTTCATAAAGCCATCACCTATAATTGCTGTGTTGCCAAAAGTAATTTAAAAAAAAAAAAAATGCGTGGTCGATACCTCCATTAACAACCTCCGTGACCTTCATCTTTGATTTCTTACACATAGCTGACTACGTGTAAAACTTGCCATGCCTTCTCCTTGTCGCAATATAACTGTTACACGTGCCCTTCACAACTTCCATGATACACGTGGTAGTCCACGTGTCTAAATTGGCCTTGCCCGACCGTCGGCTTATTCTCCTTGGTCTAGTTTCCACCTGGTCGCGATATCACGACAGGTCACGATATCACGACATGTTGCGATATCACGACCAAATGTGCCTCTCATTAGTTACAGCTCTTTGGAGTCGTGATTTCATGACATGTCACGAAATCGTGACATGTCGCAATTTCGTGACCCCCATCCCCTGCCTTTGCCTTGTTTACTTTCTTTAACTTCTGATGCTTCGGACCACATGCCACGTGTCAGCTTCTGACTGGCCGTGATATTACGACGACACCTCCCCCTTCGCCTTTGATTAGAACAATCATCACTATATCGCGACGTCGCGATAACGCGATGACACCTTTCCTTACGCCTTTGTCTTGAACAATCGTCACGATATCACGACCTCCTCCTCTGCCTTAGCTTTTCTTTGAACAATCGTCGCGATATCGCGACGTCACGATATCACGATGAAACCGGCCCAAACATTGCACAAGTCTTTTGAGGTCACGATTTTGTGACATGTCATGAAATCGTGACATGTCGTGATTTCGCGACCTCCCCCCATGCTTTAAGAAACTTACTCCCTTTGCTCCACAATACTTTCCCTCTTTGGAAAGTATCGAAAATAAATTAACTGCAAGGTACTTAGAAAAATTACGGAACATTTTTGGAAGATGCAAGATTGTTCTACTACCACCGGATGCTCCTGCATCACATGCCTGCTGTGGTGTGGGCCTATTTTCTAGTAAAGGTTAGCCCTTTCCATTTGAGGATGATGACCATCTCGTATGTTATCAAGATTATTTAGATAAACAAGATTCTTTGTGTCTAAATAATAATTCCTTTACCTGCAATATGCTATCCATAGCCTACCCTGAAATGATTTCCAAATTCGAAGACGAGTTGGAGGGAGATATCTTTCATAATGTTTCCATTGAGGAATTATTATATAATGAATTTTATTTTGATGGCTCTATCCCGAATATAGCCCAGCTTGAAGCTACGACTTCTCAAGATGAATTATCCAAGTTAACCTTGGAAGAATTAAAAGAATTAGGTGTTTCATTCACCCCACCTAATATTGAGAAAGATTTACATATGGAAGTTGAAAACGTTATGAAAATTAACATTGGAACCGAACATAACCCTCACATAATCAATATTGGATCAGAATTGAGTCAAGAAAAACAAGATAAATACATTTCATTTCTTAAAGACTATGAAGGTGTCTTTTCTTGGACATATGAAGACATGCCAGGTTTGGACCCTTCCGTAGTTATGCCTCATCTAGTAGTCCATCCAGATGCTAAACCCATTAAACGAAACTTTGAAAAATGCATCCTAAAGTGGCCTTACTAGTCAAAGGAGAACTAGAAAAACTGTTGAAAGTCATTTTTATACAAGCCATTGATTATGCCGAATGGATCTTTAATGTAGTTCCAGTAACTAAGAAAGAAGCCACTAAAGTTAGGGTTTGCACTGATTTCAGAGACATTAATGTTGCATGCCCTAAAGACGATTTTCCTCTTCCCAACATGGATTAGACCATTGAATTTACTGCTGGAAGTGGAATGATATCCTTAATGGATGAATTTTTTGGTTATAATCGGATCAGGATAGCTCCTGAAGATCAGGCCAAAACAACCTTTATTACCCCTTAGGGAACCTTTTGTTGGAAAGTGATGCCATTTGGCTTAAAGAATGCGAGTGCAACCTATCAACGAGCTATGACTTATATTTTTCACGATATGATGCATGATATCCTACATGACTATGTAGATGATATCATAGCTCGTTCCATCAAAGAAGATGATCATTTAAATGACTTAAGGAAAGTATTTGATCGGTTAATGGAATATCTTATCCGACTAAATCCGACTAAATGCATATTCGGAGTTAAGTCTGATAAATTATTAGGGGTTATAGTTTCTTTACGTGGCACTGAAATTGACCCTCTCAAGATCGTGGCTATCACAGATATGCCCGCACCCACCAATATATCAGAATTACGAAGTTTACAAGGTAATATTATTCATCGCTTTATCGATAGGTTGGTAGACAAAATTGGACCCTTTCTTAAGCTTCTTAAGAAAGATGTCTCTTTTTATTGGGACGAAGAATGCCAAGAAGCATTTGAACTCCTTAAGAAATATCTCCTCAAACCACCAGTGCTTTCCCCACCTATATCTGATCGTCCTTTTATATTGTATATTTTTGCTTCTGATTCTACCTTAGGAGCTATGTTATCTCAGCTTGACGATGAGAAGAAAGAACGTGCTAATTATTACATCAGTAGAACCTTAATCAGTTATAAAACTTGATATACCATATTAGAGAAATTATGTCTAGCAGTCGTATTTTCTATACAGAAACTACGAAATTATATGCTCCGTCAGAAAACGTATGTTATTGCCAAATTCGATCCTTTACGATATCTCATGAGTTGACCGTATTTATCTGGTCACACAGCCAAGTGGGTTCTTGTGCTAATCGAGTTTGAAATCACATTTATAGGAAAAAAGTCTATTAAGGGTCAAATCATAGCAGATCAATTAGCTGCTGCACCCTTAGAATCTACTCATCCCCTCATCATTGAGTTTCATGATGAATGCCTTAAACTAGAGGCAGACCATTCAGAGCAATGATCCCTATACTTTGACGAAGCCCGATGCATGAGTGGGGCTAGAGCGGGTATTATTTTAATATCTCCACAAAAACATCTTATACCTCTATCATTCAAATTAACATTTGCTTGCACCAATAACACTGCTGAATATGAAGCTCTTATCCTTATATTACGAGCTGCCTTGGCATTGAAAATTAAAATTTTATTGGTTTTCGGTGACTCCTAAGTTGTCATAAATCAATGATGTTTATCAGACCAAAGATGATAAATTACGCCCATACAAAGAATATGTTTTGCAGTTATTATCCTTGTTTGATCAAGTTACTTTGGAAGCTATTCCTCAAACTAGCAATCGTGCAGCTGACACTATGGTTGCAGTTGCATCTCTTTTACCCTTGGAGTTAGACGATGAATATGCTACCATCATTATTCGTTGACTCTAGGAACCATCTTCAAGCAAATCATGCTTAGAACCTTTGGATGTGTTTCTCATCAATGAAACAACTCCTGAACCATGGTATATTGATATATTTAATTTTTTGCAGAAAGGAACCTTCCCTGATGGTTGTACTAGCAACCAGCGTAGGTTATTACGTAGACAAGCAAGTCACTTTGTGATTATTGGTAAACCTTGTACATAAGATCTTTTGAAGGCATCTTCCTGAGATGTTTGAATTTAGAAGAATATAGATCAGCTTTGAATGAAGCCCACAATGGATCTTGTGGGGGACATTTTAGTGGTAGCGCCATTGCTAAGAAACTCCTTCGGATAGGATATTTTTGGCCTACCATGGAAAATGATGCACATACTTATGTGCGACATTGCGACAAGTTCCAGAAACACACTGACCTTGTCCATGCACCTGCATAAGAACTGCAGGCTATTTCATCTCCTTGTCCCTTTTCAAAATGAGGCCTAGACATCATTGGAAAAATCAACCCTGTGTCATCCGATGAACACAAATTCATCATAACCGCCACTAAGTATTTCATGAAGTGGGTTGAAGCTATGCCATTAGCTTCTTGCACTGGAACACAAGTTTCCAAGTTTATTTTTAATCAAATTATTTGTAGGTTTGGAATTTCTGCCAATCTCATTTTCAATAATGGAACTTGTTTCAAAAATAAAGATGTCAAGAAATTATGTCAAAAATATAAAATTCAACATCGTTGGTCCACTCCCTATTATCCTCAGGGTAATGGTCAAGCAGAAGCATCTAATAAAACCTTAATCAAAATTCTTAAAAAATTGGTTAATAAATTCGGTCGAGATTGGCACATTTAGTTATATCCTGCTTTGTGGGCCTATCGAACTAGTGTTCGAACCTCCACTGGAACTTCACCTTTTCTCTTGGTTTATGGTGCTGAAGCCATTTTTCCCTTTGAATTAGAAGTTCCTTCTTTAGCTCTACTACTTCAAGATACTAAAGTAGGGGATGAATATCATGCTGGCAGATTTAGTCAGCTAGAACTTGTCAATGAAAAGCGCATCAATTCTTTGGAGCATCTTCGTGCCTACCAAAACAAGCTTAAGAGAGCACATCTTAAGAAAATTCATCCTCGATCTTTTGAGATCGGTGACCTTGTCTTAAAAGAAAATAAAAAAAATACTAATGCAACTAAAAACCTTAAAGGTAAATTTGAGCCCAACTGGCTTGGACCATATGTCATCACTGCTAAATTTGGATTAGGAGCATACAAATTATCTACCTTGGATGGTAAGGAACTTAAAGAACCTATGAAAATTATGCATCTTAAACGTTACGATGCATAAAAAATTGGTCAGTTCATCATTGTATATATTTGTTTTGCATATTATTTCCTTTTTAGTCACTTATTTAAAACATTTAAAAAAATAATAATTATCTTGTATTTCTTTCAATTCATAACTTAAAATTAAAAACATCCAAATCATCAAAATCTTCAAAAACACCTTTTATTTTGTACTTGTCAAATTGTGAAGTATTGGAGTTATATTTTCAGTTATTTTGGATAAATAAGCATTTATTTGGAATCCCGCACTTTCACATTCACGTGAATAAATATCTTGATTTTATTTGGTATGATTATTCATCTCTCTTATATCAAAGTCCATAGTTGAATTAAATAAAGTTTTGAGCATAGAGAACTGATCTTGTTATTTACTTGAACCAAGTATATCTTTTCACATTAAAATGATTTCATTGCAAATTCGATATGATGCTACATAGTAGAAATGGTTTCCTGAGTGAAAGGTTTCCCCTACTATCCTATCATGCACATGGTCTAGAATCTTTGAGAATTGACAAAAGGACAAGCTCACCCCTACCCAGAATAAAAATCCCTTACTCTACAGCTAATCCGAGCAAGTATCCCTAGCATAGGAAGAAAAAGAAAAGTTCAAGAAAAAGAAAAGGTTATTTAGTATCATCACAACAATATTTCAGTATTTTCTTAAATACCAAGAAAAATACAAAAGTACAAAAAAAAAAGAAAATAAAATAAGAAAAAAAGAAGCAAAAGAGAAACGCAAAAGCAAAATGCAATAAAATCCTTTCCCTACCCCTTGAAAAGAAAATAAGGGTGAATGAGATTGAATCCCTGGAATTCTCAATTATTCAAAAACTATGAGGTAAGCCCCATAACAGGTGGTTTGTGCCCAACCCGCCTTGCCTTGGGTAATCCCTAGCGTGGTGATATGTCTGTCACATTAGCGACCTTCTTTTGTACTGAGACCTCCGTCGACTTATGGATTAGCTAGCTCTTGATAACCTAACTTACATAGTAGTCGGTACGGTTACATGCATATAAATCATGGTCAATGAACATTCATTTGGTCAAGGCAAATTACTTATATCAAATTATCTTGCTCAAAATTGGTGAATGAACAATACAATCGTACACACATTTGTATTTGAGAGATTTTGTATCATTATGATAAAACAAGATCGGTAATGAACTCACATTTGCACATGAGGATTCTTTATAAATCCTTATTTCTCTTTGAGATAATTTAAAATATTTCTGTAACGCTTTTCGAAATAATTTTATCTTTTTTATTTCAGAATTTGTTGTTTGTATAAGAGCAATTACATACATCTTCTCACAAAATCTTAAACATAATTTCAAACAAAATTTTCCTATTATTATTTTCTATTTATCACAAATCAAAAAATTCATCTTGCAAAAACCAACAATCTATTTTCTTCTTTGGATTTCGCAATGATGGTATAAGTCTATACCTATAATTCTATGCCTAGCACAAACCATTGTTCTAATTTTGTTTTCCATTTATTTTAAAACAAATTCATCAAAACATATGACTTGCATCATTATGTTACACAATTACGCTTTACAAATAAAAAAACACTTATTCTATTTCATGTCATTATGTTCAAATTCAATTTTGCAACCATGGTATAAATTCTAAGGAATTGTTCAAAATTTTATCACACTTAGGAATTTATGCCTAGCAAAATCATATTTCTTTTCGTCTCTCATACATACTATTTTTATGAAAATCTGAAAACAAATCATCAAACCATCATTATCTCCATCATTACAACACAAAGTCTTAAGACAGTCTCTTAAGCACTCTTTTCCTTTTAACAATATTTCTATACTGGGATTAGCTTGACGACCGATTGAGTGACGACTCCATGAAATGGTCTATAACAGCGACAATGTCCTTTTAAATTATTGTTAGAAGTCTCTTTCTATTTTTTATCAAATCACACCACCACAACCAATTGTTTACATCAGATTATTTCATTTAAAATCTTACAGCATGACATCAAATTATAATATTTCAACACGACATAATTACATGAATCCTCAATCAAATAAGCAAACAATTCAAACATTAAAGCATCATAAAAACATATGAACAAGTCATATCATCAAAAATATCATATATATACATCAAAAAATTATATACATCATATCAAAATTGGATTGGTATGCCACAATCTATACCCTGACATACTCAATCCTCTAAAAAATCTTTACAAAATCTATAGTCCATAGAAACCTAGCCTCAAGAAGCCCTCGAGCTCTTAGCATCATATCCTCCCCCACCCTGACATGGAGGAGGTGGTACCATAGAGGTTTGAGATGTATCTCGGGTCCTCATCGTCGATCGGGAGGATGTCCTCGCCGATCCCAGCTTGACTGGTTCTGCAATGTTGGCTGGCAGCTGTACCCTCTGGCCCTCTAGAACCAGCTGAGAGTATACACCCTGGTAAAATGTAGTATGCATCATGGATCATACTAGATCATCCTTACTCACCCCTCTGCCCCGAGCTCTGATTCGTGTAGCCTCATCTTGCAATATCTGCACCTGAGATCGGAGGTGGGCAACCTATGCCCAGAGAGCCACCGTCTTGCTGCTCTCCCCTATGTCAACACCCTTGCGCTTATTAGGTGATGGTGGTATCTCCCCCTGCTACAAAGGGAGCCTCTCCTCCCTCTACCCTATCTCCCATGGCCTCTATGGAGCCCGTGCCATCCTCTGGTGTCTCTCCTATGGGATCCACCGCTGCTCTCTCCCCCCGTGACCCTGCGCTACCTCAATAGCATCCTACCATTGCCTCCCCATCTAGTGCACCACTGTGTGCACTGGACCCTACGCCCCTGTCATCCGAGGAGGGCAGATGCCTACATACCAGGCATCGTAGCCATCCGCAACCCCGATGTCATCACCATCCACTGGCTGGATGGGGGCATCATCTGTGTCTTGAATCTAGAATCGCTACATATCTAGAGCCCCGCTCAGTGTAGTACTATCTCAAATAGTCTAGGAGTACTCGTAATCTCTGAGAGATGGGATCCCCTACTGTAGACCGAACTGTCATAGTACTCGATCGTAGCGGTGGAGCTCTACCTCTCCCCACTCCATCCTCATCCAGTAGACTCACCTAATGCGAGCTAGCTCCTGCCCATCCTCAACCCACCTGGGGTGCTCTCGCCATAGCCTCCAGGTGATCTGATCTAGGATGAGGTCGTCTAGCAACCTCTGTGACATTGACAGATCTATCTTTCGTTGTGACCCCCATTGTAGCCACCAATAGAAAACCTAGGGCCTCTCCCGGTCAACCCCTGTCAATGGGAGACCTACCGACCTCCGCACCATAATGTGCTCCCAGCACCAAACCTGTAGCAGCGATGTCAAAACCAGACATCGACCTCCCTTGTATATGACCCCATACAAGATCCTATACAAGCAACAAAGAACAAAGCTGCCCCATGTAAATCTATACCCGTGGTCTCTCATGTCGTAGACCATGTCTGAGAGCACCCACTGTAGTCTGCATCTACTCTGGTGGCACAGAAGTAAGCCACCGACAACTCCTACCAAAACCCGTGTTAGCCTAGATGCCCTAGGCATCTGTCGTAGAGACTCAATTTTCACTCCACCCTTCTCCAGGGTGAAGCTCGGGTCTCCCGTGAGCCTCATCATCGCCTGGCCTTAATTGGCCGTAGGCATCATCAACCATCCTTGTATGGGGATCCTCATGATCCTCCATACGTCCTCTAGAGTGGGATCCATCTCCCCTGTCAGTAATTGGAAGTAAGACGACCCCGGATACCACCTCTCTGCTAGGGCTGTCAGTAGCCCCATGTCAGTCGATACTTGTGGCATCTCTACCATATGTTGTAGACCAACCTATCCAAGTCGGTCATGCTTTGCCTGGTTGAGTGCGGCTATGTCATCTCTTAGCCCACCGTATTTCCACTCCCGGCTCTTTAGTAATCCCTTCTACAAAACAAACAATAAAACAACAAAATCATTAATAAACCAATCATTAACATCAAATTAAACAACTTAAAATCAAATTTAAAATGATATCGTCCACCATTGGATGATATCATCCCCAATTGGGCAAAATCATCCTTTGTGTGGATGAAATCGTCTTCGATTTCGCAACTTGGGAATCGCCCCTTGGATAAAATTGCCCCTAATTCGTCGATTTCGTCGTCAGACGAAATTGACGATTTAGGGACGATTTCGAAGAAATCGGGATGATTTTGTCCCGATGACGTCGACGGCCTAAAAACGGCCATGATGCCCCAAACAATCAAAATTTAAATCAAAATAATTGCACAAAGTTAAATTAAACCTAATCTACTAGGATTAGATCCTTACCCGTAGCCCGCGCTTGACCTCTGTCGCTCTGTGCGCTGTCTCCACCATTTTTTGTCTCTATAGAGCTCTTGAACAGTAAAAGTGAATAGTACAAATGAATTAGGGTTTTCCCTATTTTCTTTAATTTATTTAAAAATAAGCATTTTAAAATTTTGCTTTTTCGTGTTTTTTCCTCAAACGTTTGATTTGGGTAAAAACACGAAGGGGGCACCATAGTCAGCATTCGTACGATTCGACCAAGAATCATCGTCTAAAAAATTGAGTATATTTTTGCTTTCTCGTAAAATGGGAAAAACTCATCTTTAACGCTTTTTCTTCAAAAAATTCTCTAAAGAGGGGGCAAAATGTAGCACCCTAAAATTGGCACGGTTAAAACCTTAGTAAACAGATAAAATATTAAAATTTGAATTTCAACCCCAAACTGCTCGTTAAATCACCTTTTACCCGCTTTCCCCATTTTTCATGCCATTTTTAGGATTTGTTTTTACCGTTGGACGATATCATCTCAGATTAGATGAAATCATCCCTGATCTGACGAATTCGTCTGGAACAAAATGTCTAGACGATTTTGTCCCAACACCAAATTTTCATAATTAGCTTCTGTTTCAACAGCCTCTCCAACTCGGGCAGAAGCGTGTCTGCGTAGTTGGATATTTCCTTGTTGGAGATCTCCTAGATTGGGATGATCCCAAACCTCCTAAACCTCTTCCTAATCCTATATAAACTAGGATTTTTCTAGTTTATCCCCCTGATTCCCCCTGGCTGATTCTCCCTGAACCCCCAACCCCTTAGTTGACGGATTTCATTGTAGAGTTAGCTCCTTATTCCCTTGCACTATTTTGCTTGCATTTGGTAATTTGTATGTTTATTATAGGAACTCTACTATTTTTTAGTCGAAGCTAGCTTGGATCGTCGTGGACGATCTCAAACGTTTGCAGACAATCTCGTACGATTGGAGGCGATCCTGACTGTAGTCTAGATTGAGGGCAGTCTGAGCTTAGAGTTTGCATTCTCTTAGCTTTTTTTGCATTTTTCATATCATATCTCTGCATTGTTTTAAGTTATTATGTTTTATGCATCTTGGAGTTCTCCTCATTTAGCATAATCGCATGATAAAGTTAAAATCAATCATTAAATATATTTCTTTTCCTTATTTGTTATCAGAATCTATTATTTAGGTATGTTTGCTGTTATTTCTACCATTATCCCTTGCTTCTGCATTTTCAAATTTGGTGTTTTGTGTCTATTTTTGAGATTGTAGGTTTTTGACGAATTCGTCTGATGAATTCATTAGATTTCAGATGATTTTTTTTTATTTTAGATGACCTTCTATGATTTGGGATGATCTCAAGAAATATCAAATGATTACATACAAACTAAGACGATCTGAACTGTTGCAAGACTCAAAATCTCCATCAGACATCTAGAATTAGGTATGACACCTTCTAGTTAGCATATGCTTTGTTATTTACATCCATTTCTATTTTTTGTATTCATTTAAATCAGCATTGGCATATAGAATAGCTTAGATTCATATTGGCCAAACCTAGGAGTTGAATGATCAAACATAAAAATAAACACATCAAACACACTATCAACCTAGGCGTGGAAATTGCCATTCAAAAGTTTCTTGGTGAACCCACCATCCATCGAAAATTCACCCTTATACACCTCCCCCGAGATGCGGGACCTTCAAAAGGCCTCTTAGTTCGAGGTATTGTCCCATCCTTTTCACATCCCCCTTTCGGGTGTGGATCCTATAGCCTGAAGGTAAGGGTACAGAAAATTTGGAGCGATACACTTATCATAATAATTTAATCAATTAGACATCCATATGTGATATGAGATAATGATATTGTTTCTCTTCATAAACTTTTGTAAGTTAAAATATATGCACAACATAGTGAGTGGTCATCTAAATATCATTGTTGACATCTATACGGTATCTAACTTGTGTTATGAACACCCCTTAAAAAATAAACTCTCATAAAAATAAGTTGATAATTGATTAATTGTTGTGATTTTTTGCTATTTGGGAATTTTTGAGGTTTTCTATGAAACTCAAACACCCTAGTTGACTTATCAAAAGTTGTATAATGACTATACTAGACTTCTGAAAGATAATATTTTTACTATGAAAGACCAAAGCTATTCATTGTCCTTGTGTGTGCAAATGAGTATATTAGATGAGACATAAGGCTAACTCATTTCCAAATGGGATTTATTCAACCCATTGTTGTAATGAGGATCACCAAATGTCCACCCGGTCCTATGTTTGGACTTAGTTGGACTAGACCACTAGGGAATACATCTCACCTAAAGCTAGCCCATTTGTAAATTGCTTAGACTTATCCCAATGTCAGGTAGGATTCATTCAACCCATTGCTATATTGGTAATCACTCTATGACTTTCAAGTATTGACCATTCCAGGTATTCAAGCTCTTAACCCCCTTCTTTTATTTTGATTTATTGGGGTACTTGCTCATGTATAGTGATAAAAATCACTATTTATTTTGTATTTGTTTTTTTTTTTGTTTTGAGTGAGGGATTTGAATTGATTTTGGGATTTTAATCCTTTTTTAGACAATGTATTTCTTTGTTAGATGGGAGCTTGTCCTTTTACCAATGACCCATACTATAGACCATTGCGTATCACAAAATGAGCAAGTAACAAAACATTTTGCTTAAGGTGACTAGGATCACTTCGTAGTGTTCATCTTTCCTTACCCTAATTAGGATTGTTACTGTGTTTGATTAGTGATGGGATTATGATATGCTAAGTGCTATCGGAACTAGACCTCATCTACAAAAGCAAAGATAGCTTTCTATAAAATATGAGAAGACCACTAGGTATGGCTAAATGATCGAAACCATAGTTTATTCTTCATAGCAACATGAGGGGTTGTGTTGAGAAACACAATTAATCACAAGGATAATGGATGATGATGATGCATAGATGCATTATTGAAATACAAATTTGGTGTCATTTGTAATATTGCAAACAAAACCTATCCTAATTAATGGTGCTATGGATGGAAATGCCTAATGCAATGCAATAAAATAAATGCATGTGCAAAATGAAATGCATGATGTAATTTTTTTATGAAATTTTGAGTATTTTGCAATATTTTTAAATTTTATTGTTGTTTGATTTTTATGGATTTTGAAAATTTTCAATGTTTTGATTTTTTTAATATTATGTATGGAATGCATTAAGGTGGAGAATATTTGAGAGTTTCAGGCTCTTCAACACCTTCAAGTGATGTTAGGTAATACATTCTAGGTTCAATCTTCTCAAATATGATATAAGGACCTAACCAGTTGGCCGTAAATTTGTCTTGCAAGTGTAGTGGTAGGTTTGAGTTCTGTTGGTTCTCTTTTAGCACAAGATAACCAAATTTAAAGTCTCTCATATGGACCTTATTATTATAATCTCATTTTATGCGCTCTTGATAGCTCTTGATAAAAATGAAGATGCTCTAGGGTATTCACACGATGTTCATCAAGAAGCATCAGTTGGTCTAGGTGAGCTTGCCACATAGTGTCATCATCGATGAACTCTTTCAATGCGACGTGTAGAGTTAGGATATCCAAATCTAAGGGTATAATGGCCTTAATTCCATATACTAATAAAAATGGTGTTGTCATATTGTGTGTCCATATTCTAGTTCTGTGAGCCCATAATTCAAGGGGTAGCTAGATATGCCAATCTTTTTGGTTATATTGCACCATCTTTTTCAATATGGCTACCACTGTCTTGTTTGAAGCCTCAGCTTACCCTTTTACCTATAGATAGTATGGAGTCAGAAAGATGTATTGTATATTATACTTAGATGTTAAAGCCTTCATATTTTTGTTCATACAAAATTATTTTGGATGGTATTCCAAAATGACTAATGATATTGTGAAGTATAAATTCTGCAATACGTGGTCCAATTATCATTGTCAAAGGGATTGCTTCCACCCACTTAGTAAAATAATCAATAGCCGTTATAATGAATGTATGCCAACCTGATGATGAGGGAGATATATTTTTGATTAGATCTAAACCACACTAAGAAAATGGCCAAGCTACTTGAATGGGTTGTAATACCTATGATGGAAAGTGTGTAAGATTAACATGATGCTGATATTTGATGCATTTCTTGACATACGCGGTGCAATACTTCTTCATAGTGGGACAATAATAATCCATTCAAAGGATGTGATTGATAATGGCCATGCCACTACAATGGCCATTGCATGTACCATCATGAGCTTGCAAAATTTCCCATGTTGATTCTTGGGGCTCAAGACAACGATGGAGAATTCCATCATAGCTTTGATGGTATAAGATGTCACCTAACAAGATATATTATCACTTTCTATATAAATGTGCATTTTGTGGCATACGAAAATCCATAGAGGATTCAACCAAGCTTGAGGAAGTCATGAAATTGAGACACCCAATCCTCATAAGCTTTTGCCTTGACTAACAAGACAACTTGTTCCCCTAGCAATTCACTATGTGTGAATGCAAACTGGGATACAACCTTGTGGTGAATGGTGATGCCATTCCTTGTAGGACCCTATGAGATCAAAGACCCCTAGGATGCCTTCTTTAGAAAGTATTTGGATTTATAGAACCACTTATGGTTTGGTTCTATATAAATCATGTTTACTGATTCCTTGTTATCAAAAGTCACACGTTGCATCATGACATGTGATAGCATATTTAAATGAATGGTAGTAAAATTAGTAGACAAATTCTAAGGGATTAAAGATCCCAAAGGTGCCATAGTGCGTATGAATCTGTTCTACATACAAAAGATTGCCTCGATGTCATACCACTCTAGTTGGGCTAGATAAGTCTCAAGAAGATCCTTGTAAGCTTTTAGGATGGGACACCTACATTGAAAATATCCCTTCACTTGATTTACTATGATAAGGGAATCACCAAATATGTTTAACCATTTAATATTCATGGTGATGGTTGTTTGGAGACCCAATATTAGGGCCTCGTATTCAAAATTTTTGTTGGTACAAGGAAAGTCTAGCTTAAATGAAAAGGGCATTGGAGCACCTTGTGGCATGAAGAAGACAATTCCTACACCATCCCCTTGCTCACACTTTGAACCATAGAAGAACAAATTCATGTCAGCTTTGTTATCTAGTTCTTCGGGTTTGGGTGCCTCTAATAATACAAATACTACATCATCAATAAGTTCTATGGTGAGGGGCCTACTATTATGGAGAGGCACCTCTACCAGTTGATCAGCTATGACCTGTCCCTTGATGGACTTTTGGATTATGAATTCCAAATCAAATTCTATCAATAACATGATCCACTTTGTAGTATGTGTATTATGATATCTCTTGCTCATCATATACTATAAAGGATTTTGTTTGAATATCACACACGTCGTATGACTTAACATATAATGATGCAACTTATTCATTGCAAATACTACTGCTAAACATAGCTTCTCTATGTATGCATACCCTAGCTCATAACTCACCAAGGTGTGAATGATATAATATATGGCTTGCTCTTTATATTGTACATTCTTTTGGGTTAACATGGTTCCTAATGCAAATTCAATAGCTAATATATAGAAAAAAAGGCACATCTGGTCTTGGAGGAGCTAATACTAGTGATGTTTCCAGGTATTTCTTAATTTTAGTAAAGGCTTCTTAACAGTACTCATCCCAGTTTAATGGGTCCCTCTTGTGTAGCAGCCAATTCATGGATTAGTATTTATAAAATAATTGTATGATAAATCACTTTATGGATGCTACTTTACCCTGTAGGATTTTTAGCTCTTTGATATTTATGGGAGAATACATTTCAATAATGACCTTGACCTTCATTGGATCAACTTCAATGCCTCATTTTGAAACAATGGATCCCAAGAGTTTTCTTGAAGTTATGCCAAAAATGCACTTCTTGGGATTCAACCTGACATTATGCTCTATCAAGCGATCGAAGACCTTTCTCAAGACCTCAAAATGCTCTTCTCATAGTAATGACTTTGCCAATAAGTTATCCATGTAATCCTCAAGGATCTTGTGCATGTAGTCATAAAAAATGTATGTCATGGCCCAGTGATATGTGGTACCAGTATTTTTGAGGCCGAATGGCATAAATTTATAATAGAATTCTCCCCATGGTGTTGTAAACGTGGTTTTGTATTGGCATTTAGGTTTAATCTGATTTGACTGTAACCAAAGAAAACCATCCATTAAGGAGAGCATATCATGACCGACATTTGCATCTACAAGAGCATCTATGTTGGGCAAGAAAAATTAATCCTTTGGTGTTTCCTTTTTGAGGTCTTTGAAATACGTACAGATATAGATTCTTCCATCAGGTTTTCATACACGTACCATGTTTGATACCCATTTTCAATAGTCGATGGAAATAATAAATTGTACATCCATTAGTTTTTGCAACTCATATTTAACCATTAAAGCGATGATTGGATGCATCTTTTCGAGCTTTTGCTTGATAGGTATTTTAGAAGAATTAAGTGAAAGGTTATGAGTAACCATTTTTAGATCTAGTCCTGACATGTCCTTGTATGTCTAAGTAAAGAGATATGGTCTCTATTTCAGTATAGGGATGAGATTGGCACACTCATTAGGAGATAGACTCTTTCTAAAATTAACCTTCTTAGGATTAGTGGGATAATCACTGATATCCACATCAAAGTTTTCCTCTACTAACATATGTGATCCCTCCTCAAGCTGGTGAGGTGTAGGAATTAGGTGGATGTCATTAGCTAGGTTTAAGGGTCCTACATCAAAATTTCCCTCAGTGTGATAAACATTATGTCCAAAAATTGGCACAAAATAGAAAGGTTGCAATATTTCTTAATTAGGTAAGAAATATTCAGGCTCTAGTGGTGAGTCAACATGATTCCAATCAATAAAATATACATTAAGACACAATGGTTTTGCAAGATCAACTGAGTTGTGAAGTGGAGTTGTCAAATCGATGAAGATCAAATTGATAGAATGGATTAGATCTCTAGGATCACGTGTGTGTGAATCTACCTTATTTGTGCTATTTTCATACCTGATATGTGGCTTTGGGGGTATAGGGATCTCTAGATCTGATCTATGAATAGATTATCAGATGGGATCACTAGGCTCAAGGTGTTGCATATATGTCGACAGATCAGGGAAGACTATATGATAAATCATATCTAAATTGGGTGATCTCATTTTGAGGTGCGGTCCAGGATAGACTCTCTAATACATTTCATCGATGTTGAACGATTCAATATGATGGTGTAAATAGTGAGTCCTAAGATAAGTCCTCTTGGTCTCATATTCATCATTTCTATCATATATAAGTCCTTCACTCTCCCTACTGAACTAGAGCGATTAGCAAGATGAGGCCCAAGGTAGGCCCATTATGTTTCATCCTCATAGTCGCTATCATTTATGAAGTATCTCTCATTATTTATCACTAGCTCCATGGGTAATAGATGATATAGATTTAGAAGGCCTAAGTAGGACAACTCAGTTTCATACTCATATCATTCATTGTTTGAGGATTGTTCATCATCATTACTCCCAGAATCATAATCTGGTCCATTGCTTTCAATGATAGACTCTGCTATATCTTCATCAAGAGCATCTCTTGATTCGATATTTATTATTAGATTAGAATTTTGGGTTTGCATGCCTATGTCATTGGTAGTTTCATGACTTTCAATGTCCAAGTTAGCGCTTGGTATGTTATCTGAACCAACTCCCATTGAGATGTCATCATGATAACTCGTAGGTGGATCGATAGAAACCATAGTCACTAGTTGGTTACCCATTTGTATGTAGGAAAGGTTATGGTGATAAGGATTAAAATACACATTATACCCTAAACTAAGGTTTAGACGATCGAGAGATGCTACTAAAATTTTGTCATGTCCTCTAATATGGTAGCCCAACTCGAACCTATCAGTTGGCAACTCATATTGTGGTTCAATGAGATTTCAATACCCTTGCTCGAATAAGACTAACTCATAACCATGCCAATGGTAATATTCAAAATATCACAAGGTAAACTCGGGGTTGGAAAAATAATGAACATTCACCATGAATGATTCATCATCATCCTCATATGTGGGTGTGTGATTTACAGGTTGGTCAAACCCTCCATAGATGAAATTTGTTTGGTTGGGTGGCACCCCTAGTGGTACTACCATCCCTACGAGAAAGCGATGGGCTTGAGGTCAGCCCATATCCTGTACAATCTTGATAAATGGTGTAAATGTCATGTTCTGCATGATATATTCCACTAGTCTAAGATTAACCAAATGTATGGTCACCTATGGTGAATATGACCCTATTGAAGAAGTAGGCAAAGTAGGCTAAGGTACCTCCTTGACTTAATTTTGAGCATCCTCTTTGTCCATGGGACTAGGAACCTTGATAGTTGTTATTTTGGGTGCTTGCTTTAGATATTTTTCACCCATAACTACCTTAAGCTTCATGTCATTCCTAAGCATCATGGATGTCATAGGCTTTGTTGAAGCTGTTGTTGTATGCTATGATAATTGTGATGTTGTCGTGGAAGGTCTTGCACACACTTATTTTAGTTTACATTCTAGATGTTTGATTGGAAATGTAGGTCGTATATCCAGGTGCATTAAAGGAAGAATGGAATTTCTAGGTAAATCTACTAGGTTCACATACTTAAATGGTTCTTCATCAAAATGTACCATGTGAACTTATCCCTCATGTATATATTTAATAAATTGATGTAAAATTGATGAAATGCAATGCATATCTCTTATCCAATGCCTCCCAAAGAGGATGTTATATCAAATTGGACCTTCTATTATGTGACACATCACAAGGATGGTCTTTAGTCCAACCTGAATTGGAAGAACTATAGTACCTACCATTGAGCATAGCGCATCGTTAAATGCTCTCAAGGTGAAGGTAGAAGGTACAATGTGTAATTTTGGCAATTTCAAATACACCAATGCCTTGGTAGTAATAATATTGATTGATGACCTTGTATCAATCAATACCCATTTAAATGGTGTGTAGTTAACACACACAATTATATGTAGTAGCCGTCTGGAAAATGGTAACTTTATCATCATGTTTCTCCATATTTTCCCATAGTCAATAATTGGCTCATCATCATGTTGTATTAGAATAGCCAGATCAGATAGGTTTGTTTTATTGAAGCCTAAGGAGAAGCATTCAAGAAAAGCATTAGCCAATTACTCAAAAATGGTTATGTTGTGCCTCTTAAGTTGGTTGAACCACTCTCAAAAAGGGCATGAAAGGGTTGTAATGAAGGTTATTAGCAACAAATAATAATTTATTTCTATTTGAAAGCACATATCCATAAATATCGTGATATATTATTGAGAATCTTCCTCTCCTTCAAATTTCTCTAGCTTTGGCATCTCAAAATGCTCGAGATACATTGGTGTAGGTATTGAAGGGCATAGAGGTTCATTGTGTATTTTGCTCAAGGTTTGATTTTGATGAGTTGTCCCCTATTTCTCTATTGCTCTTACCTTGTTTGACAAGGCCTGGTAGGCCTTCAAAGATAGAATTTCCTCTTCTCTGAGAGGTCTTTGAGGAGCCTTCAGAGGTAAATTCTTCTTCGGTCAAGGTGGAGGACTAGACTCATCCTCCACATCCACTAAGAATATTTTAGGATATTCATGTTCTTGCTCATCTTCTACTACTTCATCGTATTGTGTACACCCATGATGTTCAAGCTCTTGGTGCTGCATCATGTTTTGGGCCATGTGGTGAGTACAAGTTTCAATGTTTTCAAGGTACAATTTAGGCTATGAAGCAACTCATCTATGAGTGCACTCTCTATATTCACTCTAAGAGGGAAAACTGACATGAGCCAATCACTTCTCTCTCTCAGTACGCTCATTTTGATCAAGGATGCATTGCTTGTGCATGTGTTTCTCTTAAAGATGTTGCTTTAGCAACCTCTATATTTGAGTATTATCATTTTTGACATGCTCACGCTTTGCATGTACGTATTTCAATTGATCTTGGAATTTTCTCTGCCTTTGTTTTGACACTAGTTTTTGCAATCGATCTAGCATATTGGCCATGTGTGGTCTCTAGTGGGTTTACTTAGTTTAGGCAGCTTTGTTGGTGTGACCCCAATAGACTTGTCTATAGTGCTCTTATATTTATCCATATAGATGGAATTTTTATTCTGTTGTTGTTTGTGATCTATGCCTGCATGAGTTGATGGGGCATGTATACTACGAGAATGCTTAGAGCATTCTCCTGATTATCTGATATTCCTACATGTGCTCTCACTACGTGCACTCTTAGAACAAGAATGTGAAGTCGAGGCTTTACATAATAATTTACCTAGGATTCTATTAAGACCATCAAGTTGTCTAGTGTGCCACGGATCATGTGGTGGTGTACCATTGACTGTAACTTTAGACATGTCAATTGTGAACTTGGAAATTTCATTGTTGTTTGGATTCTATGTGGGCCTATGCTCTGAAGCATCCCTCTCTTCCTAAACTTGAATGGGTAGATTTTATATTTGTCTATATTGAACTAACGGGGGCATTGAGACATTCTTAGCTCTAGTATTAATAGGAACCAACTTGGTTATAATTCCTTTATCAACGATGTACTCTTCATCGGATCTAATATATCCACGAGGTGTATGATCGTGATATATGCTCCCATGTTTGAATACCCCATGTTGGGATATATATTGCGAGGAGTGTACATTACCTCCTCTATCTGGGGTATTCTGATGAGAACCTCCATGTATAGAATTATCCCCTCTAATGCTTGCTTAACGTCATTCAGGAGGATCTTGTGATTGAGGGTTCAACATTTTGTGTTGTACATTAGGTGGAGATTAGGTTTTGACCTTTGATTCTACATCGATATCTACCTCTACATGGAACAACCATGATATGGATTATCTCGTATGTAAATTTTAAAGTAAAAAAAGCAAACAAGAATGATTATCTCTTTTAAAAATTCTTTGTGATCCCTAAACTGGTTTGAGTGTGTTTTAGATGTGTTGTGATCATAAACTAACTCTCATTATTTTTTTAGATTTGTTGATGATATACTTGTTTAGTTTAATTGTATTTCACCTGTATGCTCACAACTCGACAACCAACAATGAAAGTCATGGTCACATAAACCCCCCAAAATGTGGAGATGAAATCCAAGCTCGAGAAGGGAGGACAAGTCCTATCGATCCTCCCCTAGCATCTTGTGTGTAGTGATACACCCCTTAGAAGAGGAATGCATGCTATTTTGCATAGTTAGGACAAATCTTGGAGTTGGTATTGGCCAAAAGAATAAGGTTCATGGGAGTTGAGCCAATGGATGGAAATGACTATGACCATCATTTAACTCTACTAGTTGTTGGATATGACTTTCGACTCACCAGTGTTTAAATGTTGTGTGGTGTGTGTGTTCATTTTAACTTTGCATGAAAAGGAAAATGCAACACCAAGCATACAATGCTCTTTCCTATGTGTCTAATGATAAATATATTTTAATATTCTGACATATGCATCTAATAACTAAATTATTTTTAGAGAATGCAGATAAAATGATAGAATTTGACCTTTGATTGGACCACATCAGACAAACTCTAAAACATATTTTTGACTATTGGCCATGGTTTAGTACCATAGGAAATAGTGTTGGTCATGGTATAGAGCCACAAGCGAAGAAATTAGCCACATTTGATAGGTGTAGCTATTAGTTCTAACTATGGTTGTTCGTGGCGACTGACATACATCATGACATTTTTATAAATTCTTTCTCCTTACTATTTTTCTAGGTGATCTGATTACCTATTAACAATAAAAATAGTGAAGAAAGAAAATTCATAGGATCAGAGTTACCTATATTCCTTTTCTGATGGAGAGATAATTTGCTATCTGTCTATTTTTCTACTATGTTGCTAATCATAGTTGTTATGCATGACAGAGACTATTCACCGCAATTGTTAATAGTGGCTGACACCTACAACAAAAAATAAAATAAATACATTAGTTATACAAAATTTTTAGGTTTTCCATAGTGATCACCATCTGTATCATTGTGAAAAGTATATACCAAAGCTATCGTACCAATTAAGTTAAAATTTAAAGAATTAAACCACAATAACATGAATTTGACAAGAAAGAGGAATTTCTTTGTATTAATGGAATGTGAATCGATTACAATTTCATCCCTCTTAGGGATACCAAATTCATGATACAATTAATAAAATTAATTATGCCCCACAACGGGGTTGGTATAATCTGTAGACTCTTCATGAATTTACATGAACTACTTAAAGCTAAATATAGCCTTCTTCTCCCTTGGTTGGATGCATATGCTATCTAGAATGCCTTGAAATATTCAGATCTTGTAAACCCTGCATTCAAGAAACAACATGAAAGGGGTTAATAACAAAGGAGGCCTCTCTTGATGAGGCTCTTGATAGACAATTACATAAATTGATGATAAATAAAGTATGTAAACCAATGAATATGTGCAAGATATCATCAAATTACTATAAATATTATAAAGAAAGCATGAAATCTAGCTATTATGCATTTAAATTAGCCATTAGAACTTGAAATGCATGAAATCTCAAGAAACTAATCTAAATTGATAAATGCAAGGAAATGGAAGCAAATCTACCTCTAAATCCTAAATTTAACCATGCAAATGCATAAAGGAAAGCTAATCTAAGTCAAATTCACCTAAATACATGCTTGAAAAGGGAAATCTATGATTAAAACAAAGGGAATAAGATTCAAAACCCTCACTACGGGTCTAAGGAGCAGTTGGCATTATTAGCCATAGTTAACAGCCATGGTTGAGGCAAAATTATTCTTCCTCTTATAATAAAGGTTTGGATCTCTCATTCCCTTCATGGAATTAATGATCAAGGGTTACTTTTGTCTTCTTGCATAGATTTCTGGTGTAGATTCTTTGGATTTATTGTGGAAGTGGATCGATTGTGGATTATTGATCTTCTTAACCTATTGGGACTTCCATAGCTTTGAATGCACTCATTATTGTCAAACGGGCAGTAAGAAGACACTCTTCAAGGGTTGCAAACGGCTTCACAATCTGATAGGGCTTCACTGCATTCAATTAATGCTCCTATATTTTTTTACAATTTGGAAGGGGATCTTATAGCACTTCAAATCCCTAATATTAGCTTAGTTGGGAAGCCAAGATCAAGATCCAAGAGGTTGGATCACTTGTGAGGTAAACTCTCAAAGCTTCCCCCCCCAAAACCATTTGAATACAATTGTAACCAAATTTAACTCAGCTTGGGATTCAAAATAATTTTAGGGATAGTCACGGCTCTGAGGCACATCTAGCTCTATTACCCACGGGTTCTAGTCATGGCTAAGGTTAAGTCGGCCAACTCTACCCAATTTTAGTGGTTAAAACCACTACTTTATCTTGGAATAGTCCAAGATACTTCATATGGTCTGTTAGGATGACCATATGAGTAATCCCCTACACATGATCCATTTTAGGTGTCTACACCTTCATATAAAAAATCTTACTGAGGAAGGGTTATGACATATAGATTTAAATCAAGAGCACTTGTGGGTACTTTGTCACTATTGGTCTTAGCCTAATAAGGCTAGATTACAAATATTTCAAGAAAATATTTTTTGACACAAAATTTAGATATTATTATATTTAGTTTGATCCATAGAAAATGTTTTTTTTTTTAATTTAAAAAAAATACAATATAACTATGGATAAAATTACTAAAAAATATGAAATCATTCAATTCCAAGAAAGTAACAAGAAAATAATTATTATTAATGTAAAATTCAAAAGTGATATTCATTAATATAATGTTAAAGTATATTGCTAATGTACTCTAGAAAAGTAACATTTAAATTTTAGGGCTTATTTGTAAGGAACATATGAAACAAGTAAAATTTGTTATGTTAGCAAAATTCTTTCCCCGTGGGACGCCCATGTGGTTAGGGATTTGGGCTTTATTTCAAGAGATCCAAGTTCAAACCACTATGGGGCGTGGTGTGTGTGAGCTTGTGTACAAGGAAAAAAAACATTTCCTAAAATTATTCCATAGTAATATAAAGAAAACAACTTATTGGATATCTAATAGAATTTTATCAATATCCTTGTCAGCTAAACTTTTAAAAGGACCCTAACTTCTCTAGTGAAATTTTGATGACTTATGTAAAAAATCATGGCTAGTATTGAAAGAACAAATTAATTAATATAATACAAATTTTACTAAAGATATAAGATCATAATTTTAATTAGGCCTTTTAAATCACATATTTATAAAAATATAAAGTAATACTAAGATATAATAGTTGCCTTATGGACTCAACTTTTGATATAACATGGTAGGTGTATCTAATAATTTTCATTGGTAACTTTTTAAAGACAACCAATATTTTTTCATTTGATGAATCATTGTATCTAATTCTTGATATAACTTAGTATGCAAACAATGCTCATTTTATTTCATAAACTTTTGAATACAATCAATAACTTCTTTTTTGAAATCTAAATCTATTCATCATCTTTATAAGTAGTGGTTCTATGAATAGTTATAAACAATAGAATATTATTATATTTTTTTTCAAAATAATATGATACAAAGACTATTCTCAAGATTTTTTTTTTAATTTTTGGAAAACACCCCAAAAGGGATGCCACTTTTGGGTAAGACCCAAGGAGGCAGGGGTATCCATTCTGCCAAAAACGTCCAGGACTCGGACTTGGCCTACCACCTTTGACATAATCAAGGAGAAAACAAACACACAAAACCAATTTAAAAATAAGTAACTAAATAAGTAAATAACAACAAAAATAATAAAATAAAATAAAAAACATGCTCCTTGAGTGTGTCAAAAACATAAGCACAACCAAACACACACACAACAAGAAAAAAGAAACCACAACACGAACCACATAGAAAAATACAAGAACCACATAACAAAACACAAACAAGACAAAAACAATAGAGCACTACAAAGACATAACCCAAAAAATAAAACATGAAAAATAAACACAACCAAAACCTAAAATATTAAAAAAATAAAATAAAAATAAAAATAAAAAACAACCAACAATATAAAATAAACAAAAACAAAAACATAGAAAACACTCACACAAAAAAACACAGATTAACACAAACAAAGAGAAACACAAGAACAAGAACAATAAAAACACAATAACAATAACAAAAAATAAAAAAAAACACAACAACAATAAAAAATAACACAAAGAAAAAACAAAACAAAAGAACACACACACACCATAAAAAACTAAACAAAAGAAGAAAAAAGAAAAAAAATTGAAAATAACAATGACCTATCTAGACAAAAGACTATTAAGGAAAGAAACAACAAAGGAAACAAAAGAAAGAAAAGAGTGAGCTAGGGAACCAAAAAAAACTGAATGAACCAAAGAGAAGCAAAAAAAGCAAGAAGAAACTAGGTACCTTCAAAACTGGAGCCATCCAAAGAAATGATAGAAAGAAGAGCTTCCCTAATTTGTGAAGCCCACCATCTAGGAGGGTGGCCATAACAAGTAATATCACCTTTGTCCAAATCCCAATTAGTTAAAGCATCAACACTCTTGTTTTGATCTTTGACCACATGATTGTAATCAACTTTCAAAAATCCCATCTAGATTAATTAAATTTTCTCAATAATTCTTTTTATTCTCCAATCAACCTTATGATTCTTGGAAGGAGTCCTCAAAATATTAAACATAAGTTGAGATTCAAACTCAACTATCACCTTTTCCCATCCAACCTTAGTAGACTCTTGAAGGCCTATGAGGATACCATATCGCTCAACAAGGTTATTGGAAAGAATACCCAAATTCTTAGCAAAAGTAAAAACCAGGGAGCCATATGAAAGTCTATCAATTCCTCCCACACTGGATTTTCCAGGGTTCCCTCTAGAGGCTCCATCAGTATTGACTTTTCCAAAATCCTTAGGAGGAGGTTGCCAATTTATTGTCCTATCCATCTTACTAATACTCACATTCCCTTTAAGTTGGTTGCCCTTAGAAGATTTAATATTCAATATTTGCATCACTTGATCCCATATTTTGTGGGAGTTTTGGGGCTGATTAAGGATTTGATAGACTAATTCAACTAAGTTGGCTATGGTATTTTTCCAAATATAGTGAATATCCTTCCTATCTTGATTAAAAATTTGGTTTTTCCTTTTTTTTTGTGGAAAGCATCCCAAAAGGGATGCCACTTTCGGGTAAGACCCAAGGAGGCAGGGTATCCATTCCGCCAAAAATGCCTAGGACTCGGACATGGCCTACCACATTTGACATACTCAAGGAGAAAAAAAACACACAAAACCACTTTAAAAATAAGTAAATAAATAAATAAATAACAACAAAAATAATAAAATAAAATAAAAAACATGCTCCTTGAGTGTGTCAAAAACAAAAGCACAACCAAACACACACAAAAAAAAGATAAAAGAAACCACAACACGAACCACATAGAAAAACACAAGAACCACATAACAAAACACAAACATGACAAAAACAACATAACACTACAAAGACATAACCCAAAAAAATATGAAAAATAAACACAACCAAAACGTAAAATATTAAAAAAATAAAATAAAAATAAAAATAAAAAACAACCAACAACAGACAATAAAAAAACAAAAAAAATAGAAAACACTCACACATAAAAACATGAAATAACACAAACAAAGAGAAACACAAGAACAAGAACGACAAAAACACAAGAACAATAACAAAGAACATAAAAACACAAAACAACAAAACCACAAGAACAACAAAAAAACAATACAAAGAACAAAAAAAACAAAACAAAAGAACACACACACCTTAAAAAACTAAAAAAAAAAAAAAGAAAAAAAAAAAAAATTGAACATAACAATAACCTATCTAGACCAGAAGACTTTTAAGGCAAGAATCAACAGAGGAAACAAAAGAAAGAATAGTTTGAGCTAGGGAACTAAAAAAACCATAAAGAACCAAAGAGAAGCAAAAATAAAGCAAGAAGAAACTAGGTACCTTCAGAACTGGAGCCATCCAAAGAAATGATGGAAAGAAGAGCTTCCCTAATTTGCGAAGCCCACCATATAGGAGGGTGGCCATAACAAGTAAGATCACCTTTGTCCAAAGCCCAATTAGCTAAAGCATCAACACTCTTGTTTTGATCTCTAACCACATGATTGTAATCAACTTTCAAAAATTCCATCTGGATTAATTGAATCTTCTCAATAATTCTTTTTATTCTCCAATCAACCTTATGATTCTTAGGAGTCTTCAAAATATTAATCATAAGTTGAGAGTCAGACTCAACTAACACCTTTTCCCAACCAACCTTAGTAGCCTCTTGAAGGCCTCTGGGGATACCATACCCCTCAACAAGGTTATTGGAAATAATACCCAAATTCTCAACAAAAGCAAAAACCAGGGATCCATCTAAAAGTCTACCAATTCCTCCCCCACTAGCTTTTCCAGGGTTCCCTCTAGAGGCTCCATCAGTATTGACTTTTCCAAAATCCTTAGGAGGAGGTTGCCAATTTCTTGTCCTATCCATCTTACTAATACTCACATTCCCTTTAAGTTGGTTGCCCTTATAAGATTTAATCTTCAATCTTTGCATCACTTGATCCCATATTTGGTGGGAGTTTTGGGGGTGATTAAGGAGTTGATGGACTGATTCAACTAAGTTGGCTATGGTATTTTGCCAAATATAGTGAATATCCTTCCTATCTTGATTAAAAATTTGGCTATTCCTTTCATTCCAAATATTCCAAAGAAGAATGGTAGAACCCATCCAAACTAATTGCCTAATAAAATGATCAACACCCTCTTGATTAGGCCAATCCCTCCAAAGTTGTTCAAAAGTAAAAAAAGTGGACCACTATAAGCCAAATAAAGTGGCCATTCTCCTCCATAGCTCAGAGGCTAAAGTACACTCAATAAAAATATGGTTGAGAGTTTCTATATTCTCTTCACACATTTCACATCTAAAAGGGCCATGAAAACCATGCTTTATAAGTTGCTCACTAGTAAGCACCCTACGATGCAATAAAAGCCAATTAAAGAACCTCACCTTAGGCTAGATCTTTTGAGCCCACAATTGAGAAAATATGTCAAAATAATGGTTGGGATTATTATGGCATAAGGTCAAATAACCTTGAGCAACTGAATACTCACCCTTAGTAGTGTTGTTCCATCCAAAACAATCTTTTTCATGGGACCAAGAGAGAGATCTCATATGAAGGATGCCTTGGATATCTTGTATTTACCTTTTTAGGATTTGAATAGGCCAATCCTCAATAGGGATCCAATATCTACCAACCTTTGAATTACCAATATGGTACCAATAGTAATTAGCCACCTTTTTTTTTTTTTTTTTTTTTTTTTTTTTTTTTTTTTTTTTTTTTTTTTTTTTTTTTTTTTTTTTTTTTTTTTTTTCTTTATCCAGCTTAGCTCGGTGAAGCTCCTCCATCCAAGGCCTCCAATCGGGAAACTAAGTTATCAAAGGCTTGTGACCATCCCAAGAATCTGTCCAAAAATTTACCCGTTGACCATTATGAATGATCAAAAATAAATTTTTCTTTATCAAATCCTCACCAGTCTTAAGAACTACTAAAATGGGAGAACCTTTGGTAGGAAGTTGATAGCGAACAAGGTCTTCAGGACTTTTGTTCTCAGCATATTTAGCACAAATATTATTGGCCCAAAGAGCATTGGGGTTATGCAACATCCTCCAATATAATTTAGCAGCTAAAGCTTTGTTGTTATTAATAGAATACCGGAATCCTAACCCCCCTTCATTCTTAGGAAGACATAAAGTGTCCCATTTCACCAAGGCCCATTTTCTTTTCTCCTTAGTACCACTCCAAAGGAAATGATGATTGATTTGATCCAGTTCTCGAAGAACATCCTTAGGGATATTCAACACAGAAGATACATAAATAGAAATATCTTGAAGGACTGATTTTACCAAGGTGATTCTACCCCTAGAAGAAAGCCACCTGTTGGTCCACTTTCCAATTTTCTTCTTGACTTTTTCCAACAACCAATTCCAATATTTATTTTTTTGCCTTTGAATATTTATGGGAATACCTAAATAAGTGATTGGAAGGGAGGTCTTCTTATATCTTAATTTATCCAAGACCATGGATTCCTGTCTAGAAGAGTAGTGAAAGAAAATAACTTTAGATTTGTCTTCATTGATCAACTGCCCAGTAGCCTTAGAAAAACAGCTAATGATTTGCTTAATATTAGAAGCTTCCTTAACTGTAGCTTTACCTAAAAGAGTAGATTCATCCACAAATTGAAGATGAGAGATAGGTCTAGCTCCATGAGCAATGGTAACTCCCTCAAGGGTTTTGTTTTCCCTCTTTTTGGTTATAGTCCTACCCAAGCATTCAACAAGAATGATGAATAAATAAGGGGATAGCGGGTCACCTTGCCTAATACCTCTGGAAGCTGGGAACGACTGAGAAGGCCTGCCATTGATAAGAACTAAGTAGGAAACTAAAGAGATACATCCCATAATCCAATCCATCCAATCCTTAGAGAAACCAAATTGCCTCAAAACTTTGATAAGGAAGTGCCAATCCACTCTGTCATAAGCTTTGGATAAGTCTAACCGAATGAACATGGAAGGAGATTTTTGCATATCCATGGAATGGATGGCTTCTCGAGCAAGAACTATCTCATCTACTATTTGATGCCCTTCCACATAACCCCCTTGCTCCGGGGAAATAATCTTATGCAAAAGAGGCTTCAACCTTTCTGCCATGATTTTAGTAATGATTTTGAGAAGAACATTACATAAAGCAATAGGTCTAAAAGTTGAGATATGATCAACCTCTTGAGATTTTGGAACAAGAGTAATATAAGTTTTATTGATAACCTTCAAAATTTCTTTGGATTTCTTGGCTTCTTCCACCACCTCTAATAAATCAACATGAAGGATATCCCAAAACTCTTGGTAGAACTCAATGGGAAAACCATCAGGACCTGGGGTTTTCCATTTTTGCATTTTAAAAACTACCTGTTGAAGCTCATTGATAGTAATAAGAGGAGTCAAAATAGAGTTCTCCTCGAAGTGATAAGAGAAGGGATTGCTTGAAGAACATTTCGATGAGAAGCTAAGTCAAGAGGAGTAGCAACAAAAATATTGGAAAAGTAATCAACAACAATAGAGTTCATGCCATCCCAAGTATAAACAACATCTCCAGAATATGATTTTAGGGAAGAAATAAAGTTGTGAGATCTTCGAGCTAGAAGAGATTTGTGGAAGAAATTTGTGTTTCGATATCCTTCTTTGAGCCATTGAATTCTAGATTTTTTCTTCCATAAGATATCTTCTTTTTTTTCCCATTCCTCTAACCGAGTTGTGAGTTTAATTTCATCTGCATTTCTCTTCTCAGTGAGGCCATCTAAATGGATTTTCTTATTCAAATTTTCAAGATGAGCAATAACTTCATGTTTTTTTTTTAACATCCCCAAACTCTTTCCAGTTCCAAGTCTTGATTTTGGATTTAATGTATTGCAGTCTTTTGGAAAAATAGAACATCTTAGTCCCATACCTAGGTTTACCTTCCTTCCACCATTGTTGCACATGAGGTCTAAAGGAAATGTCTCTAAGCCACATTAATTGAAAACAAAAAGGAGAGAAACTCACATTGGTTTTCCACATTTCCACCATGACTGGCCAATGATCCGAACCAACATTATTAAGAGTCTTCACTTTAGGAATGTGACCATGGATTAAGAAATTTTTAGAGAGCAAAAACCTATCCAATCTCTCCATTATACAAGCTAAGCCTTGCCTTCTGTTAGACCAATTCATAAGGCCATTATCTGGTTGGATGTCCACAAGATGGAGGTTTGCAATATATTTGCTCATGAGGTCAATGCTTTTGTCCAAATTTCTACTTCCCCCCCTCTTTTCTCATCCAGAGAGAGGATGGTATTGAAATCTCCTCCGATCAAGATCCAAGCTTTAGGAAAATGAGAGATAATATGAGTTATATCCTTCCACTATCTTCTTTTTTCCTCCAAAGCAGTCGGAGCATAAATAGTAATGCAAAGCATAATTTGGTTGGAATCTCTACTTTGAATAGCTATAGCCAACAGATCCCAACTACCAACCATATGGTGAATAACTACTTATTTTGGGTCCCAAAGACAAGCAATGCCACCAAAAGTCCCCTGGGAACTAAGGGAAACCACTTTTCCAGTTGGCCAAATTTCATCGGCAATTGAGTCCATATCCTCCATTGACATCTTTGTTTCTTGAAGGAAAACAAGATGTGGATGATTTATCTGAATCATTCTTCTAATTTCATTTTGTTTTGAAAGAATCCCTTTGAGTCCTCTAATATTCCAAGTGATGATATTCATTAATACCAGGGCTAAAAAATTTAGGAAGGGCATTAATCTTACCTTCCTCTACAAGATTTTCATCTTCTTTTACCATATGATATTGATTGGTCTTGCGACTTGCTTTTTGATTAGAATCCATCTTCAGTTTTTTTCCCTGTTTCTTGACTTATTCCAATAGAATCTGAGATGGCTTCTAACCTTGAAGAATGCTCGTACACAACCAAAATTTTACTAGAGGGTTCAATAGAGTCTATATTTGGACCTATATTATTTGAAGTTTTGACATTTAAAAGATTGTTTTTCTTGTGTAAATTTTCTCCCTTTTTTTCTATTGAAAACCTTTGATTTGTTGGTTTGTCTCTGAGTTCTTCCCTTCATATTTAAATTGTGTTTCTAAGATTTTTGTTTCCATTATTTCCTCTTCCTCACTTGGGACATCATTTGTGGAAAGGATTTCAAACATATTAGCATATGACTTTGATTGATCCTTCATAATTGGTTTTTTTTTAGTGTTCTTCTTCTTAGGCATTTGGAAACCTGCTGAGTTTATATCTTCTTTCTTTTGATCAAGAATTTTATTTGGGCAAGCACTGGCCAAATGACAATATTCATGGCAAATTATACAATGAAAAGGAATGTTCTCATAGTCCACTACTTGCTCCCATGTGTCTTCCCCAAATTTTAATGTGATATTTTTAGGTAGGGGTTTGTCAAAATCCATTAAAACACAAATTCGAGCATAAATAATATGTTCAAAATTTTGAGTACAATCAACAATCATCATAAAAGTTCCTAAAGAGTTTCCAATTGAAGAAAAAATAGTAGGATTCCAAAATTCAATAGGGAGGCCAAAGAGTCTAACCCACATGGGAGCTATAGAAGGCATCTCTTCTTTGGCTTTAAATTTAGTATGCCAGGGCTTCATGAAAAGCCATGCCCTTCCAAAAAACCAAGGACCCCCTTGAAAAGTTTTCTCTCTATCTTCATTATTAGCAAATAAAACAAGAAAATAACCATTTGGATAAATAGATATTTGTAACTCACCTTTAGTTTTCTAACTTTTTGCAGCCCAAACTTTGAAAGCAGATAGGCTCGGACGAAAACCCATGAACCGACAAATTAGTCCTCTTTTTCCAAATATTCAATGCCAGTCTGAATGTTACCCATATCAAGCTTAACAATAGGAGTTCCATTAGCTACTTTAAGACATCCTGACTCCATTTTCCTGGGATCAATCTTAGGCATTCTTAGAGGTTTATGGGAAGCCCTAAGATTGATATTAGCATTGGGCTAAGGCTGTCCACCATAGAGGGCATCCCTAAAATTCATTTTTGGGGCTGAGTCTTCAAAATTCTTACCCTTGATAGGGGTTTTCACAATAGAATTATTTTGTGGGTGCACCTTAGCACCATATTCACTTGAGATATGAGCCATTTTTTGATCAACTGCTTGAAACTTGTTTCATGATCTCTTTAATCCTTGCCCTAGACATTGTGGAAATGTATGGTTTTCACTTTTCTTTTGTGCAACAAATTGGAAGCCGTTGTCACTCAATTTCATAGTATGATCTATTGAAAGATAAATTTCTAACCCATATTGGATCCCCTGTACCATTTCCTACTAAAATATTGAGCATAAACCACAAAAATATTGGCCTCTAGGGCCCGAAGGCCCTAAAAACCAACCTCTGGAGTTGCTTGCACTCAACCCAGATAAAACCCTCGCATAGCCACTTGCCAAAAATCTCATTCACACATAGGGATATGCTAGGATATTTGTTTCTCCAAATGATATGAAATTTGCTTGAGATTTTCTAGGGTTTTTTAGGCATCTACCCTCCAAATTTCAGCTCAATCCAAGTTTGGATGAATGAGAAATGGCCAAAACAAGTTCAAAAATTTGGGAAGTCCTACGAAAAATGTCCAACGATTTTTTCTAACATGAATTAGATTTTATTTCCAATTTGGTTGTTCCTTTCAATCCAAATATTCCAAATAAGAATGGTAGAACCCATCCAAACTAACTGCATAATAAAACGATCAACACCATCTTGATTAGGCCAATCCCTCCAAAGTTGTTCCATAGTAAAAAAATTGGACCATTGCAAGCCAAGTAAAGTGGCCATTCTCCTCCATAGCTCAGAGGCTAAAGTACACTCAATAAAAATATGGTTGAGAGTTTCTACATTCTCTTCACACATCTCACATCTAAAAGGGCCATGAAAACCATGCTTCATAAGTTGCTCACCAAGTAAGCACCCTACGATGCAATAAAAGCCAATTAAAGAACCTCACCTTAGGCCAGAGATTTTGAGCCCACAATTGAGAAAATATGTCAGAAGAATGGTTGGGATTATTATGGCATAAGGTCAAATAACCTTGAGCAACTGAATACTCACCCTTAGTAGTGTTTTTCCATCCAAAACAATCTTTTTCATGGGACCAAGAGAGAGATCTCATATGAAGGATGCCTTGGATATCTTGTCTTTGCCTTTCTGGGATTTGAATAGGTCAGTCCTCAATAGGGATCCAATATCTACCAACCTTTGAATTACTAGTATGGTACCAACAATAATTAGCCACCTTTATCCAGTTAGATCGATGAAGCTCCTCCATCCAAGGCCTCCAATCGGAAACTGAGTTATCAAAGGCTTGTGACCATCCCAAGAATCTATCCAAAAATTTGCCTGTTGACCATTATGAATGATCCAAAATAAATTTTTCTTTATCAAATCCTCACCAATATTAAGAACTACTAAAATGGGAGAACCTTTGGTAGGAATATGATAGCGAACAAGGTCTTTAGGACTTTTGTTCTCGAGCATATTTAGCATGGAGATTATTGGCCCAAAGAGCATTGGGGTTATGCAACATCCTCCAATATAATTTAGCAGCTAAAGCTTTGTTGTTATTAATAGAAGACCAGAATCCTAACCCCCCTTTGTTCTTAGAAAGACATAAAGTGTCCCATTTCACCAAGGCCCATTTTATTTTCTCCTTAGTACCACTCCAAAGGAAACGATGACTGATTTGATCTAGTTCTTGAAGAACAACCTTTGGAATATTCAACATGGAAGATACATAAATAGGAATAGCTTGAATGACTGATTTTACCAAGGTGATTCTACCCCTAGAAGAAAGCCACATGTTGGTCCACTTTCCAATTTTCTTCTTGACTTTATCCAACAACCAATTCCAATCTTTATTTTTTTGCCTTTGAATATTTATGGGAATACCTAAATAAGTGATTGGAAGGGAGGTCTTCTTAAATCTTAATTTATCCAAGACCATTGATTCCTGTCTAGTAGAGCAATGAAAGAAAATAACTTTAGATTTGTCTTCATTTATCAACTACCCAGTAGCCTTAGAAAAACAACTAATGATTTGCTTAATATTAGAAGCTTCCTTAACTGTAGCTTTACCTAAAATAGTAGAGTCATCCACAAATTGAAGATGAGAGATAGGTCTAGCTCCATGAGCAATGGTAACTCCCTCAAGGGTTTTGTTTTCCCTCTTTTTGGTTATATTCCTACCAAAGCATTCAACAAGAATGATGAATAAATAAGGGGATAACTTGCCTAATACCTCTTGAAGCTGGGAACGATTGAGAAGGCCTACCATTGATAAGAACTAAGTAGGAAACTAAAGAGATACATCCCATAATCCAATCCATCCAATCCTTAGAGAAACCAAATTGCCTCAAAACTTTGATAAGGAAGTGCCAATCCACTCTGTCATAAGCTTTGGATAAGTCTAACCGAATGAACATGGAAGGATATTTTTGCATATCCATGGAATGGATGGCTTCCTGAGCAAGAAATATCTCATCTACTATTTTATGCCCTTCCATATAACCCCCTTGCTCTGGGGAAATAATATTATGCAAAAGAGGCTTCAACCTTTCTGCCATGATTTTAGTAATGATTTTGTGAAGAACATTACATAAATCAATAGGTCTAAAAGCTGAGATATGATCAACCTCTTGAGATTTTGGAACAAGAGTAATATAAGTTTTATTGATAACCTTCAAAATTTCTTTGGATTTCTTGGCTTCTTCCACCACCTCTAATAAATCAACATGAAGGATATCCCAGAACTCTTGGTAGAACTCAATGGGAAAACCATCAAGACCTGGGGTTTTCCCTTTTTGCATTTTAAAAACTACCTATTGAAGCTCATTGATAGTAACAAGAGTAGTCAAAATAGAGTTCTCCTCAGAAGTGATAAGAGAAGGGATTGCTTTCAAGAAAATTTTGTTGAGAAGCCGAGTCAAGAGGAGTAGCAGCAAAAATATTGGAAAAGTAATCAACAAAAATAGAGTTCATGCCATCCCAAGTATAAAAAACATCTTCAGAATTTTAATTTAGGGAAAAAATAAATTTGTGAGATCTTCGAGCTAGAAGAGATTTGTGGAAGAAGTTTGTGTTTCGATCTCCTTCTTTGAGCCATTGAATTCTAGATTTTTGCTTCCATAAGATTTCTTCTTTTTTTTCCCATTCCTCTAACTGAGTTGTGAGTTTAATTTCATCTGCACTTCTCTTCTCTTTGAGGCCATCTAAAAAGATTTTCTTATTCAAATTTTCAAGATGAGCAATAACTTCATGTTTTTTTTATGAACATCCCCAAACTCTTTCCAGTTCCAAGTCTTGATTTTGGATTTAATGTATTGTAGTCTTTTGGAAAAATAGAACATCTTAGTCCCATGCCTAGGTTTACCTTCCTTCCACCATTGTTGCACATGAGGTCTAAAGGAAATGTCTCTAAGCGACATTAATTGAAAATGAAAAGGATATAAACTCACATTGGTTTTCCACATTTCCATCATGACTGGCCAATGATCCAAACCAACATTATTAAGAGTCTTCACTTTAGGAATGTGACCATGGATTAAGAAATTTTTAGAGAGCAAAAACCTATCCAATCTCTCCATTATACAAGCTAAGCCTTGCCTTCCGTTAGACCAAGTCATAAGGCCATTATCTAGTTGGATGTCCACAAGATGGAGGTTTGAAATATATTCGCTCATGAGATCAGTGCTTTTGTCCAAATTTCTATTTCCCCCTCTTTTCTCATCCAGAGAGAGGATGGTATTGAAATCTCCTCCGATCAAGATCCAAGCTTCAAGAAAATAAGAAATAATATGAGTTATATCCTTCCACTATCTTCATTTTTCCTCCAAAGCAGTCGGAGCATAAATAGTAATGCAAAGCATAATTTGGTTGGAATGTCTACTTTGAATAGCTATAGCCAATAGACCCCAACTGCCAACCATATGGTGAATAACTACCTCTTTTGGGTCCCAAAGACAAGCAATGCCACCAAAATTCCCCCGGGGAACTGAGGGAAATAACTTTTCTAGATGGCCAAATTTCTATCGGCAATTGAGTCCATATCCTCCATTGACATCTTTGTTTCTTGAAGGAAAACAAGATGTGGATGATTTATCTGAATCATTCTTCTAATTTCATTTTGTTTTGAAAGACTCCCTTTGAGTCCTCTAATATTCCAAGTGATGATCTTCATTAATACCAGGGCTAAAAAAGTTGGGAAGGGCATTAATCTTACCTTCCTCTACAAGATTTTCACCTTCTTTTACCATATGATATTGATTGGTCCTGCGACCTGATTTTTTATTAGAATCCATATTTAGTTTTTTTTTCCTATTTCTTGACTTATTCCAATTGAATCTGAGGTGGCTTCTAACCTTGAAGAATGCTTTTACATAGCCAAAATTTTACTAGAGGGTTCAATAGAGTCTATATTGGGACTTGTATTATTTGAAGTTTTGACATTTAAAAGATTGTTTTTCTTGTGTAATTTTTCTCCTTTTTTTCTATTGAAAACCTTTGATTTGTTGGTTTGTCTCTGAGTTCTTCCCTTCATATTTAAATTGTGTTTCTAAGATTTATGTTTCCATTATTTCCTCTTCCTCACTTGGGACATAATTTGTGGAAATGATTTCAAACATATTAGCAAATGACTTTGATTGATCCTTCATAACTGGTTTTTCTGAGTGTTCTTCTTCTTAGGCATTTGGAAACCTGCTAAGTTTATATCTTCTTTCTTTTGATCAAGAATTTTATTTGGGCAAGCACTGGCCAAATGACCATATTCATGGCAAATTCTACAATGAAAAGGAATGTTCTCATAGTCCACTACTTTCTCCCAAGTGTCTTCCCCAAATTGTAATGTGATATTTTTAGGTAGGGGTTTGTCAAAATCCATTAAAACACAAATCCAAGCATAAATAATATGTTCAAAATTTTGAGTACAATCAACAATCATCATAAAAGTTCCTAAAGAGTTTCCAATTGAAGAAAAAATAGTAGGATTCCAAAATTCAATAGGGAGGCCAAAGAGTCTAACCCACACGGGAGCTATAGAAGGCATCTCTTCTTCGACTTTAAATTTAGTATGCCAGGGCTTCATGAAAAGCCCTACCCTTCCAAAAAACAAGGACCCCTTGAAAATTTTTCTCTCTATCTTCATTATTAGCAAATAAAACAAGAAAATAACCATTTGGATAAATAGATATTTGTAACTCACCTTTAGTTTTCCAGATTTTTGCAGCCCAGACTTTGAAAGCAGATAGGTTTGGATCAAAACCCACGAACCGACAAATTAGTCCTCTTTTTTACAAATCTTCAATACCAGTCTGAATGTTACCCATATCAAGCTTAACAATAGGAGTTCCATCAGCTGCTTTAAGACATCTTGACTTCATTTTCTTGGGATCAATCTTAGGCATTCTTAGAGGTTTATGGGAAGCCCTAAGATTGATATTAGCATTGGGTTGAGGCTGTCCACCACTTAGGGTATCCTTAAAATTCATTTTTGGGGCTGAGTTTTTAAAATTCTTACCCTTGATAGGGGTTTTCATAGTAGAATTATTTTGTGGGTGCACCTTAGCACCAGATTCACTTGAGATATGAGCCATTTTTTGATCAACTGCTTGAAACTTGTTTCATGATCTCTTTAATCCTTTCCCTAGATGCCATGGAAAGGTATGGTTTTCACTTTTATTTTGTGCAGCAAATTGGAAGCCGTTGTCATTCAAGTTCATAGTATGATCTATTGAAAGACAAATTTCTAACCAATCTTGGATCCCCTGCAACATTTCCTGCTAAAATATTGAGCATAAACCACAAAATTATTGGCCACTAGGGCCCGAAGACCCTAAAAACCAACCTCTGGAGCTGCTTGCACTCAACCCAGTTGAAACCCTCGCATAGCCACTTGCCAAAAATCTCGTTCACACATAGGGATGCACTAGGATCTGTGTTGCTCCAAATGATATGAAAATTGGTCTATTCTCAAGAAATTTAATTACCTCAAAAGACTATGGATTCATGGTAGATATTAGAAACAAATGGAATAACTATGAATTAAACTCATAATATTATGGTGATCCACCATTGAGCTATCAACACTCTACCAATCAAGTAATTATTGTGGTGGGTCTTAAGTAATGAGTGTTGAGTGCCTAGCTTCTAAACCTTATATCAAATCATAGTTGATGCTTTACCTAGGTTTTATTTTAAAGATGTTGTAACAAGGAAGCACAAATTAATTAGCACTCAATCCTATACCACCTCAGTGATCTACCACTAAGCTACCATCTCTATTTGTGAATACATATTGTAGTGGTAGTAGAGTGATGAGTATTGATTAATGATATCTAATATTTAACTTATAAAAATCAATTAAGGATGAAGTATATCCTATAAATGTATGTTTGGTTTCATCAATTAAGTCTAATCTCATTTAAAAAATAGTGTCAACAAGAATTTAATTGAAAGTCATGACTATAATTTTTCATTATTAATAAAGGTTTGAAAAGGAAAACAATAGTATATAAGATTATTGACTTTTTCATATGATAGTTTCAAAAGTAAAAGTACCATATGGTACATGGATATGTTAAAATATCTAATACTTTTTAGCTTATTTTGAATTTAAATAGTACAAAATAATTCTGTATCTATTTTGTTAAAATGAGATTTTTTTAATGACAATGAAATTAATAAGATCATATCTTAATGCTATTCATCGCCTATTTTTTAAAACATGGAGCAACAATATTTTTATTTTTATGTGAAACACAACTTTACTTTTTATGTTCTCAATCTACTTGGAGTACTATTCACCATCTTGAAGATACTATTCATCATTTTTAATGTGTTGTATGTTGTTTCTTATATTTTTAGAGAAACAATTACACATAGCTATATATTTTTTTTTTACATTTTGTTAAATGTTAAAAATATTATTCGTTTAATACATTATAAAACATAAAGGATATACTAGAACAATAATTCAACTTACATCTCTTCTTTTAATATTGATTTGTACTAAAATAATTAAATTAAAATGTATGAATTTATGCTCATAAATATAATATTTTATCTAAAAGCAAAAGTAACAAGTTATTTAAGGGTTTATTGGTATTTCAATAATATGTAAAGAAAATGTTCAAACATAGAGATATAGAATGGAAAAATAAAATTCAAATGGAAAAAGAATTCTAATTCAAAAATCCATTACAAATAAAATAAATTTATCGAGGGTTGGAGAGGAGTGGGAACCGGGGCGTAACTCTCGTGGTGCCCGGCTCCCGTGGCCACCTAAAAAATAAAAAATAAATTCATGTGACAATTGTAAATATGATGGCAAAAGAAAGATGATACTAGATCATGGACACGTGTGGTAAGTGATCCATCAATTAAACCAAATAAACAAAGAGATATATTAGAGAAACATATTAGAATGCAATTATTATAAGAAAAGAAAATATAATATAGGTTAATAAACATATCATTAAGGGAATAAAAGAGCATGGATAACAATAAAATACATCTAAGTTAACATTTTTTAGATAAGCTTCATTGGAATAAACAAATTTATCAAGCATGTATATAGGGACAAGTAAGGGAAGACATGAGAGCTAGACCAATCCAAGTCCCAATGTTTAGTATAAGACATAAAGGAAAGCTTATTTAAAATAGAGGATTGCTATGGGGGTCATATTTTTACCTAATGAGGATCTTACTCCTATACCAAAAAAAGAGACAATGATAGAATAGGAAAAGATAAAGACAAAAATGAGTAAGGGTAAAAATACATGGTTGAAAAAATGGAAAATCATGTATTATAAATGAAACAAACCAAAATAAATAAAAAATTAGGACCCATAGGTAACACTTAATATTGGTGAATTGGAGGCCCCCCCGCCGGCCGCCCGGCCCGGCCCCCCCCCGCGCCGCCCGCCCGCGCCCCCCCGCCGCCCGCGCCCCGGCCGGCGCCCCCGCCGGCGCCCCCGCGCGCCCCCCCCCCCCGGCGCCCCCCCCCCGCCCCCCGGCCCGCCCCCCCCGGCGCCCGGCGCCCGGCGCCCCCCCCCCCCCCCCCCGCCCGCCGCGCCCGGCCCCCGGGGGGCGCCGGGCGCGCGGCGCGGGGCGGGGGGGCGGGGCGGGGCGGGCGGGGCCCGGCGCGGGCGGCGGCGCGGGGGGGCGCCCCGGGCCGCGGGCGGCGCCGCGCGCGCGGGCGCGCGGGGGGCGCCGGGGGCGCGGGCCGGGGCGCCGGGCCGGGGGGCGCGCGGCGGGGGGCCCGCGCCGGGGGGGGGGGGGGGGGCGCCGCGGCCGGGGGGGGCGCGGGGGGGCGGGGCGCGCCGGCGGGCGCCGGCCGCGCGGCGCCCCCGGGGGGGGGGCCGCCCCGCGCCGCCGGCGGGGGCGGGGCGCCGCGCCGCGCGCCCCCGCCCGGGGCGCGGCCGGCGGCGCGCGCGGGCCCGCCGCCGCGCGCCCCGCCGGCCGCCCCCGCCCGCGCCCCGCCGCCCCGCGGGGCCGGGCGCGCGGCGGGGCGCGCCGGCGGGGGGGGGGGGGGCGGGCGGCCGGGGGGGGGGGGGGCGCGCCGCCCCCCCGCCCCCCGCCGGCGCGCCCGCGCCCGCGGGGCGGGCGCGGCCGGCGCCGGGCGCGGCCGCGGCGCGCCCGCCCGCGCCGGGCGGGCCCCCCCCCCCCGCGCCCCCCGCCCGCGCGCCCCCGCGCGCCCGCGCGGCCCGCCGCGCCCCCGCGCCCGCGCGCCGCCGGGGGCGCGGCGCCCCGCCCCCCGCGCCGGGGGGCCGGGGGGCGGCGGGGGCGGCGGGGGGCGGCCGGGGCGGGGGGGGGGGGGCCGCGGGGGGCGGCGCGCGGGGGGGGGGGGGGGGCGGGGGGGGGGCCCGGGGGGGGGGGGGGGGCGGGGCGGCGGGGGGCGGGGGGGGGCGCGGGGGGGGGGGGGCGCCGCGCGGGGGGGGCCGGGCGGCCGGCGGGGGCCGGCGGGGGGCGGGCGGGCGGCGCGGCGGGCGGGGGGGGGGCGCGGGGCGCCCGCGGCGGCGCGGGCGCGGCGGGGGCGCCGCGCTGCGCCCGAGGGGGCGGGGCGGGCGGGGTGTGGGGGGGGGGGGGGGGGGGGGGGGGGGGGGGGGCGGGGCGGGGGCGGGGGGGGGGGGCGGGGGGGGGGGGGGGGGGGGGCGGGGGGGGGGGGGGGGGGGGGCGGGGGGGGGGGGGGGGGGGGGGGGCGGGGCGGCCGGGGGGGGGCGGGCGGGGGGGCGGGGGGCGGGGGCCGGGCGGGGGGGGGCGGGGGGGGGGGGGGGGGGGTGGCGGGGGGGGGGGGGGGGGGGGCGGGGGGGGGGGGGGGGGGGGGGGGGGGGGGCGGCGGGCGGCGGGGGGGGCGGGGGGGCTCTGGGGGGCGGGGGGGGGGGGGGGGGGGGGGGGGGGGGGGGGGGGGGGGGGGGGGGGGGGGGGGGGGGGGGGGGGGGGGGGGGGAAGGGGGGGGGGCCCCGGGGGGGGGAGGGGGGGCCGGCCCGGGGGCGGGGGGGGGGGGGGGGGGGGGGGGCCGGGCGGGGGGGGGGGGGGGGGGGGGGGGGGGGGGGGGGGGGGGGGGGGGGGGGGGGGGGGGGGGGGGGAGAGGGAGGGAGGGAGGAAGGGAGGGGCGGCGGGGGCCGGGGGGGGGGGGGGGGGGGGGGGGGGGGGGGGGGGGGGGGGGGGGGGGGGGGGGGGGGGGGGGGGGGGGGGGGGGGCCCCCCCCCCCCCCCCCCCCCCCCCCCCCCCCCCCCCCCCCCCCCCCCGGGGGGGGGGGGGGGGGGGGGGGGGGGGGGGGGGGGGGGGGGGGGGGGGGGGGGCGGGGCCCCCCCCCCCCCCCCCGGGGGGGGGCCCCCGCCCGGGGGGGGGGGGGGGGGGGGGGGGGGGGGGGGGGGGGGGGGGGGGGGGGGGGGGGGGGGGGGGGGGGGGGGGGGGGGGGGGGGGGGGGGGGGGGGGGGGGGGGGGGGGGCGGGCGGGGGCGGCCCCCCCGCCCCCCCCCCCGCCCCCCCGCCCCGCCGGGCCCCGGGCGCCCCGCGGGGGGGGGCGGGGGGGGGGGGGGGGGGGGGGGGGGGGGGGGGGGCGCCCCCCCCGCCCCCCGGGGGGGGGGGGGGGGGGGGGGCCGGGGGGCGGGCGGGGGGGGGGGGGGGGGGGGGGGGGGGGGGGGGGGGGGGGGGGGGGGGGGGCGGGGGGGGGCGGGGGGGGCCCCCCGGCCCCCCCCCCCCCCGCCCGCGGGGGGGGGGGGCGCGGGGGCCCCCCCCCCCGGGGGGGGGGGCCCCCCCCCCCCCCCCCGGGGGGGGGGGGGGGGGGGGGGGGGGGGGGGGGGGGGGGGGGGGGGGGGGGGGGGGAGGGGGGGGGGGGGGGGGGGGGGGGCCGGGGGGGGGGGGGGGGGGGGGGGGGGGGGGGGGGGGGGGGGGGGGGGGGGGGGGGGGGGGGGGGGGGGGGGGGGGGGGGGGGGGGGGGGGGGGGGGGGGGGGGGGGGGGGGGGGGCGGGCGGGGGGGGCGGGGGGGGGGGCCCGGGGGGGCCCCCCCCCCGCGCCCCCGCGGGGGGGGGGGCGGGGGGGGCCGCCGGGGGGGGGGGGGGGGGGGAAGGGGGGGGGGGGGGAGGTGGGGGGGGGGGGGGGCCGGGGGGGGGGGGGGGGGGGGGGGGGGGGGGGGGGGGGGGGGGGGGGGGGGGGGGGGGGGGGGGGGGGGGGGGGGGGGGTGGGGGCCCCCCCCCCGCCCCGGCCGCGGGCCCCCCCCCCCCGCGGCGCGGGCCGCGCGGGGCGGGGGGGGGGGGGGGGTGGGGGGGGGGGGGGGGGGGGGGGGGGGGGGGGGAGGGGGGCGGGGGGGGGGGGGGGGGGGGGGGGGCGGGGGGGGGCGGGGGGGGGGGGGGGGGGGGGGGGGGCGCCGGGGGGGGGGGCCGGGGGGCGGGGGCGGGGCCCGGGGGGTGGGGGCGCGGCCCGCGGGGGGGGGGGGGGGGGGGGGGCCGCCGCGGGCCCGCGCCCGGGGCGGGGGGGGGGGGGGGGGGGGGGGGCCGCGCCGCCGGGCTTTTGGCTCTTTTTGGGGGGGCCCCCGCTTTTTTCATTTTTTTCAAAAAAAAAAAAAATATTGGTGAATTGGAATTTTCATGGATGTCCATGCAAAAGAAGTCCTCATATAAGGCCCATAGCTAAAGCAAATGATGTAATTATACTAATATAAACACATGAATATGATTTCATATTTTGGTAAGGAAGCTGGGATGTGGATAAACACTACCAAGACATAAATTATGGCCTTATCTACTCAAAGAACAAAAATAACCACATATGTTATCTAAAGGAAATCCTTTAGAGGTAGTAATAGAATACAAATACCTTGGGTTAGATTTTCAAAGCAAAATCAATGGGGGAATATAGAAGATGAAACAAATACAAACAAAATAGAGGGCACTCTACTCATTACTAGATAGGTAAAAAAAGTAGACTTGTGAGTTTGGAAAAACATTAGGGTCCTTTTTGAGTTATTAGTTATTATAGTGTTGTTATACGGGTATGAGGTGTGAGCTAGTAATACATCAAATTTTAAATGGAGACAAATAGAAAGAATTCAAAAAATTCTAATTATAAATAATTTTAGAATAATATTATATGATATTTTCCTTGCTAAAGTAGGAAATTTTCCACTAGAATCAAAAGTTGTGATAAGGTTGTTGGGGTTCCTAAAGAAAATATAATGAATGTAAGATAATGATTGCCAAAATAGAAAATCAAAGAAACATTGAATAGAAGAAAAGACATGGATAAAATAAAATAAATGGATGGACAAATGGAGCATTAAATTTCATGAGGTCCAAACTCCAACAAAGAAATTAAACAATATATGAGGGAAAATTTAGACTTGTCATGTGGACTAGAAATTTAGGAAGGAAAAAGTAGCTTTACATCACCGAGTTCAACCTAAACTATGAACAAAACTAAAAAAAGTTCATAGATGCATAGATAAAATGGAATAAAAATTCTTATAGCCCAACTAAGATCTAGTTCACACCATCTTAGGTACAAAACTAGGTTATGGATAATTTTTCAAGAGGCATGGTTAGAATGAATATGCATCTTTTGCATAGCAGGAGTAGTGGAGCTCAACAAATATTTTGTCATGGAATGTAAAGTCTACAAGGACATCATGCTTCCATATGAGGATACTCTTAAATTAAACTCATTAATGGAAATTTTTGAAAATTTGAGAATAGAAAAATAGATAAACTTCTCATCAAAATCAATAAGATATGAAACACACTCCAAAATATGGTAAGAAGATGTTGAACTTTTTGACATTGTTCAACAATTTTATTTGTTGAATGTTGTTAAACTTTGGAGTTGAGACTAGGGTTATGCATAAGGGGTCAACCCCAAAATATATTTATAAAATTTTGGTGAATCAGTTTCAAAATACAGGTGAATAGTTTCGAAACACATGTAGAAGGTTCACTATTATTAGGAGCAATGTCGAAAATTTAAACTTAAAATGGTCAAATTATTATAAAATTGAGGTGAATCGACCAAAAATAAAATTTGAACCCATAAATTTTTGGCTAATGGACCCTGGTCAAGGGTCCCAAATATTAGCCAATTCCAAATTTTAAAAATCCTAATTTTAGCCAATTTTGCGAAAATAGCCACTATGCATAACCATGGTTGAGACCAATTTTCTTTTTTCATGGAATGTAAAGCCTATAAGGACAACATGATTCCAAATGAGGACACTCTAAAAGTAAACTTACTAAAGAAACTTTTTGAAAATTTGAGAATAGATGAAATAAGTAAACTTCTCATCAAAATCAACAATAAATGAAACATACTCCAAAATATGTTGAACTTTTTCACATTGTTGAACAATTTACATTGTTAACTTTAAAATTTTAAATAAGGGGTCTAAAGTTTAAATTCAAAATAGAGTAGAGTCATGTACCATACCCCATCTTCTTTTAAAATTCTTTGTTTCATAAAATGTGTTAGTCTCGTTAATTAAAATCATTTCATTTAATTATTAATTAAACCTTAACATAAAATAAACCTTAAGGTTTAATCAAATGGTATACCAAATGAATATGGACTTTAAATGAAATAAAAAATAAATTTACCAAACATATTACTAAGGGATACTAATAAACTAAATTTGAATAAAATAAAAAATTAAAATTAAAAGGTATTATACCAAATGCCATTAATTCATATGGTTAAATTTCTTGATATTCAAAATTTGAAGGATACCTTATGTTGCAAAATATATAATAAGCAAAATAATCCATAATTAAAATATTGGACTTTCAAACATAAAAAAATACCCTATATTAATTTTTTTTAAATAATATAAACATAATTGTTAAATATTATAATACTATTATATAATCATAGATTACCATACAGGGCTCAACATATGTCACCTTTTCGCTCACATACTTTTTATTTTTTCTGATTTTTTTTTTTTCTTTTTTTTTTTTTTTTTTTGGGGGGGGGGTTTTTTTTTTTTTTGTTGTGTGTTTTGGGTTTTTTTTTTGGTTGGCATGATTTTGGTAATTCTTTCTTCTTTTTCCCAATTATTTTTTTTTTTTTGGCTTCCGTTGGTTTGTGTGATTCGGCTGCACCCAAATAACACTTATCGGATGGAGCCTAAGGATAGCTGGCATAATACTTATGTGGTGAATGGGGAATGGATTCCTAAAGTTGGCACACTGATTAAGAAATGCCTCAACACCCACCAGCATAATTCAAAACCCTATTCCTTTCCCAATAGTAGCAAGAGAGAATATCTATGGTGTGCTAGTTAGAGCAAGTCTAAGAGAATTTTGAGGAAGAAGTCTGTGAGAAGAAAGATGACATACATTGAGCCCTGTATGTTAATCATGGAACCCCTAGCTCAGGTCGTCCTCACTGAGCGACGATTTATCCAATTCTTTGACCTATTATCGGGGGCAAAGAAGGACATCACCCAGGCAATGATGGATACGTTGGAAGATGGGAAGGTGGAGATCCAGGGAAGAGAGTTCATCATCGATGTTAACATGCTTGCTACAGTAATAGGATAGACGGTGAAAGGTCACTCCATCCACTGCCAAAAACACCATTGGGAGGTGGAATTAAAGGAATTTCGTGATAACCCAAAATTTTTTAAGGAAGCCAAGAATGGGCTAACCATAATGGATTTGCCTACCCCGTGGAATGGTGTCATGAAGAATATGATGGATTTCATCATGATGGAGGATCCCAGTAAGAAACTGTTAAGCTTCCATTATGATTTTGTGAATTTCTTTCAGGATTTCAACTCGATAAGTATTCCTCAGTTCCTGATGAACTCGATGAACTACACCATCAACGCTTGCTGCAACAAGAGGGGGTCTGCTATGCTAATGCACCAAGGATTGTTCAAAGTAATTTACAAGTGGGTGCTAGCCATGACACCAAATATTGAACCTTCGATTATTGAAGAAATTACGCCCAGCCACCATGCAAAAATTTTGGGGGTAAGAGCAAGTCCGGGCACAAAAAAACCTTCCTTTGTGTCTCCTATGAAGAAGAGAGTGGGGGAGCCAATTACCAGAGGGAGCACGACCAAGAAAAAACTAAGGATCGAGGAACCCCCAATGAGATCCTCCTTGAGACTAAAAAAAAACAAGTTCAAGGATGCTCCAAAATGAGCGCCAATGATATGGAAGATGAGGGACCTACCATCATGGTCCTCAAACATTTCATCTTGAAATCTCATGCCAACATCATCCACTAGATGCAGGAGACCTACAACACTCTAACTCAAGTGTTTTTCAATGAGGGTTACATATCGAAGATAGAAGCCAAGGATGATGATGAGGAATATGAGGAGGAGAAATAAGAGGAGCTCGAGGAAGACTTTGATGATGAGGTCTAAGGATCCTCGGGTCCTAGGGGTTTCACTTTTGTCTCATGTTTTGTACAGAGGAAGTATTCCTCCTATGGCTAATGTCTTTTTCCATTTTTGTAAATGATGATCATAGCGAGTTACCTTTCTTGGTTGGTCCTGTCAGGTTTTTGGGTCATGTTTGCTTTGCCCGCCCGATAAGGGTTGTTAGGAAATTTAGCTACAGAAGAGGGCAAAATGTCCTTAGCATAAACAAGATCCGTAGCTTCAACATAAGGCTAACTTTTGTAACAGGTTTTGGGTTAACCTACAAAACCCGGTAATAAATGAAGAAATTTACTTACCAAAAACAAAAATACAATAAACTTAATTCTATCCTACGAACTAAATTATTATTTTTTAACGGGGAAAGATGGGAAGCGAGAGTGGGAGCGGGAGCGAGGAGGTTTCCCAAGGTGGGAAGAAGCCATGGAATGAACCAAGAGGATTAGCAGAGGATGAAAGGGGGGGTGTCGAAAGACCCGACCCTGTTCCAGGTCCTCCTAAGAAACCCCCAGATCCTGGGTCCGACATGCCAGGAGGCGGGAAGCAGGGGGGTTTTACTTATGCTCAGGTTGTCAACTCTGGGACCAAAACTGCGGCCAAACCAATCGCCTTGACACCATCTGGATCTGACTTGATCATTCTAGCAGATATCTTTTCTGATTACATGGAGATGGAGAAATTTTCTCTAATCGGGAAGTTTATCGGTGGACGCCCAGATATGGAAACCATTAGAAGCTGGGCCTTCAACAAGTGGAAAACCAGTGGGCATATGGAGATTATCGCGCTCGCCAGAGGATTCTTCGCCATACGCCTGAACAATGAGGAAGATTCTTCTAAAATTCTTGCTGGGGGGCCCTGGTTCTTAGGGCGCAGAAGTTTATTCCTCCGACGATGGTCAAAGGAGTTTGATCCCGAAACCCAGAATATCAACACAACCCCGATCTGGGTAAGGCTTCCAAATCTCCCTATGCACCTCTGGTATGAAAATGTTCTGGGCGGTATTGCAAAGACTATAGGCGAGCTTGTGGCCATTGATCCAGCAACTAGAGCTCGATCCCGCATGGTTCATGTGAGAATTTGTGTTAACGCAGATCTAGCATCTGAGCTCCCAACCTTTGTGAACCTTATATCAGGACCCTCCTACAGCAAAAGGCAGGTGATTGAATACGAGAACAAACCAGCATTCTGTATTCACTGCCACTCTCAGGGCCATCTTCGAAATCAGTGCCCGTCGTTGAGAGGCCCTGTCTCCCAAGGTAACAAATCTGAAGGCCATGGTGCCGACTACACCAGGAATCAAGCTCAAAGAAAGGAAAAGCAAAAAAGTACTTCGAAGGCTTCAAAAACCCTAGTGACAGATTCTGCCACTAAGGCCGACAAGGAAATCCAGCAGGACCCTTCGACTGCTAATGATGCATCCAAGAGATCTGAGCACGAGGGAGTGACCTAGGTGAAGGAAAACCCACTGGAACCACTCCCTTTCCCTGGTATCCCCAAAACAACAATGGAAGACCAGCTCAACTTGTCAGATTCTAACCAAAGTCCTCCTACCAGCCCGCGCGGAGGCCAGCACAGTCCAAAAAATTCTCGCAAGAAAAAAACCACCATAGATTTTGGGAGCGATAGGAAGAGGGGACGTCCTTCCAGTTCAGAGAAACGGATGAAAGAAGCTGAGGAAGCTATTGCAAGTGGGACACAGACCACCCTGTTCTCGGGACCGAGCGAATCCCAGGACACAGACCCAAAAGGAACCAAACCTCCTACCCACCAAGGGAAAGGAGGCTGAAAAAACTCCAAAAAAGTCTCATGAAAGTCCTCTCATGGAATGCGAGAGGCCTGAATACAGTTTCCAAAAGGTGCCTCATTGCGAATCTTAGGAAAGAGTATCAACCCACTATTATTATTTTGCAAGAAACTAAGAATGACCAGGTTTCTGGAGCAGCATCAGCTAGAATCATATGGAAGGAGGGACAGGTTACGGCTAGCCCAGCCCAAGGAACTGCCGGTGGCCTGATGGTTTTTTGGGACCCTTCTTGTGTCGAAGGCAGAGTGTTATCAACTTCTAGCAGAGCCATAAATATCCTCTTTCACTGCAAAACCCGGGGGTTTTCTTGGGTGTTAACAAATGTTTATGCTCCCAATTCCCCGGTGGAAAGAGAAAATTTTTGGTCCACCCTTTCCTAGATGAGAGCTAACTTTTTTGAGTGGCCCTAGATGATTGGAGGGGATTTCAATACCCCCATGTTCCCCTCAGACAAAAAAGGAGGGTCAAAAATGATCAGCAGAAGCATGGAGGACTTTCGTGAGTTCATTAACTCCAACGAACTTTAGGACATCCAATTGAGAGGAAGCAAGTACACTTGGAGAAATAGGCACACTAGTGCTGGTCTGATTCAGGTTAAGCTTGACCGCATCTTCATTTCCAGTGAAGCTATCCAAGCTTTCGGAGAAGCCACCTTGAAAACGCTCCCAAGAATTGGGTCCGATCATTCACCCATTCTCCTGGAAGCTGGGTCTCCCCCTGGATTTAAAACCCCGTTCAGGTTTGTGCCTATGTGGATAAAGCACCCCAACCTCCACCAACAGCTGGAAGTTTGGTGGCAGCAACCTTTCGGCGGGTCCCCGACCAACAAGCTCGCCCGAAAGCTGAAATGGATCAAAGAGCAGCTCAAATCTTGGAACAAGGAGATCTTTGGGAACATTTTCACCCAAAAAAAAGAGATAGCCACTAACATTCAGGCCATGGAGAATCATATCAAAGCCGGGGATCATAGTCAGCAGACCAGAGCAAGAGAGAAAGCCCTCCTTGCAGATTTTCACAACGTCCTGGCCAAAGAAGAGAGTCACTGGAGACAGAAATCCAGAGAGCTCTGGATAAAGGATGGGGACTCAAACACCCATTTTTTTCATGCCTCCACCCTAAGGCGCAGAGGGACCAACAAAATCAGGCAGATTCACCAAACTGGAGGCGGCCTAACCTCTGATATCAATGAAATTAGAGTTGAGGCGGTATCCTTCTTTCGCTCCCTCCTCGAGGACTCGTCTCACCCCGATTTCCAGGCTACGGACGCTCTTCTAACAAACATTCCTAGCATCATTTCCCCTGATGTCAATGAAACCCTTCTCAAAGACTTCACCCAGGATGAAATCAAGGATGCCCTATTCTCTATGCAAGCTGACAAGGCCCCTGGTCCGGATGGCTTCACTCCCAGGTTTTTTTAGACTTACTGGGACATTGTTCAGAGGGACGTTGGCGATGCCATCAGGGACCTGCAGCACTCCCGGCCATTCCCCATAGTATTAACTCGACCTTTGTGACCCTCATACCTAAGTCTCCTGATGCTAAGAATTTGTCGGACTACAGGCCTATCAGCCTATGCAACGTAGTGTACAAAATTCTCACCAAGGCGATGGCTACTAGGTTGAAACCGTGTCTGTCATCTATCATAGAGCCAAACCAGGGAAGCTCGGTGAAAGGGAGAAGCATTCTGGACGGTGTTATCACTCTGCATGAAACTATTCACTCAAACGCTTTGGCAAAGCAACCAGCCCTCATCCTCAAGTTGGACATGAACAAGGCCTTCGACAGGGTGAACTGGGATTTCCTAGTCCAAGTCCTTCTCAAATTTGGTTTTCACCTAGCCTAGGTTGAGTTCATCAAAAAATGTATATCGTCTGCCTGGTTCTCCATCCTCGTGAATGGATCCCCTGTGGGCTACTTCCCAAGCACCCGTGGGCTCCGCCAAGGAGATCCCATGTCACCATTCCTATTCATCATCCTGGCTGAGGCGTTGGGCAGAGCCCTTACAATGGGTCACAACTATGGGGAAATCTCCGGTATTTCTGTGGCTTCCGGCATCAGTGCTGTCACTCACAACCAGTTCATTGATGACACGGTTATCACCAATGCTGCTTCGGTTCCTCAGGCTCATGCAATCAAGCATATCCTCCTCCTTTATGAAAAAGCAGCTGGTCAAAAGGTAAACCTCATCAAAAGCAAAATTTTCTTTCTGAATACTCCTCTTGCTCGACAGCTTAGGATTTCCAAAATTCTGGGCTGTTCCATCGGCAGTTTACCCTCAACCTACCTGGGCCTCCCCCTGTTCAAGGGATACTCCAAAGGGACGATGTGGAACACTATCCTCAAAAAGATCCAAAGGAAACTAGCCATGTGGAAGGGGAGGCTTCTTTCCCAAGCTGCCAAAGCCACCCTGACAATGGCCTGCTTGCAGGGAATCCCGGTGTACTTCATGTCAGTTTTCAAAATACCCAAATTGGTCGACCGCAAAATTGAATAGATCCAAAGCAGATTCTTGTGGTCAGGTTTCGAGGAGAAATCAAGGATCCCGCTTGTTGCATGGGAGACTGTCTGCAGGCCAAAGGAAAGCGAAGGATTGGGGTTTAGGAAAGCCTCCAAGATGAATACTGCCCTCTTAGCCAAGTTGTCTTGGAAAGTTATCACCAATGCTGTCGGGGAGTGGGGAAGGATCATCAATCAAAAATATCTAAGGGGTTCTCACTTCATGGAGGACTGCAACCCTTCTGGGGGATCTGCCCTGTGGAAGGCTCTTGTTCAAACCAGAAGCCTTCTTACCAAGGGAATGAGGTGGATCCTTGGGGATGGCCAATGCATAAATTTTTGGGATGACAGATGGGCCCTGGACTATCCTCTCTGGGACATTGCCGGATCAAAAGAATTTAGATGCATAACTCAGGCCTCAGTTGGCAGGAAAGTGGCCGACTACCTCAATACTCACAATGGAGTCTTAGGCTGGAAAGATTTCAGGGTCGAGGGGCACCATGAAATTTGGGATTTCCTTGCTCCCATCCTCCGAAACATCACCATCCTCATGAACAAACAAGACCAGCTCATTTGGGGTCTTACAGACAGCGGACAATACTCTGTTAAAACAGCGTATAATTCCCAGATTGAAACAGTTGCTAACTGCTTTTCATCTAAAGCAATTTGGAAGAAACTGCTTGTTCCTAAGGTGGGTTTCTTTGCCTAGCTTGCCTTCCAGAATAGACCCCTAACCATCCAATTATTTGGAATCCAAGAATTGGATTCCAATTCCCAACAGGTGTTACCTATGTCAAGCTGATTGGGAGTCCACAGATCACCTCTTCGCCAAATGCAATTTTTCCTTTATGGTGCTGGGATGCCTAATGGGGACTTTCCAAGTTCAGTGGGCCCTCCCTGGGTCTGTCAAGCAAATGTTCATTCAATGGGATAATCCATTCCATAGTGCCAAAATTTGTTTTCTTTGGGACATATGCCTTCACCACCTGATATGGCAGATATGGCTGGAACGAAACAGGAGAGCCTTCGGCGACCCGGGAAGGGACCCTACCTCTGTTGTAGCTAAAGCTCTTGCGTTCGTGGTGGAGAACACCAAATTTATCCCACCCAAAATGGTGAAACCCTCCCGTGTTGAAGAGTCTATTCTTCGGTCCCTTGGTGTGCCAATTGAAGACAATGTCCATTCCTGAAACCAGTGCCTAAGACGGGAAGGTAGATGGGAACGCCCACCTACAGGATGGATCAAATTGAACTTTGACGGGGCATCCAGGGGAAATCCGAGCGACGCAGGTGCTGGTGGTGTTGTTCGTGACTGTCAGGGGAACCTTGTCCTCGCCTATGCTACCTTCCTGGGTGTCCAAACAAACCACGTGGCCGAGGCAAAAGCTCTACTGAAGGGGTTGGAAATCTTGCAGGACGATCCTAGAAACCTCGTCGTCGAAGGAGACTCCAAAAATATTATTAATTATTTGGGAAATACTCAGGATCCAGCGTGGAAGGTCAAGTCGATCATCGAGGAGGCCAGACGTTTCTTTCATGCCCGCGACATCCAAATGGCCCAACACATTTTTAGAGAAGCCAACGGAGTGGCTGACTCCATGGCCAACATCGGCATCGATAGTCACACTGCTCACATGTGGAAGGAAGATTTCCCGCATCACCTTATCACCGCAGCCAACCAAGACAACAAGGATGTTCTCGCTCAGGTGTAAGCGGACCTGCTTGGGAAGCGATCAACCCCCGAAGCACCCAATGGTCTCGTGCCACCTGGTGTGCTCCGGGTCTAAGGAAGTCCCCGTATCCAATGCGGGCTGCCACCCTCGGTACCTAGCGCATGGTGTTCACCCATCTACGCTCCCCTTTTCCACTTTCAATCAGTCCTAAGGCCCTTCGAAAAGATGCCCAAAAATATTGTAGAGAGCCTTGATTATTATCATAGCACATGTCTCCATACCTCTTTCCCAAAATTGCTAGATTCAGATATCTTCCACTGCCTGTTGGCTCGCTCCTTTTATGTCAACCACACCCATTGAAGTTTCGTACCAGCTCTTTCTGCAGTTTGATTACCTTGCCTCTCTTTGGGCTGATCATTGCAATTCGAAGGAGCACATCATGGCCAAGGTTTCCAGAGAGGCCAGAGAGCCAATTTTTGATGAGCCGATGCCCGTAAAGCTATCTGCGATGGCCAAAGCTTTTATGAAAGGGAAAAACCTTTTCAACTTCCTGCAAAAATTTGATGGGCCTGACGATGATATCATGGAGGATTTCCTAAATATGTGGTGCAACGGGGAAGTCCAAGTTAAGGGGGTTCACTTTAGGGTCACCAATGCCCTGTTGCAGGAAATCACAGACCAGCCCATGGACGGTCGCTTCATCAGATGGAATAAGCACAATTGGGGAGAACTTGATCAGTTTATGGAGAAAGGGAAAAATCTAAGCTGGGGGAAAACCCCCCTTTCAGAGAAGGGCTGGGCAGCCCTTGGGATGAAGCCATTGCTCCCATCATGGCTTACATCACGTGCTACGATCTTGACAAACCCTTAAGGAGCTACCACCTCAGTTTTGTCAACCATCTACAGTAGAGTAAACAGGTCTGTATTCCTGACTATCTCATGTACTCAATTGACTTGGCCATAGAAAATGCTATCAAGAACAATACCCAGCCTATCCATCAAGGGTTAATGAAGGTCATTTTCCACCATGTGGTCAACCATCAACCCCCTCCTCAATCCGTTAATCCCATTTCGTCTAACCCGCCGCCTTCCATGTCTGTTCCATGGTCTAGCCTGGAGTCCGGTCCCAAATGGAAGAAGCAATCTCTCGCTTCTAGCATCCGTAAGAGCACCCACCGTCCTCTGACCCGAGCCAAAGCCGCTGCCACTCATCTCCCTCTTCTTGCTAAGAGCCTTGCTAATTCGGTTCAGTCTAAATCCAAAAGAGTGCAGACAATATTTGATTCTGATAGTGACGCTGGTGACGCTATGCACGGGATCCTAAAGTCGGTAGCCATGGAATTATTGGAAGCTGCCAATCTTACTCTTCAGGTGGCTCATCGTCTATTGTCGCTCGACACTGCGGCGAAAGAGGCCTCCAAGATGGCACTACTGGTGGTGGTGCCGCCCACTCTGAAGACTGAGTCTTTCTCTGTGCCGATGCAATCTGGGCTTGGTTTGTTCGCTCCGATTTTTGTTGTTGCTGACTAGGCGTCCTGCTGTTGGCCCAGCTTTGGGTCTTTCTTCCTGTTTGGTTTTTTCCTTTGGTTTGTCTGTTGCTTTTGTTTGACGGCAGTTTATCTATGGCTGTAGGCCAATTTTGTATTGAGGTTTTGGGATCCTCCTTAAAAAAACCCGCCTTATAATGTCAAATCTTCCACTTACAAAAAAAAAAAATTATTATTTTTTATATTTATAAAAAATAAATAAATTTATTATAAATTATTTTATTTATTTAAAAATAATTTCAACTTAAAAAAAAAAATGTAAAGATCCAACATGATATGCGCCTAGAGGTGCTACTTTGATTGTTTTACACCTTGGCCTCCAAAAACTTCAAAACAACAAGAGTAACACTCTAAACACATATCTTCCACTAGATTTAAAAGTTGATATTAAATTTCTTTATCAGTCCTCGCAAGATTTTTCGGTAGAATGGTGAGACAGATGCATAAGCTTTTAGTATAATGGCGAGAGTTCAAAAATACTACAATATATCTCCTGATCTCAAAGACCTCTGCATTTGAATTTTATCACATACATGTTAAATTTAACAAATAAAAAATAAAAGCCTGCACTCAATATAAGATCTCTCCTATATTGTGTTCCTCTTCATTGCCTCTACAACAACATAATAACTTTTAAGGTTACATAAAAGAATCATGTCTCCCTTAAAATATTTCCTCTCTATCTTCTTCATTAGAAAAAAAATAAGAAAGTAGCCATTAAGGTAAGTAAAAATTTGGAACTCACCTTTAATGCTTCAATTTTTGATAGCCCATTGCTTGAAGGTAGCAAGAGTCGATAAAAAACCATGAATAAAAAAATTAGCTCTCTCATCTCCATATAATTTATTCCTTCCTAGAGATTGCTATTTCCAACTTCACTAATGGAGATCCATTAGTTGCTTTCATGCAACCCATCTCTATTTTCCTTGAATCAACCTTTGGCATTCTCAGTGGTTTCCTTGGAAATCATTGATTGTGTTTCTCTCCTATTTGAGGTGGTCCTCCATCGATTGCTTCTTTAAAATTCATTTTGGCTCAATGCATGCATCTTTTTTGAAACCCTCCATCTCAGAATTCAAAAATTGAAGTTGCAAGAAACCCTACATTTCCACCGTAAACCCTAATGGAATTTCAAATCTCTCTGAAGTAGATGCTTTTTTTGTCAAAGGTCATTATGCTAAACTCAATTTCCTTAATATTTTTCACTCCTTCCCCTGTCCATACACACTCTACCACACTTACATTCAGGTAGTGATTGCTATTATTGTTGTTGATTTTAGCTCCATATTCGTTGTAGGAAACCCTAAATTTTTTAGCATATTTATTTTGCCATGTTCATGAATAATATCACCATGTCTGTTTGGTAGGGTAGGGATCTTCATGAAGCCTTGGCATACCATGTTCAAATTTGAGGAAGCAATGCCATCAACTATCCCTATTTGGATCCGTTTATTTGGTCTTTCGATAGAATATTGTCATCCAAAGATATTCACAATAATTGAGAATTCTTTAGAAGTTTTCATGATGATTTCTGATAGTACCCAACACTTACAACATATGATTTATGCAAGGATTTGTGTTTGATTGATTTTGACAAACCGCTTCTAGAGAATATTACTTTACAATACGAGGAAGAAACATGGGAGCAAGTAGTAGATTATGAAAATATTCCATTTATATGTTGAATATGTCATGAATATGGCCATCTAGCCAAGGATTGTCCACATAATGTCCCTAAAAAGGAGAAAGAGGATAGGAACTTGGCAAGGTTTCAAATCCCTAAACAAAAAACACAAAGAAAAAATAGCAACAAAAGAGAAAATAGTAAATTTATATAATACCTTTGAAATTCTCTTCACTGATGAGCAAGCATATGATGAGGATGGTCAAATGGAAACAATTATTATGGAAACACATTTTTATGAAGAGAGAACAAGATGGTCAAATGGAAACAAAGTTTGATGAAGAGAGGGAAGGAATGATTGCATGATGAGAAATCACTAAAAGAGCTTACCTTGATGCTGGAAATAACAGTAAAGGAAAAAAAGTACAATGTAGAAAACAACCCCAAGTGCAAAACAAAAGGGCAGATTCAAACTACAAACAAAATGGATCCTCAAAAAGACCATACAAATTACAATAGTAGCGTCATGGTTCTAAGTAACCAAACTATAGTCCCAGCTAGAATGAAGTAAAATACAAATAAAATGATGAGGATTCCATAATACTGAGGGTTTATAGGATGGGTGCTACCCTTCGGTCTCTTGATTGCAATGTTAGAAGCTTTGGCTATTTTGCTAAGCAATTTTTGATATTTTTAGTAATTTGTTAAGGTTTGGTTTATTTTTATTGTTACTTTTTTTTATGTCAATAGGTCATTTGGCTTAGTTTTTATTGTATTTATTTTTCATGTTTTTGTTTGTGGTGTATTTGGATCATTTTATTGTTTCTATTTTGGTTTTGTTTTGTTATGTTATTTTTATGTTTTTTTTGTGTTTCATGTTCTGTGATTTTTTTTTTGTGGTGTATTTGTATCTTTTTGTTGTTTTTTTTATGTTGTGTTTGTGGTTTTTCTGTGTGTTTCATGTTTTGGTGTTATTTATTTTTATCATTTTGTTTTTATTTATTTTTTATTTTTATTTTTTATGTTTTTGTGTTTTTTTTGTTTGTGTTTTGTTATGTTGTCTTTGTGTTTGTTCTATGCTGTTCCTATTTTTCATTCTTATTATGTGTGTGTTTGGTTGTGCTTTTTCTTTCCAACACACTCAGGAGTATGCTTTATTTGTTTTAGTTTATTGTGTGTTTATGTTTGTGTGTTCTTGTTTTTTATTGTTTCAAGCATGCTCCTTGTGTGTGTCAAAGGTAGTAGGCCAAGTGCAAGCCCTAGATATTTTTGGTAGAAGAGATACGCCTACCTCCTTAACTCTTACCCAAAAGTGACATCCCTTCTAGAATGTTTTCTACAAGAAAAAAAAACTTTTACGACTGAAACTTTCTTAAAAATGAAAAATAAAAATGTGGTTTTGAACCCTTTGATGTAGAGCTTCAATTTATCTTTCCATACCTACATTAGCAACTTTCCTTTTTCCTTTCCAGCAAGAGTACAATATCAATAAAAATGCTCTGAATAAAAAATTACTCACATGCTCTTTCTTCCACATCTTTGGCATAGTATGTGATGTAGTTTGGCTTCATTTTATAAGCACAATCCATCCTCTATCTTCTTAACCTGGATATACATACAGATCATGTATTTTGCATGGAGTTTATAGTTACTAGGTTTTGTCATGAAATTTTACTTCTTAAATTATTCGTTTCAGTTAGTTGTCTGGTTGATTCTTTATCGGTTTTCAAATTTCATAGATAATTTCATCATATGATTCTTTTACATATTACATTATCAATTCTTTTACATTGGTAATATATATTAGATCTAATATTACTAAGAACATAATTTAAATGGACTCAAATCATATAAAAAATATTACAATTATCTAAGATTAGTTATCATATCATTGGTAATATATATTAGATCTGATATTACTAAGAACGTCGTTAAATGAACTCACATCATATAAAAAATTTTACAATTATCTAAGATTAGTTATCATATCACTATTGAGTAACTCAAACCCATACTTTTTTTATAATAAACTTTTACTTATTATTTTATAAAAAATTTATAATCTAATTTTTAAATTTTCATATATTATAGTTAATATTTTAAAAATATATTTTAACAAATTAAAATCATTCATTTCAATTGAATTAAAAAATAAAATAAAACTAACCTACCAATAAAATGAATATTTGTAAACAAAATTAAACTTACAAATAAAATGAAAAAATAAACAAAATTTGAATTGCACACAGTTAAGTTAAACAATTTGATTGAATATGATGAAAGGAATATAACTTTTTCTAATATTTTATTATTTTTTGTTTGTGGAAAACACCCCAGAAGGGATGGCACTTTTGAGTAAGACCCAAGGATATAGGGGTATTTCTTCTACCAAAAACGCCCAAGGCTCGTACCTGGCCTACCACCTTTGACACACACAAGGAACTAAAACAACACAAAAAAAGAACACACAAATGCAAAAATAGTAAAATCTAAAACAAATAAAGAATACTCCTTGAGTGTGTCAACAAGAAAATATACAATCAAACACACACACAAATAAATAAATAAAAAACAACTATGAACCACAGAACAAACACACAAACAACATAGCAAAACACACAAAACAATGATGAAAATAAACAACATCAAAAAATGAAACACAGAAAAACCACAAACACAACATAACAAAAACAAAAAAAAGAAACAAATACACCACAAACCGAAAAACCATAGAACATGAACCACATAGGAAAAACCCCAAAAATAAAATAACATAACAAATCCAAAACAGAAACAAAAAAGTGAACCAAATACACCACAAACGAAATCAGAAAAAAATATACAACAAGAACAAAGCACAACGGAGCTAAAGATAAAACAAATAAAAAATGATAACACTAAAAATAAACCAAAGCTTAACAAATTACAAAAAAATCTGAAATTGCTTAGCAAAATAGCCAAAGCCTCCAATATTGTCATAAAGAGACTGACAATAAGCCTTAGGATTATGACATCCTTATATTTTTATTCGTATCTTGCTTCATTCTAGTTGGGACTATAGGCTGGTTACTTGGAATCAAGATACTACTATTGGAATTTGTATGGTATTTTGGCGGATCCATTTTGTTTGTAGTTTGAATCTACTCTTTTGTTTTGCACTTGGTTGGTTTTCTACATTGTATTTTTTTTCCTTTACTGTTATTTCTTAGCATCAAGGCAAGCTCTTTTAATTATTTCTCATCATGCAATCCTTCATGTTTCCTCTCTTCATCAAATTGTGTCTCCATAATAATTGTTTCCATTTGACCATCCTCATCATCTATGGAGAGAATTTCAAAGGTGTTAGGTGAAATTATTGTTTTCTCTTTTGTTGATATTTTTTTCTTTATGTTTTTTGTTTAGGGATTTAAGACTCTACCAAGTCCTCATATTTCTCTTTGTTAGGTACCTTATGTAGACAATCCTTGGCTAGATGACCATATTCATAATAAATTCTGCATCTAAATGGAATATTTTCATAATCTACTACTTGCTCCCATATTTCTTCCCCATATTGTAAAGTAATCTTCTTTGGAAGTGGTTTGTCAAAATCAATCAAAACACAAATCCTTGCATAAATCATATGCTCTAAGTGTTGGGTGCTATTAGAAGTCATCATGTAAACTCCTAAAGAATTTCCAATTGTTGTGAATATCTTTGGATGCCAGTATTCTATCGAAAGACCAAATAAATAGACCCAAACAGGGGCAATTGATGGCATCTCTTCCTCAACTTTGAACTTGGTATGCCAAGGCTTCACGAAGAGTCCTGCCCTACCAAAAAACCATGGCCTCCCTTGAAAAAATTTCTCCCTATCTTCTTCATTATAAAAAAATAAGAAAGTAGCCATTAGGGTAAGTAAAAATTTGGAACTTACCTTTAGTGCTCCAGTTTTTGGAAGCCCATTGCTTGAAGGTAGCAAGAGTCATTCGGAATCCCATGAATCGATAAATTAGGTTTTTCCTCTCAATCACATCTATTCATTTATAGACATCGGTTATTTCCCACTTCACTACTAGGGATCCCTTACCTTTGGCATCCTCAATGGTTTGCTTGGAAATCGTTGATTGTGTTCCCATCATGTTAGAGGTGGTCCTCCATGAATTACTTCTTTAAAATTTATTTTTGGTTCAATGCATGCATCTTTGTTGAAACCCTCCATCCCAAAATCCAACAAATAAAGTTGTTGAAAATCCTAAATTTCCCTCATAAACTCTAATGGATCTACGAATATCTTCCAATTGCAAGCTTATTCCCAAGGGTCCTCTTCAACATCCCTTGTTGCATAGGAATTAACTTGTTACTTACATATTCTTAAAGCTTCCCATGGCTGTAAAATATTATCAAGACCATCCTCGCATCGCATAACACTGACAGTTCATATGCATTTTCCATGGAAAATATATCTAAAGGCCATCTACGCATCGCACAACACTGACAGTTCATACGCTTTTTCAACAGTCCATTTTATTGTTGCAAAAAATTTGCCTACCAATTTGTTTTATCTTTGTTATTGTAGCATTTGTAGCATCATGAACAACTTCACCGAAAAAAAATCTCTAATATTTTATCCTTACTTTTAAATTAATTTGAATATTATGGCAACGCATCATTAAGTTTCACAACCTATTGCAGGAGTCAAAACTCCAAAGAATCACTCTAGTCCACAATTATATAAAGCTAAATAAAAAAGCAACTTTTTTTCATCACTATTCAACTCATCTCTTTGAATGGAGAGAAATTTTCCAGCTCTAACAGTTTAGCCATGGTGAAGAATAAGCTTATGGAATAAAATCTTTGTATTAGCGAGGGAAAGGTTTATTGGTTGCATCTAAAACAAATAATTTTGGAAATAGTTTTTTTTAGTAATAATTTAATTTCAACTTAACTTTGGAAAGTGTTTTGAGAAGGATATAAAAGAATTTAACTAGAATTCTTAATCAATAAAAAATAACTATAAATAATGATAAATTCTACCTATAATATATAATTATTTAACTTTTATATTTTATTTATATATATATATATATATATATATATATATATAATTTCAAAAATTTAAAAATTAATGAAGTTTTTATTAGAATAACTCTCTCGAGTTTAGTTTTAATGGGTAATATTGATCCATTAAAATAGGCTTTAGTCTATATTTAAAGTGGATATAAAGGTTCTCTATATAGAATAAAATTGTATGAGAATAAAATTTCAATATTTTTGGTTTTGAGGGATCATAAAATTGATAACTTTGAAAAATGTTGGTAATAATTATAGTGGCACTAATCAGAATTAATATTAAACTAAGGAAAGATAATGATAGGTGGTAATAGATTCACTATGTAGAGAGGAGGGGAATACTATTTTTTTTTAAATTTCACATGTAAATGCTTAACAATTTTTTTCTTTAAATTTAATAGTTCTATAATTTTTAAAATTATTAGAATATGTTTTAAATTATTGTTCTCAAGTTTAGTTTCAATGGGTAGAATTGACATTATTCCATTAAAATAGGTTAATGTGTATGTTTAAAAGGGATATAAAGGCCCAATATTAAGTGTTTATTGTTATGAAAGGTAAAGATCAATTTCAATTTTTTAATTGAATAGTTTAAATTCAATGGGTGAGTTTGATGGTCTTTCATAAGAATAAGTTAATGTTTATGCTTAAAAGGGACTTTTTGTATAATTTTTTGTTGTTATGGAAGGTAAAAAATGTAAACTTGATTTTTATATTGAATGGATTACCTTTGATTTATTGGTTTATAACTAATTGATTGACTATAGGTTGAATCATCATTGATTGGTTTGTAACATGTTGGTTACCCCATGACAAGTTGATTCATTATTTATTGGTTTGTCATTGTTACCTGTTGAGCTTGACACTATTGATTATAGATTAGCATTTGAGTATGGTGATAGGCCATAATTCAATTTATTGGATCATATACTATATTAAATTTGATTCACTATAGTGTACTCATCTCGAAACTTATATTATTCATGTTATTCTACACATAGTTTATTTCCTCTTAACTTTTTTGACAAGAAAATTGATCTTTGGTGTGATAATAAATTCACATATATTTCTACTACCACATTTTTTTCTTAATTAATTGATAGTGTGTTGACCATGTCTCTCATAAATTAATATAACTTATTTATATGTAAATCTACCTAATTATTTACTCCTCCAAGTTGTTATGTAGTTTAATTTTAATACATTGGAGTAGTAGGTAGTGGCATGAGTAATTCTAGAGATTGAGATGCATAAACAATAAATTTTTGCATGAGTTGACAAAAAATATTAGTGTATGGTGTCCAATTTGTTGATATAGAGTATTTTCCAAAATTGGAATGATTTGAGGAGGTAGAAGCAAGACTTGTGGTTTCTAGTAGGTTTGCACAACCTAATGGGAAATTAGGTACTATTAAAATCTATGATAGAGGAGGATACTAAATATATTGGTTTGGATTTTGAGCCACATGAGTTGAATAGGCCATGGGTGGTGTCGATGTTAATTTTATAATCAAACTAGCACATCTTTGTGTCATTAGCTTCTTCAAATGTAGTCAGTAACATGAAATTATTTGTATTTTGAACCATCATTTCCAAATTAGAATATACCTTTTGTAACATATGAATACTTGATCATATAATGATCAAATATTAAAATAAATAAATTACAATGTGCACATTGATCCTATATTTAAGTAATGAATATTTTCATTTAGGTATCACATTAGAGGCTTTAACTAAAATAATACTAAATACATGTTGCAACTTGTTATAAATATATAATTAGATCAAATAATGAATCCATGGATGTTAGCTCAATGACTTTTAGATTATATTCTCTTGGGAGTGTCATAATTTCATAGGTTTTTAAGCTTTCACGTAAATCACAAAAATTATTTTTGTAATCCCTTAGTTGCTTATTTTTGGCCATGCACACTGTCTCGGCTTGAAATACCATCATTTGATTCACAAAAAATATTTACATATTTTATGCAAATATTTTTAGTCTTTTATAGTCTAATGCACAATGATTCATACTTCATCATACTTCACCATGTTATTAATACAATTAAATAATACTCCATAATCATAATTGAAGTGATCCTCTTGTGGATTTATAATTTGGATTCCTACTCTTGCATAATTTTTAGACCTATCAATGTCAAAGTATAAAAACACTAATCAAATTGTAACTTATACTCTTTGAACAGTCAACCAATCACTTAGGGAATGACCATTGAGAGATGACACTATTGGCACTTATAAAATAAAGGACTAAATAAAATGATAGGCCCTTCAAATTTAAAGATATATGAGTTGATTAAACATTTTTTATAAACCCATGGATCTTTAGGTTTTTATGCATGTTATTTTATCAAAGTTGGCATCATTTTAGATTTTTACAACATCAAGTAGTTGCCAGTTTAGTCTCTTCAAATGACTTCTTTGAACCATCATCGCCTTTGTGAAGGATACTTTTAATCATATTGCTTTTCAAAATAAATTCCCATGCCAACACCTACTTTGGCATTGATTTTTTGTCATATTTTTTCCATGTCTCTCATAAATGAACATAACTCAAATCCATGTGGATTTGCCTAATTGTTCACTCCAAGTTGTTGTGTAGTTTAATTTTGATAATTTAAAGTAGTATTTTGTGGCACAAGTAATATGGAAAATTGACATGGGTAGACAACATATCATGACATGGATTGATCTAAAAATATTACTATGTATGAGGTTGTAATTATTGATATGTAAATATTTAGTAATGTTTGAATTATTTGAGGGGGTGGAATTGAGGCTTGTGGTTATTGGTAGGTTTGAAATACTTGATTGAGGCATTAGGTACTACAAAAATTTATGGTAGAAGAGGATACTAAATCTACTAGGTTGCATTTTGGGCCACATAAGCTATGTAAGCCACAGGTGGTAATTTTCCAATCTAGACCAACACATATTCAATGCAAGTAACTTATTCAAATACAATAGATAGCATGGCATACTTTGTATTTCAAAAAATCATTCTTAAATCATGATTCAAGTTCCTAATATAGTATACCAATACTTACTCATTGAATGACCACATATTTAAAGGAATCAATTGAATTATGTGCATAAATATCACACTAAAGTAATAAATTTTTCATTCATGTTTCTCATGATGGAATTTACTTAAAATAATATTAGATATGCATTGTGTGGTAAACTAAATATTCTTATAAAAGGTTTCATAATAGAGACCCAATTCATAAATAGTCTATTTGCTAAGCTTTTTTACCATGTTGTAGTTTTTTTAACTTAGTTGAATCTCAAGTAATTATACTAAAGAACACAAGCTTATACTAAGAGGGGAAGGTGAACAATATAAGATCACTTTTCACTTTTTATTTCTCAAACAATATTATCGAATATATAAATGGCAATATCAACAGTAGTAATAAAAGCCATGCACAAATTATCACACACAATAGAGACACCAATTTAACGTGGTTCATCCAATATGGGCTACTCCACAAAGAAAATATTTCACTAAAATTTTCTCAATGAATCTCTTAGGAATCCTTCCTTATTACAATTTTTATGGATCTCTATCCAAAGGAGACATCAATCCCTTAATAAATTTTGTGGATACCTATCCATGAAAGATACCATTACCCTCAGTTGATTTGTGGATCTCTATCCATAGGAGAACTCCTCTGCTCTAGTTAGTGATCCTCTAAAAGACTACTACCTCCACTGCACTGGCTTGTGGATCTCTCTCCACTGAAGACCTTTGTCCTCACTCAGAAGACCTTTATTCTCACTACCCTAGCTAATGGATCTCTATCCACTAGAGACTACTGTCCTTTGTTGTATCACCTCTAAAGCTTTCTCTCAGCTCTACTCAATATATGTTGTACTAAACACTATCCTTAGATCTAGTACAAATTTTCTCATAATTCTATCTCTGGTCTGGCATAAATATACCCTCAAATTTTTACTAAACTTTATCCTCAAATTTTCCTCAAGCCTTAAAAAAATCTTGATTCAATCACAAATCAACTCTGCTTATATCTTCTCTAAGCCTTAACTCAAGGCGTGAACAAATTAATCAATCAAATTTGTTCTTGAGTCTTCTCAAAGACTTACCTCAAATATATCCAACAAGTACTTCCTAGAACTTTTTTAATCTACCCAACAAGTATTCAACAAGACTTATCTCAAATATGCTCACCAAGTCCTCTCTAAAACTTGTTTAGTCTGCTCAACAAGTCTTCACCAAGACTTACCCCAAATATGCTCAACAAGTCTTCATAAAAACTTACCTTAAATCTTCTCAAAAAGTCCTCTCTAGAACTTGTCCAATATTCTCAACAAGTCCTCTCTAGAACTTGTCCAATATTCTCAACAAGTCTTCACCAAGACTTACCTCAAATCTGCTCAAGTCCTCACTAGAAATTGTCCAATATGCTTGTAAGCTTTCAAAAAATATCATACAAATATATCCTTAAGATTTCACAAAATCTTACTTAACCCTATCCTTAAGTCCCCTCTATGACTTACTCAAATCTACTCACAAGATTTCATAAAAGCTTGCTTAAGTCTATCCTTAAGTCCTCTCAAGGAATTACTCAAATATGTCCATAAGCTTTAACAAAAGCTTGCTAAAATCTGTCCTTAAGTCCCCTCTAAGACTTACTCATATTTGTCCACTATCTTTCATAAAAGCATATTCAAATCAATTATAAAACATACAAAAAAACTCAACTTAAATCTCCTTCAGGAAACCTCTTCAATCACACAAACAAGTTTCAATCAGAATCTTGTATAACCAAAGAAACATACAGAGAATTGTTAGAGACTCAATATATTTCACACTCGAAAAAGTGCTCAATAACTTCCAAACTCTCTTTCAAATCAATTTAGAATAAATAATAATTTGTTTCAGATAACTTGAACTATCACTTCAATATTTTCAATCAATAATGCTCATCCAAATTCACTCAACCATCCACTCAATGAAACACAACTTCCTTACAAACCTTAACAAGTGTTTCACTATACTTTCAACAACTCACACTTTGGAACTCAAACCTTAACTTAAGATGATTCCAAATTCACATAACAATGATACTCATGATCTTTCACAAATCCTAGCTCAAGATAGTTCTCAACTTCACATAAAAATGATACTCATGATATTTCACAAACTCTAGCTCAATATAGTTCTCAATTTCATACTCAAATGTTCTCACAAATATTCAGCAATCATGCATGTGAAAACCCACTTAAAAATTTCTAACAATGCTTATCAAACAAACCTTTTCGCTCAAACTTTGCATTTCTCAATATTCAATCCAACAAAATTCCACTCACAAGGAAGATATGCCCATACCTTTTGTTTTGATGTATATATGTCTTCAAAACCTGTATCAATCACAGTCAAATCCTCTTTGTCAATCTCAAGGTTAGATAGCAACTATCTATCTCAAAATATCCAAAAATATCCTCCTCAAAAATAATTCACCATACAAAAATTATCAAGTCTTAAGTACACCTTATTATATCCAACTTCTCAAAACAAAGACTCACTTTCACTATAACATTTTTCAGAAATTTAATGCATCCAAATTTCATACTTATGTCTCCCTACTCAAAAATTGCATTTAAAAAAATAATTGACATTATAAGTCAGAAATAATGCAATTTACTTTTAAATCACAATTATAACATTTACCACCTTTTAACTAAGGTAAAAATTAAATTTACCTTAACCTCCTTATATCTCCCTAGGCGCTCACTTAACCAACTTAGACCACATGCTCAAATAGCGCTTGCTATGCAACCTTAGACTATACACTTTAATAAACAATTTAATAAAAATTTAAAGTACCTTGCATGCTCCTCGGTGGGATTCAATCCCAGATCACACTACCACTAGTGCCCTAGCCACAACCCAACTACCATATGAGCTAGGTGCTCACTTGGGATGGAAAAGTGCCTCGTGTGCTTAGTACCTTTGTTTGGTTCCAAAACAAAATTAAAACCCTTATCTCTTCACAGTCGTCGTTACTCGAATGCGAAACCTCTACTCTCCTAGCACCTTACACACTGATCACTTGCCACTGGCCCAAAAAATTGGTTGGTGATAAATGTCTACACCTCGAACGATATATTCCTCATATTTTCTACTACCTCTTTTAAAATTAAAAATCTTTTCTTATGCTCACAAAATTTGCACTTAGACATTTGCCCTTTTTCCACACATGCATCAATCGGAGGCTTAACTTTTGGTTGGAGAAACTTATGGTATTGATACCATATGCCAATAACATCGAACGTCGATGAGAAGGAGAATAATTTAAAATGATTTTTCATCCACCCTAACTTTAGGGTTTAAAAAACATTAATTTATAAATTAATTTATAATATAAATATTATAAATAATTTATAAATTACCTTAGGCTTTAAATTTAACCTTTAATATTATAATATTGTTTTTGGGTGGGGGTTTTTTTTTTTTTTTCCTTTTGCCTTTTTTTGACCTCCTTTAATATTATAATATTATTTCCTTTAGGCCTTTCCTCCAGGGTATTTAACCATCCTTTTGACCAAATATATGAAGCTCTTAAACCAAATCTCTTGGGCTTAAAAGATAATTTTTTTAACCCTTCTTTTGCCAAATCCTACACTGATCACTAACACTGACTCTTGACATCAATAACAACACAACTAAATCAAAATTTCTAATGTATACCATTACATATTTCTCCTAAATTTGATGAATAAACTTTATTATTGATAAATTATTGGATTCTCTATTGCAATATTAGCATCGCTCTTAATAAATACAAGCACACTTTCAATAATGTAGTTGGAATATGAATAATTTAATGATATTGATAATTCTAATTTGGTATAATATAATTTTGGTCCTTGCCTATATTCACATTTTCCCTTGAAATGATGGAGGACCTTGACAATATATCATTCGTGAACTAAAAGACATCATCTATCTATACAATATTTGATAAATTGGTTTCCTTATAAACTCTTACTATTGAGACGCCATTGATATACATGGGTGACTAATTTGGATTTTGAAAAATTTGTTCTTTTTTAGCAATATTTGAGTTAGTGTTTTGTGCAACTTGTTGATTTTGCCTAATTTATTATTGTTGTTATACATTGTGATGTTATTGCTGATCATTCTATTAAACATTTTATTGGACATTCTATTGTTGATTCTATGTATTCTTTTGTGGGTTTGGCATATTCTATTGTTAATTCTAAGCAACTTGATCTTAGGTAACCTAAATTTTATTTTGATAACATTATTGTTGATTTTATACATCTTGTTGTAGACTCATTACAATTTATTGTTTTTACTGTATGAGTTGTTATGGGATGCAACATACCGTAGCTTTCCATACATGTATCAATTCATTAGTTAAAATTAATAATCTAGCAAGTTGTAGTAAAATGATGAGTTAATTTGAGTTACATTTTGATTAGGCTTACTACCCATTGTAGGGTTATCAAGAGGTAAGACTAGTTCTTTCTCTTTGTTTGAAACATGTGATTTAAAATTTTTAGATAATTCATGTGACCCTTGTAGATTTATTGCTTTTAATATTGGTACATTTCATGTATTACAATATTATTTTAATGGAATCACTATCATTTTAATATGTGCAAGATTTCAATCTAGTATTCATAATATTTCTTTAAATTTATTGCATATTTGATAACTAACTATACATATCATTTCTAAAAATCACCTAGAAGTTGATCTCAAATATAATTTTTTACCATCCCAAGGGGGATAGCACAACACTTCAGGCTTTCGCTCTTCTTTGGGAGGTTCAAGGTTCAAACCAAAATATGTGTGTGTGGTTGTGTGATAATCCCCTATTGATATGTTTAGCTCCCGATCTTATGAGGGATCATGGCTAGGATGGGAATGCTCAGCCCTAAGCATTAGTCATAGGGGTTTCTCACACTAATCCAAAACAAATTACCTATATAGATATGAATTTAGACATTGTTTAAGATAAATTCATATGTTAAGCTTAACGAATTAATTGTTTTTCCAAGCACTTGAAGAAACTTGTTGAGATATTCGGAAGATTTATTTCATTCAATTCATACATTAAAATATAAATTGATTACAAGCATAACTCGACGGTAAACATTTGAATTATAGATATTTTAGTTAAACTCAATTTATTCATTTTAGACACTTAAAGGAAAACTTAGAGTCACATGTACTTATAGAATAAATCACATCAAAAGTTGAGAATGGTTTAGATCTTTGCATACTTGGTCAAATTTTTAAATTCTTGGGAAGTCTTCAAGTCTACTTTGTAATCATAGGATAGTTTACATCTCAAAATGGGGAAAACTCTACACCTTAAAATACCTAAGTAAATTTTATGAGTGATTTAAAAATCATAACACAAATATTTTTAAGTCTAGGATATATTACTCTCCTAGAAACACTAAATTGAACCAAGAAACAAACACAAAATTGATATGAAAAAATGAACCTAACCATAAGTGATGAAGATTTATTTAAGTACTTGATGTCAAATTTTAGGATCTAAGAAAAATATTGGGTTCATTTTCAAACAAAGCCACCATTTAGATGAAATTTAATGAATTGAAATACATTTAAAAGGAGAATGCATCAAAATATCATAAATATCAACCCAAAACTATTATATTGGTAGCAAAACGAACAATTTTTTGAAAATAATTTTTTAGGTTATATTCTTTTTAGTATCATTAACAAAAAAAAATTAACAATTCTAAGGATATTTTAAGTGGATTTACATAGATATAAAAATTTACACCCTCTTATGATGGATTTGGATCTAATTAATGTAAGTTGAATTAGTTTGAACCCATAAAGAAATCAAGTTGATGGGTATCATTAGGGATGACAATAATTATTGTCTTATGAAATCATCTAATTTGATTGTGCACACATGAGATAGTAATTCAAAATTAACAAGAAGGATTTCTTAATGTACAAATTTATGGGTGATACAAAAATGTAATGGGTAAAAAGATATATTTGTATTCATGCAAAGCCTATTAATTTTTTCATTATGTTTTGACATAAATATTGTGATGAATAGATGCAATTTGAATCTATGTGCCTTTTTACAATATAAATTTTAATAAAGCTATATTAATTATTAATTAATAACTAATTAAAATTTTAATTTAATTTAATATTAATTAAATTGTTAATTTAACTAAATATTAAATTGAATGAAGAATTTTATTCCTCATCATTCCTCCCAACAATGTATGCATTGGTCCCCATCACATTTAGAATAGGAGAAAGAACAACAAATCTGGAGGATGAGGAGGTGGACATGGGAGAGGTTGATGATGTGGCATTGAGTGCACGAAGGCAACATGCAAGAAGGTTATTTGAAACATATTAATGGTACTCTCTTACTAGGAATCTAGATCCTTTGCAACAATGGATTTGATTTTTGGAAAAATAGAAGCATATATTCCAACAAATTCAATTGGACATGACTTCCATCCAAGAATATGTTCTTCAACTTTGTATCTCAAGAACATACATGCATAGAATAACAATAGCCTACACTTGATATAAGTGGTTGATTGAAGAAATGAGTCTCATCCTAAATAAAATCACCTTTAGATGCATTTTCTAAACTATTGTTAAGGTTTTTGTCCATTGATCCAGTAATGAAGGACACTTCTTGAAGTATCATAGGATCAAAAATATTATATTCTATGATGTTCACCAGAGGAGGCTAATGAGGACATTCCTCTTGAATCAAAGGCACCTTGTTAAATAGTTCTAGAGTAAAAGGTTCATCGAGCTCGACTACACCCTTCTTGAGCCAAGGAATCTCATTAATTCCTTTACCACTTTCTTCTCATTCATGTTCACATTGGCCCTTGTCTGTAGGACCTCCATCGATTGAGCACTAGCCTTAAGATTGTTCCTCAAATTGATTTTGACCATGTCAATTTGACTATCCACAATCCTAAGGGTTGTAGTTGATGGGCTTGAATCATCATGAACATCCCATTTGGAGTCCTTAACATCAATGAACATGTTCCAATCTGTGCTAGTCATATTTGATTTGGTCTATGCTATTTGAGCATATAGCTTTTTGATATACTATGCTAACTTCTTGATCCCCATATCTTTGAATTCTAGGCTAAGTGACATGGTGCTAATTTCTTCCTTAATGTCCCAAGTATTATAGCCAAAAATTCTTTCCATTAGTTTGATATTATTCCCCATCTATTTGAATATTGCGCTCCCTTAATTAAAAATATTTCCTCCTATCCCTAGGTTCAAACCTTGGGGGTATACCTATTTTTTTAAAGGTAGTAGTCTGGCCTATGTTGTTTGAGTGTGTGTTATCCTGATAATGGTGATACCAATCCCGAGCCCCTAGTGCTCCTTCTCACATTGGATTAAATAACAATGAGATAGAATAGGTTTTTTGGGGGGAAACCCCAAGATTTGAATATTGCTTGGCAATAAAAAGGATTTTGTATGTAACCAAATCCCCTATAGATAAAAAAATTAAAATATTTTCCTCCTACTATTAATCAATCAATTAATTTTTTAGACTAATAAATAATTTTTTTTGGTAGATTAAAAGTGGGTTTTTGTCAAGGATACCAAAACCTGATTACAATGGATCAGAATGCATCAAAGTACATCAGATTAAATCAAGGTAAGGACAACCAAAAGGAATAAATATGGAACACGCAAGAGGACCAGAAAGGAAGGTGTCATCCTTTGCAATAGAGGAAAGCAATTTTCTTTGCATCAGAGGAACACATCTTCCTTTGCTTCAAAGGAAAAATGGGTAGGAAGGGAAGGCCCGCAAGAAACCAAATTTGAATTAAAGGGCACCAAACAAGATTTTGAAGCACATACAGAGCGGGAGAAAGAGCCAAATTGCCCCAACCACTAAAAGACAATTTGAATCTTTCCCAAAGGCGAGAAAAGAAACAAAGCCATAAATTTAAAATTTGAAACAGCCCAAGGGTGGGAAAACCAAATCCACCCTTGGGAAATAGAGAACTAAAATAAAATAAGCATCCCACGTAGGGGAGCCCGAGAAGAAACATAGAAGGAATAAAATATTGTAAAATGGAACTATAGTGGTTCAATAGAAAAGGAACACCCCAGGCCATAGGGTCCTTATGCAAAAAGGAAGCCTTTAAGAACACCTACCCAACAGAAGAAGCAAAAGTAACAAAACAACACTTCTGAAGGAAATGACGAGAAAGTGCCATAGGAATTCAAAAGAAGAGAGTCCTGAAGATGCATGACTACTGGCGTTAGAGCACAAAACAAAAAATAGTAGCCATGCATCCTAGAAAACCTTCAACAACTTCAAGGTCACACTAGAGGAAGTCCTACAAGGATTTAGTGACAAGAAAAACAGAGGCCCCTACCAACCACAAAAGGAACTAAAATCCTATAGGAACCACCACCTCAAACCCAAAGAGCAGAGTTACAGTTTAAAGCATATGGGCAACCCATAAAAACCCAAAAGGATGTTGTGCAAAACTTCTCATGAAGCCATAATTCCTTAGACCCGTCAAAAAGTAGCTTCAAGAAAACAAGGAGGAAAACCTACAAGGATTCAGCAACAAAAATACCAAAGGCTGCAAAGCCACGAAAGGAACTAAAATCCTACAAGACTCACCAAAGCAGAGTCACAATATAAAGCACATGGTCTCCTCCTAGACCAAAAGGATGTTGTACAAAATTTCTCAAGAAGCAAAAAATCCTTAGACCCAACCATTCGCAACTAAAAATCCTCAACGAGCAGATGTCAAAAAAGGAAGACTTCCCAAAACAACATGAGAAAAAAACCCCAAAAAAAGTCCCAGGGAAAAACCTAAACACAACACAGAACCCAAGCACCAAAGAAAAAAGGAATAGTGGAAAAGAAAATGGGACATAATTTTTTCCACCTTAGGGCAAGGAAAGAGGCAAAAAAATGGATCGAGGATCTCATCCCCCAAAGGAGATCGTCTGCAACACCTTCCTTTCATAAAGGATGGGAAAATGTGCCAAGGAAACTAGAAAGGAATAGGATCCTGGGACAGGAATGAGGAAAGGATGCAGGTAAGAGGTACAAGACTTCCATAGGAAGTCATCCTTTAGATCCCCCCATCCAAGAAGTTTTTGGTCTTGTAGGACCATAGACTAATAAATAATTAAAATAATAAAAATAAATTATTAATTTTACTTGAGAGAAAATTATTGTATGCACACTTATAAAAGGAGGGAATGTATATATGGCATGTTTAGTGCACCATGTGTAAAGGAAGGGGAATGGAACTGAGGGTCCACGTGGTGCTTGGCACACCACGTATTGGGATAGGTGACGATAGGGTAGGGTAGGGAAATTATACCCTCGCTTAGTTTTGCATATTGTAATACATGTTATATTATAACACACAAAGCCTACATAGGGCAATGTTTTAGATAAGTGTTTTTTTAAATAATATTTAGTTGAATTGTGTGTTAATATGTTGCACCGTATAATACTACACTGATATGCATACCAAGCTGCAATATGTAGCATTGCACATTAGGAATGTTGTTGGAGGTGCACATTCCAGTAGCCGAGGCTTTTTGTAAAATTTTTATCTGATTTTAAAAATGCTTGAATATTCAAATGGTTCATAAATGCAATTGACAATGTAAACTGGACTAACAGTTAAGATCCCACGTTTTAGAATACCTTAACATCCAAACAATATAAAAATACAACTGGTCATGTTGAATCGATAAAATGCTAAGACCGATTTATAGAGCTACCCGATTCATAGGATCGGTATGCTATGATACCATCTGATACAAATATATATGAACAAAAAATAAATATTTATTCATGTAAAGCCAAATAATTTTATTCGTTATATTTCAATATAAATATTACAATGAATAAACACTATATATATATATATATATATATAGTTACAACTACACTATTTGGTTACATAGGAGAGTTGGTCATAATACACTATTTTTAGTAACTGATAAGCACGGGATTCAAACCACAATGGGTTGCTCCTATTCAGCTCATTATTATTAACTCAACATGAAGCGGACCACTAGTTGCTTAGGTTTGTAAAATATAATTAATTAAAATTTTAATTTCATTAAATATTAATTAATTGTTAATTTAATTGAATGAGAAAAAAATATTCTTATCAATCGGTAGGCTTCAACTAATCTATTCAATCTAAGCTAATATTTTTTTTATTTTGTTGGGAAAGGTACATGTCAATCCAGTTGAAATCTCTAGAATGGATATGAATAACTATAGTGCACAAAATATTTGAATTATGTGCATAAATCTCACAATGAAGTAATAATTTTTTCATTCATGTTTCTCATGATGGAATTTACTTTAAAAAATATTAGATATGCATTGTGTGGGAAACTAATTATTCTTATAAAAGGTTTCATAATAGAGACCCAATTCATAACTAGTCTATTTTCTAAGCTTTTGTACCATGTTGTAGTTTCTTTCACTAAGTTGACTCTTAAGTAATTATACTAAAGAACACAATCTTATACTGAGAGGGGGGTGAACAGTACAAGATCACTTTTTGCTTTTTCTTTCTCAAAAACTATTATCCAATATATAAATGGCAATATCAACAACAATAATCAAATCAATGCACAAATTATCACACACAATAGAGACACCAATTTAATGTGGTTCACCCAATGTGGGCTACTCCACAGAGAAAATAATTCACTAAAAGTTTCTCAACAAATATCTTTGGAATCCTTCCTTATTATAATATTTATGGACCTCTACCCAAAGGAGACACCAATACTCTAATCAAGTTTATGGATACCTATCTACAAGAGACACCAATCCCATCAACTGGTTTTTGGATCTCTATCCACAAGAGAACTCCTTCTCCTCTGATCTGGCTGGTGATCCTCTAGAAGACTACTGACTACTGCCTCCACTACACTAGCTTGTGTATATCTCTCCACTAAAGACCTCTATCCTCACTCAAAATACCTCTATCCTCACTGCCCTAGCTAATGAATATTTATCCACTAGATACTACTATCCTCTAATCTATGACCTCCAAAGCTTGCTCTTAGCTCTTCTCAATATCTTTTGTACTAAACATTGTCCTTCAGTCTAGTACAAATTTTCTCACAAGTCTATCTCTGGTCTAGCACAAATATGACCTAAAATTTGCACTAAAATCTATCCTCAAATTTTTCCTCAAGCCTTAACAAAAATCTTGATCCAATCACAAATCAACTCTACTTAGATCTGCTCCAACCCTTAACTCAAGACTTGAACAAATTAATAAATCAACTTTGCTCTCGAGTCTTCTCAAAGAAATACCTCAAATATGTCCAACATGTCCTTCCTAGAGCTTGTTCAATTTGCTCAACAAGTATTCACCAAGACTTACCTCAAATTTGCTCACCAAGTCCTCTCTAGAACTTTTTCAATCTACTCAACAAGTCTTCACTAAGACTTACCTAAAATCTACTCAACAAGTCCTCTCTAGAAATTTTCTAATCTGCTCAAAAATTATTCATCAAGACTTACCTTAAATCTACTCAACAAGTCCTCTCTAGAACTTGTCCAATATTATCAACAAGTCTTCACCAAGACTTACCTCAAATATGCTCGACAAGTCCTCACTATAACTTGTCCAATATACTTGTAAGCTTCCATAAAAGCTCACATAAATCTATCCTTAAGCTTTCACAAAATCTTACATAATCTTATCCTTAAGTATCCTCTAGGACTTACTCAAATATGTTGACAAGATTTCATAAAAGCTTGCTTTACTCTGTCCTTAAGGCCTCTCAAGGATTTACTCAAATCTATCCACAAGATTTCACAAAAACTTGCTAAACTTTGTCCTTAAGTCCCCTCTAGGACTTACTCAAATTTTTCCAGTAGCTTTCACAAAAGCATATTCAAATCAATTGCAAAACTTGCAAACAAAAATCAACTTAATATACTTCAAAAACTTCAATCACACAAACAAGTTTCACTCAGAATATTGTATAACCACAAAAATAGTGAATGGTGAGAGACTCAATATGTTTCACACTCACAAAAATACTCAATAACTTCTAAACTCTCTTTTAAATCAATTTAGAATAAAGAACAATTTGTTTCACAGAATGTGAACTATCACTTCAATATTTCTAATCAATAATGCTCATCCAACTTCACTCAACCATCCACTCAATGAACTACAACTTGCTTACAAACCTTAAAAAGTGTTTCACTATACTTTCAACAACTCACACTTTGGAACTCAAACCTTAACTTAAGATGATTCCAAATTTACATAAAAATGATACTCATGATCTTTCACAAACCCTAGCTCAAGATAGTTCTCAACTTCACATAACAATGATACTCATGATCTTTCACAAACCCTAGCTCAAGATAGTTTTCAATTTCACACCCAATGTTCTTAAAAACATTCATCAATCATGCATGTGAAAACCAACTCAAACATTTTCAACAATGCTTATCAAACAAACCTTTTCACTCCAACTTTGCATTTCACAATATTGAATCCAACAATATTCCACTCATAAGGAATATGTGTCTATACGTTTTGTTTTTATGGAGATATGTCTTCAAAACCTGTCTCACTCACAATCAAATCATCTTTGTCTATCTCAAGGTTAGATAACAACTATCTATCTCAAAATCTGCACAAATATCCTCCTCACCATGCAAAAATTATCAAGTCTTAAATACATCTTATTATCTCCAACTTCTCAAAAAAAGACTCACTTTCACTATAATATTTTTTAAAAATTTAATGCATCCAATTTTCTTACTTATGTATCCCTACTCAAAAATTGCATTTCTAAAAATAATTGCATTACAAATCAGTAATAATGCAATTTACTTTTAAATCATAATTATAACATTTACCACTTTTTAACTAAGGTAAAAAATACATTTACCTTAACCTCCTTATATCTCTCTAGGTGCTCATTTAATCAAATTAGACGACTCGCTCAAATAGCACTTGCTATGCAACCTTAGACAACACAATTTAATAAACAATTTAATAAAAATTTAAAGTATCTTGCACGCTCCTCGATGGGATTCGATCCTAGGTCACACTACCGCTAGTGCCCTAGCTACGACCCAAATACTGTGTGAGCTAAGTGCTTACTTGGGAGGGAAAATTGTCTCATCCACTTAGTACCTTTGTTCGGTACCAAAACAAAATTACAACTCTTGCCTTTTCACAACTACTAAGACATGAATGCGGAACTTATTCTCTCCTAGCACCGTACACACCGACCAATTGCCACTATCCCAACCAGTGTTGGACATTTTGAGTTGATGAGTTTTCATTGATGTCAAGCTTTCAGCATCAATTCATGGTAGTTTCAGTGGGCAACATCAGTTTTAGGTTCTCCAATAAGTGCAAAAGGATGCTCCAGTTTCAGTTAATCAAGACCTAGTTCCAGGAATTCAAAAGTGGTTCAAAGTGCAAATAAGAAGCCCAAGTGAATAATATTATAATATTTTTTATAATATTATAAAGGGAAGTTTTAAATTAATTATAAATTAATTAATATAATTTTTATTATAAATTAATTTATAATTTAATTTACTTAAGTTATTTAAATTAATTATTAATTAATTTTAATATTAATTATAAGTTAGTTTATATTAATTTAACCCTAAGGTGGGTTATCAAATTATAATTCAAATTTTTGAAATTTGAATTCCAAGCGCCGACGTGGGAGCAAATTTCCAAACGTGTATAAAAGGGGGATCATCCCACCTTAGCAAATTACCATACCTTCAATTTTTAATTAACTATGAAATTTTTGAATCGTGCTACATCTAAGTGGAAAGCGTTGTGGTTTTCATGGGAATTTAATGGCATAGTAAGGCATAAGGTGAAGGAAGTATTCCTTCCTTCACGTGGGCACAAATAGCCCACATGGTGGACTCCCAAGTGCTAAGGCACTTAGGCTTGAGGAGATGATGGATTGAATCACGTCGAAACCCCTTTTTGGGGAAAGCAAAAGGTATGCATTGAAATTGAGCGCCGAAAATTTCAAAAGGGTTAGTTGAGTATTTAAAAATTAATTTTTGCATTTTTATTTGGTTTGTAATATTGTAAGGGGAGTTATAAGGGTTATGCAAAATTAAATTTTTTATGTTATTTGCATAAGTGTTTAGAAAGGGTAGTAAGATGTTTTAGGAAGATTGTTTGAAGTATTGTGGTGTTGGATATTATTTTAAGTTGGATTTTATAAGGTGTATCCAAGGAATTATTATTTTTCATGTATGATTTGATGGTTGTTAATTTCAAAAGGGAGAAATAAGGCATAATTGAGCTTTGAGTATTTTTGTGTCCAAGGAATATTTGAGAAAGTGTTAAGAGTGAGATTTTGTCATATAACCATTGAAATTGGAAAGAAGGAAATTGTGATTTAGACAGGTTTTCAAGGGCACTTATACATAAAATGAAAAGTTATGGGCACATCTTCCTAGTGAGTGTTTATTGAATGTTGTGAATGTAAAGTTGGAGTGAAAAGGATTATTTGCTAAGCATTGTTATGTTTGAATTAATGCTTCAAGGTTTTATGGAATAAAGAGTTGTTGATAAAACCTTATTTTATAAGCATTGTTGTTGAAGTGATTAAGTTGAGTGAATTTCAACTAGGATTTGAAAAGAACATGAGTATCATTTTTATGTGATATTTATTGATGAGCATTGTTGGAAATATTTGAGTGAGTGTTCATATGCTTGGACTAGGGTTTGTGAGCAAGGATTATTTCATTGAGTGATTGGTTGAGTAGATTTTATTGAGCCTATGCAAGTGGATGTGTTAAGGTGATAGTTCAAGTTCTATGAAACAATAATTTTGAATTAATTTGAGAAAGAGGTTGAGTATTGATGAGTGTGAAACATATTGATTCTATAACAATTCTCTATATGTTTCTATGATAAAAGGAGAGATTGAAAGTGATTGAGAGTTTGTGAGTGTGAAGCATATTGAGTCTCTGATAATTCTCTGTATGGTTCTAAAAGAGTGATTGAAAGTGATTGAGCATTGAGGTAAATGTGAAGCATATTGAGTCTCTAATAATTCTCTATATGTTTCTAAAAGTGTGATTGAAAGTGATTGAGCATTGTGAAGAATGTGAAGCATATTGAGTCTCTAACAATTCTCTTTATTTTTCTATGAGATTGGACAAGTTCTAGTGTGGACTTGTTGAGTATATTTGAGGGAAGTCTTTGAGAAGACTTGTGGACAAATTTGTGTGAGCTTTTGGGGAAGCTTACAATACAAATTGAGAGCATATTTGGATAAGTTCTAGTGAGGACTTGTAAAGTAGATTAGGCAAGTTCTAGAGAGGACTTGTGGATAGATTAGTGTGAGATTTTATGGAAGCTTATAAGGTAGAATTGAGACAAGTCTTTGAGAAGACTTGTGAGCATAGTTGATTGATTGATTTGTTCAAATCTTGAGTTAAGATTTGGGACATATCTAGCAGAGTTGATTTGATATTGATTCAAGCTTTGTATCAAGGCTTGATGATAGATATTGAGGATAGATTTATGCTAGACTAAAGGACTATGTTTAGTGTAGATCAGAGGACAAATATTGAGGACAGATTTGTGCTAGACCAAAGGACTATGTTTAGTGTAGATCAGAGGATAGATATTGAGGATATATTTGTGCTAGACCGAAGGACTATGTTTAGTGCAGATAAGATGATAGATATTGAGGACATATTTGTACTAAATCGAAGGACTGTATTTAGTATATATTTGAGGATATAGTTTGGTACATATTTGAGGATAAGTTTATGCTAGACTAGAGATAGATATTGAGCAGATTTGTGCTAGACTGAAGGACTGTGTTTAGTGTAAATTTGAGAGAGAGCTTTGAAGGTTACTGAGTATAGAGGATGAAAGTCTCGAGTGGATAGAGATCCATTATCTAGGGCAATGAGGATAGGTATATTTAGTGGATAGAGACCCATTAGCCAGAGAAATGGGGCAGTAGTTCTTCTAGAATATTACCAATCGGAGCTATGGAGAAAGGAGTTCTCCTATGGATAGATATCCATGAAATTGATTAGGGGATTGGTGTCTCCTTTGGACATAGGTCTATAAACATTGTAATAGGGAAAGGATTCCCAAGAGATTCATTGAGAAAATTTTAGTGAAATATTTTTTTTTGTGGAGTAGCCCACATTGGGTGAACCATGTAAAATTGGTATCTTTATTGTGTGTGGTGATTTGTGCATTGATTTAATTACTGTTGTTGATATTGCTATCTTTACATTGCATAATATTGATTGGGAAATAAAAGTAAAAAGTGATCTTATATTGTTCACCCCCCTCTCAGTATAAGCTTGTGTTCTTCAACCAGTCGGTTGGTGACAAATCTCTACACCTCGAATGATTTATTCGTCATGTTTTTTACTGTCTCTTTTAAAATTAAAAACATTTTCTTATGCTCACAAAATTTGCACTTAGACTTTTGCTCTTTTTACACACATGCATCAATCGGAGACTTAACTTTTGGTTGGCAAAACTTATGGTATTGATACTATATTCCAATCACATTAAACGTCGGCATGGAGGAGAATAATTTAAAATGAATTTGCTCCCACTCTAACTTTAGGGTTTAAATAATATTATTTTATAAATTAATTTATAATATAAATATTATAAATAATTTATAAATTACCTTAGGCTTTAAATTTAACCTTTGATATTATAATAAAAATATTATAATATTATTTCCTTTGAGCCTAGGTATTTTTCTCTTTTATCCTTAGACCTTTTATGACCTCCTTTAATATTATTATAACAAATATTATAATATTATATCCTTTAGGACTTTCCTCTAGGTTATTTAACCACCCTTTTGACCAAACATGTGAAGCTCTTAAACAAAATGTCTTAGGCTTAAAAGATAAATATTTTAACCCTTATTTTACCAAATCATGCATTAATCACTGACACTGACTCTTGAAATCAATGACACCCAACTAACTCAAAATTTCCAACATATAACATCACATATTTCTCCTAAATTTGATGAATAGGCTTTATTATTGATAAATTATTGGGTTCTCTATTGCAATATTAGCATCGCTCTTAAGAAATACAAGAAAAATTTCAATAATGTAGTTGGAATATGAATAATTTAATGATATTGATAATTCTAATTTGGTATAATATTATTTGGGGCCTTGCCTATATTTGCATTTTTCCTTGAAATTATGGAGTACCTTGACAATATATTATTTGTGAACTAAAAGACATCATCTATCTATGTAATATTTGATAAATTGATTGCCTTATAAACACTTACTATTGAAAAACCTTTGATATACATGGGTGACTAATTTATCTTTTGAATAAATTGTTGTTTTTTAGCAATATTTGAGTTAGGGTTTTGTGCAACTTGTTGATTTTGCCTAATTTATTATTGTTGTTATAGATTGTGATGTTATTGCTGATCAATATTTTATTGGACATTCTATTGTTGATTCTATGTATTCGTTTATGGGTTTGACATAGTCTATTGTTAATTCTAAGCAACTTGATCTCGGGTAACCTAAATTTGATTTTGATAACAATATTGTTGATTTTGTACATCTTATTGTAGACTCATTAAAATTTATTGTTTTTACTATATGAATTTTTATGGGATTGTGGCATACCCTAGCTTTCCATACATATATCAATTCATTAGTTGAAATTAACAATCTAACAAGTTGTAGTAAAATGATGAGTTAATTTGAGTTACATTTTGATTAGGCTTACTACCCATAGTAGGGTTATCAAGATGTAATACTAGTTCTTTCTCTTTGTTTAAAACATGGGATTTAGGAGTTTTAGATAATTCATGTGATCCTTGTAGATTTATTGCTTTTAAAATTGGTACATTTCTTGTAATACAATATTATTTTAATTGAATCACTATCATTTTAATATGTGCAATATTGCAATCTCGTATTCATAATATTTCTTTAAATTTATTGCATATTTGATAACTAACAATACATATCATTTCTAAAAATCACTTAGTAGTTGAGCTCTAATATAATTTTTTACCATCCCAAGGGGGATAGCACAACGCTTCAGGGTTTGGGTCTTCTTTGGGAGGTTCAAGGTTCAACAAAAAATGTGTGTGTGTGGTTATATGTTAATCCCCTATTGATATTTTTAGCTCTCAATATTCATAGAGGTTTCTCACACTACTCCAAAAAAAATTACCTATATAGATATGAATTTACACATTGTTTAAGAGAAATTCATATGTTGAGCTTAAGGAATTAATTGCTTTTCCAAGCACTTAAAGAAACTTGTTAAGATATTTGGAAAATTTATTTCATTCAATTCATACTTCAAAATAATAATTGATTACATGTATAACTTGAGGATAAATATTTGAGTTATAGATATTTTAGTTAAACTCAATTTATTCATTTTAGACACTTAAAGAAAAATTTAGAGTCACATGTACTTATAGAATAAATCACATCAAATGTTGAGAATGGTTTACATCTTCACATACTTGGTCAAAATTTTAAATTCTTGGGAAGCCTTCAAGTCCACTTTCTAATAATAGTATAGTTTGCATCTCAAAATGAGGAACACTCCACACCTTAAAATACCTAAGTAAATTTTGTGAGTTTTAAAAATCATGAAACAAATACTTTTAAGTCTAGGATATATTACTCTCCTAGAAAAATTAAATTGAACCAAGACATAAACATGAAATTGATATGAAAAAATGAATCTAACCATAAGTGATGAAGATTTATATAAGCACTTGATACCAAATTTTAGTATCTAAGACAAATATTGGGTTCATTTTCAAACATAGCCACCATTTAGATGAAAATTAATGAATTCAAATATATTTAAAAGGAGAAAGTATCAAAAACTCATAAATATCAATGCAAAACTATTATATTGGTAGCAAAACTAACAATTTTTTCAAAATAATTTTTAGGTTATATTATTTTTGGTATCATTAACAAAAAAATTAATAAATATAAGGATATTTTAAGTGGATTTACATAGATATAAAAACCTACACCCTCGTATGATGGATTTGGATCTAATTAATGTAAGTGGAATTAGTTTGAACCCATAAAGAAATCAAGTTGATGGGTATCATTAGGGATGGCAATAATTATTGTCTTGTGAAATCATATAATTTGATTGTGCACACATGATATAGTAATTCTAAATTAACAAGAAGGATTTCTTAATCTACAAATTTATGGGTGATACAAAAATGTAATGAGTAAAAAGAGATATTTTTATTAATGCAAAGCCAAATAAATTTTTCATAATGTTTTGATATAAATATTATAATGAATAGATGCAATTTGAATGGATGTGGATTTTTACAATATAACTTTTCATAAATTTATATTAATTATTAATTAATAACTAATTAAACTTTTAATTTAATTAAATATTTATTTAATTGTTAATTTAACTAAATATTGAATTGAATGAAGAATTTTATTCCTCATAATTCCTCCCAAAAATATATGCATTGGTCCCCAACACATTTATAATAGAAGAAAGAACATATCTGGAGGATGAGGAGGTGGGCATGGGGGATTTTGATGATGTGGCATTGAGTGCACGAAGGCAACATGCAAGAAGGTTATGTTGAGTGAATATTTTACCCTATTACAAATAGTCACCACAATCATAGTATTAAATTGAAAACTCTCTCTTGCAAAGAAATTAAGTGAAAAAACAAAATTTTCCAAGGTTCTTTTACACAAGCATTCTGCATATAAATGTGAAAACAAATATCATTTGAGATAATATATGCTAGAACTAGATTAATAACCTACAAGTGATAGTTAACTAGGGGCCTTGATGGTTTTATTCATACATGCTTAGTGATTTCCTTCTTTAATATTTAAAATAGATGTGCATTTTACTCATGTTAAAAGTGATTCCTTTAAACATTCTTGGCATTAATGTGTCTTACCTTGAATCCCAGTTAGTTAGTCCATTTTATCTTCAGATTAAAGGTGTAAAAATTAAAAGATGTGTGGAATAGTCCAATTCATTTTTAAGCCCATGCCTTCAATGTGAAGTTATTTTTATAGTTAGTAGATTTATTTTATCTTCATTATGAATGTTCTACTAAATGCTAAGTTATACTTTGAACAAGTTATCTAGTTAGTAAGTCAGCATTCATTTGCATTATCTACCATTAATGTAGAGTAGGCTTTAGTACCCTCCCTCCTAGGTTAATTTTATCTTAAAATTTTGATTTGAAAAAAATGGAAAATTTGGTGTAATTTGGAGGTACAAAAATTATGGATGAGGACCAAAATGCGAATGAATTGAACAAAATATAAAAAAAAAAAAATTATGGACAAGGACAAAAATAGAATTAACTGGGAACAAAATGCAAAAATTCTAGAAATGACCAAAATGGAAAGAACTAAAAACAAAATGCAAAAAGTTTGGAGATGACTAGAATGGAGAGAACTAAAAAAAAAATGCAAAAATTATGGAAAATGACAAAAATGAAAGAACTAAACTTTTAGAAAACAGACTAGAATGTAAAGAAAAAAACCAAAAAAAATGAATTCTTGGAAAACCTAATAAACAAATTACATAAACAAATCTAAATTATTTACACTACTGCTAGAAAAATCATGCATGCAAATCCTATATTATACTCCCCTACCCTGAAAAACCACATATAATTAAATTTATTATGATCCCCTTTCTTTTCATGTCCTTTATCCTACAACAAAACTACAACTAAAATTTTGAAATTTTTAATTGTAGATATCTTATCAAAACATCTCTTTACTACATCTCAATGCTTACTAAAATGAAGCATGGCTTCCTCTAACTAGGCCTAAGAAGTGATGGACCCTATAGTGAGATTTATATACCAATCATGAGTCATTTGATCCAAAATCACAAGAAAAAACCTACAAGCGACATCCTCATGATTTACTCCTAGTCTGATCAGATGGTCTTTGTGATTCTAGATATGCTCTTCAGTTGTGACAGGACCATCATGTTTAAACTTTGGTATCGATTTCTCAATATTCCTTGGTATTTCATGGACATATTTGGGTATGTTCAATGGAATATTAAGCATCCCATACCAAGAAACTGGTGGGTGGACCATGTTATTCAACAATGGTGGTGATCTTATGGGAATAATAGAAACCATTAAAGTGATGGGAACACATACACTTGATGTAGCTGCCATAATGGAAACAGTGGGTGCAGACCCACTAAGTCGAAATATAACACTAGATCAAGTATACTGGGTGGGATTTTGATCTCTTAATTTTTGTTTCTTGGATTCCTAGAATTGGGAGAAAGAGTTTAAAATATGGTTTCCATTGTGTTTTTAGATCTAGTAGCGATGTACTCAGGTTGGATCAACTTGGGAAAACTAATGCTCTAAAAGGCTTCTCACAAATCACTCACAATAGAACCTAAATAAACATTGTACCTGCAAGCACAATAAGGTGGAAACAAAATGACCCATTTAACCATTAGAAAACCAAATATCTAAATCATAAATATATGAAAGAAGACCCTCCTTATAGTACTAGATCAATAACCTGCAAGTGACAGGTTAACTATGGGTCTTGATGGTTTAATTCATACATGCTTAGTGATTTCCTTCTTTAATATTTAAAATAGATGTGCATTTTGCTCATGTGAAAAGTGATTCCTTTAAAAATTCTTGGCATTAATGTGTCTTACATTGAATCCTAGTTAGTAAGTCCATTTTATATTTAGATTAATTATGCAAAAATGAAAATATGCGTGGAATAGTCCATTTTATTTTTAAGCCTGTGCCTTTAATGTGAGATTCATATTACAGTTAGTAGATTTATTTTATCTTCATTATGAATGTCCTACTAAATGCTAAGTTAGAATTTAAACAAGTTAGTTAGTTAGTAAGTCAATATTCATTTGTATTATCTACCATTAATGTAGAGTAGGCATTAGTACCCTCCCTCCTAGGTTGATTTTATATTAAAATTTAGATTTGAAAAAAATCTAGAAAATTTGGTGCAATTTGGAGGTGCAAAAATTTTGGATGAGGACCAAAATACGAATGAACTAAATAGAAAATTTACAAAAAAAATTATGGACAAGGACCAAAATGGAAATAACTAGAAATAAAATGCAAACATTCTGGTAATGACCAGAATGGAAAGAACTGAAAACAAAATGCAAATTTTTTGGATATGACCAGAATGGAGAGAACTGAAAAGTAAATGCAGAAACTTTGGAAAATTATCACAATGAAAGAATTGAAATTCTAGAAAATGGACCAGAATGTAAAGTAATAAACAAAAAAAAATGACTTCTTGGAAAACCCAATAAACAAATTACATAAACAAATCTAAATTATTTACATCAATCCTATAAAAATCATGCATGCAAATCCTGATATCATACTTCCCCACCCTGTAAAACCACAGACAATCAAATTTATCATGATCTCCTTTTTTTTCATGTCCTTTATACCAAAACAAAACTAGATGTAAAATTTTAAAAGTTTTAGTCATATATCTCTTATCAAACCATATCTTTACTACATATTGATGCTTACTAAAATGAAGCATAGCTTCCACTAATTGGTTCCAAGAAGTGATGGACCCTATAGTGAGATTCATATACCAATCATGAGCCATCTGATCCAAAATCATAGGAAAAATGCCTACAAGCAAATTCCTCATGATTTACTCTTAGTCTGATCATATGGTCTTTGTAATTCTGGATATGCTCTATGGATTTGATAGGACCATCATGTTTAAAATTTGGTATTGATTTCTCAATATTCCTTGGTATTTCATGGACATCTTTAGGTATGTTCAATGGAGAATTAAGCACCCCGTACCAAGGAGATGGTGGTTGGGCGATGTTATTCAATAGTGGTGGTGGCCCTACATGAATAATAGAAACCATTTAAGTGATGGGAATATATACACTTGATGTAGCTTTCTTAATGAAAACAATGGATGCAGACCCACTAGATTTACTTGAGTCTAAAGATAACCCTAGATCAAGTATAATGGGTGGGATTTTGATCTCTTGAGTTTTGTTTCTTGGCTTCCTAGAATTGGGAGAAACACTTTGAAAGATGGTTTCCCTAGTTTTTTTGGGCCTAGTAGCAATGTACTCAGGTTGGGCTACCTTGGGAACACTATTGCTCTACAAGGTTTCTCACAAATCACTCACAATAGAACCTGAATAAACAGTGTACGTGCAAGCACAATAAGGTGGAAAAAAATGACCCATATTAATGTTAGAAAACCAAAGATATAAATCACAAAGCTATGAAATAAGACCCTCATTCTAGCACCAAAATGCTGAGTGAATATTTTGCCCTATTGCAAAATAATCATCAAAATCAGATTATTAAATTGAAGACTCTCTCTTGCAAAGAAATTAAGTAAAAACTCAAATTTATCCAACGTTCAGTTACACGAGCATTCTGCATATATATGTGAAAGCAAATATTATTTGAGACAATATATGCTAGAACTAGCTCAATAACCTACAAGTGACAATTAACTAGGGGCCTTGACAGTTTAATTCATACATGCTTAGTGATTTACTTATTTAATATTTAAAATGGATGTGCATTTAGCTCATGTGAAAAGTGATTCCTTTAAACATTCTTGGCATTAATGTGTCTTACCCTGAATCCTAGTTATTAAGTCCATTTTATCTTCAAATTAAAGGTGTAAAAATGAAAATATGCGTGGAATAGTCCACTTCATTTTTAAGTCCATGCCTTGAATGTGAGATTCATTTTATAGTTAGTAGATTTATTTTATCTTCATTATGAATGTCCTACTAAATGCTAAGTTAGACTTTGAACAAGTTAGCCAGTTAGTAAGTCAACATTCATTTGTATTATTTGCCATTAATGTAGAGTAGGCATTAGTACCCTCCCTCCTAGGTTGATTTTATCTTAAAATTTAGATTTGAAAAAAAAATGGAAAATTTGGTGCAATTTGGGGGTGCAAAATTTTTGGATGAGAATCAAAATATGAATGAACTGAATAGAAAATTTACAAAAAATAATTTTGGACTAGGACTAGGATGGAAATAATTGGGAACAAAATGCAGAAATTCTAGAAATCACCATAATAGAAAGAACTAAAAACAAAATGTAAAAATTCTAGATATGACCAGAATGGAGAGAACTAAAAATGAAATGCAAAAATTTTGGAAAATGACCAGAATGAAAGAACTAAAATTCTATAAAAATGAACCAGAATGTAAAGCAATAAACAAAAAAAATGACTTCTTGGAAAACCCAATAAACAACAGAAACAAATCTAAATTATTTACACCAATATTGGAAAAATCATGCATGCAAATTCTAATATCATAATCACCTACCCTACAAAACCACAAATAATGAGACAAGTCTAAAGGTAACCTAATCTAAGAAAACCTGCATGAAACACAATCAGATTAGATCTAGTGCAAGATTCAAAGGACTGAATAATGTTTGCATCAATATTAATCGTCACCTAGTATAACCCCCTAAAGGCATTAAATACGTAGATACAAATTAAAAAAATGATGCAGTAAAAGAGGATAATGATTAAAACAATAACCATAAACAAACAACCTCCTATGATTTTGCTCACAAAGTGTATGCTTGCCAAAATGTATGCATTCGATTTCTTCAAATATAGTCTTTCCTTAAAAAACATTCTAGCCCCTTGCTCTCAAAATTTTAAAGGCTAAAATTAAAATTCTGGTTTGCTCCTTGGCCTATCATGTTCCCAATTTGCCTTTTTTATTTTCTTTGCATCTTAAAATATTCCCTTCCCCTTATAACTCCTTTTAATATCATAATATCCAAAAATTTACATAATATCCATTCCCTTATGTCTCCCTTTAATATTATGAAATTAAATACAACAAGGAAGCCTTAAACTATTTTCCCTTTTCCTTATATTACCCCTTGCAAATAAGATCCCCCTTATCACTCCTTTACCATAGTAAAGGGTTTATATATATATATATATATATATATAATTTGTTTATTCCCTTGACCATGGTGAGAACCTTACTACATAGTAAGGTAAAAAAATAAGATAGGGCCTTGGGCCATAATATTTACAACGATACATTCAAATGAAACCCAAATAAGGGGGACAAAAACCTTAAGCTATATTAAAATGTGAGAACATTAATGCACCAAAAAAAAAAACTTATATTTTCCCTTGGAATTCCTTCGGGTGATGTTTGTTGGACTCAATCCAAGGCTGAGAAAAACATATTCTGCTCGTGCTGACAATCTTCAACGTCACCCGCAACCTCCTCGATTGAGCTATGACAAAAATAATCTCAACGATCTGCCATACACCCGTGTATGGTATTCTCTTTCACCCTATCTATTTTTGATCTCGACAACTGAACTAGAGGACATGATTTTAGACATCCCTCAAAAAATCTTAATGCACCTTGCGATGGTTATTTAAGAATACTGGGGCTCGAGGATTTAGGGTTTTCTAGTTGAGCTTTGTTGATCCTGTGCATCATGATGAACACTCTTTTATGGCAGTTGTTATGCATTTACCTACAACTTGATATGCTCTATTAATACTCATGGGTTTTCCTTAATAAATTGTTTCTTACCTACCATC